>VZRS01001244.1:445446-582435 GCA_013398055.1 Ifrita kowaldi
CCAATAGCTATTGTTAAGAACAACTGAATAACTAATAACAATAAGAAGCACGTAAATAAAACAGAGCTGTTTTTTTTTCCTCCGACAACGCTGGGCGATCAGATCGGTTGCATAATAGAAACTGGGAAGGCTGTCTGGCAGGCAGCCTTAAGCAGAGAAGAGCTATCTCAATTTCTCTCACTTAATCTTGGCTTCGCGTCAGAAGCTGTGCAGCAGTGCAGTAGAATGGGAGCACGGCAAAAGCTTCGCCAGTGAATCGGCGGGTGCTCGCTATGTGGCGGTACCTCAGCGATTTCTCGAGCTGGATTACCTATTGATTTTCCTCCTTTCTTGCCTCCCAGGTTTACTCGGCTGGACATTGTGTGTGTTTGGATTTCTCAAGGATTCTCCCCCGACTAACATGGATGTCCCACCATTCCTTGCAGTTGAAGGTTGCTCCTTGGCGCAGTGAATGAAGAACATGCAGGGATTGCTAATGGGTTTGGGAAGCGTAGACTCTCTGCTCTCTCTGTGACCATGCCGTGATCGTGTCTGAGGGCCATCAGTTTACGTATCCTCATTCTCACCCTACCGGGAAACCTGACGGCTTAGAAGGGGGAAGTAAGGCAGCGCGTGTGTGCATAGAAACATCATGAAGATTATTTCCCCTATTGTAACTAATTCAGTCTTCAGATGCACCATTAGACTCCTTCTTTGCTTACTGTGGATTGGATATTCTCAAGGAACCACACATGTATTAAGATTTGGTAAGATTTCCCGACACTTTTTTCATTGTATGCTTAAGCCTGAATGTGATATACGTAGGATTGATTCAGAAGGGGATGCTGGAGGAGAGCTGGGACGTGCTGCCGGAGTCGGGCAGCGAAGTCCCTCTTTAATTTGCATCCGGAGGGATGAATTGCTGTGTGATCTTTTTTTTCTGTCTCTGCAGTTCATTGTAGCCGTAGTAACGGCACGATGGTGATGATAATTATAATAACAATAGAAAGAAGACTGGCAAACGCGGTTGCCTAAGGCTCTGCGCAGCTTGCGTGGCTTCCTCGTAATTGTTTTCATTGTTTTGCTATATTGTTTCCATAGTAGGGGAAAGCATGGCTAATAGGGTGCTTGATCAGTTAAAAATCTGTCAAGTAGTTGTTAAGTTTCGGCCGCCCGTCTCTGATCCCTCCCGAGCCGATCCCGTGCGGGCGCGACTCTGTGATTTGAGACCTTTGGGCTGATTTCCCTTGAAGTCTCTGTTTGTTTGCTTGACACTTGAGTGGCATTTAGGGTTAGAGAAGAGATGATTTATGTCTTGAGTGGTGCTCGGGGAAGAGCTTTTGCGGTACCTTTCAAAAGCACAGCTGTTCTATGCGAGGAAAGTTGTAGGAGATCCCCCTCTCCCGGGGGAAAAAAAAAAAAAAAAGGAAGATCAGAATATTTCAAGAATAGAGAGGGTTTACACTTTAAAAGCTATCCCAGCTGGACCAGGGCACTAGCCTTAAGAGCTTTGCCTGTGCATGCGCGCGTTTGTGTGTCTAAGCAAGCAAGCGAGGGACAAATTCCAGCCGCTGCATCCGCTGCAGAAGTTTTGCAGTGAGGAAGGGCAGGACGGAAAGTTCGGAAAGCAGGTCCAAAGGGGGTTGTGCGGCTGGGGAAGTCCTTCGGTGCTAGTCCGGGGCGAGCTACGATGGGAGCCCCGCATCAGCCTCCTCCTGGTCGCCCGGGTACCGCGGGCGAGCCCGGCGGGGGGGCGGCGGAGGGGACAGACCGAAAATTGCTTTCCCATACAAGTGGCATCCTCTGTGCCTGCCGACAGCATGGGTGGAGGGAGCAAGAGCGGATCTCCCTCATTCGCGCTGTCCGCGATAAGCTGTGGCAGCCGCTGCATCCATTTCTGTGGGGCACTGAAATCTCTTGCCTTTGCCTGGGAATAATACCTCGGTTTGTATCTATTTTAGTTTTAATCAGCACCCCCGCACACACTTTTATGTGGAGGGGAAGGTGAGTAATGATTAAAAAGTCACCAGGCTGTTACCGATCTCGTGTGCTGAATTCCTAGCAGCACTTTTTTTTTTTTCTGCTTCCATCTGGTCTAAAGGTGGTGCTTAAGGCACGTTGCTCTTAGCAACCATCCTCAGGAATGCCTGTTTCTTTGGACATGGCTAAACGGGTCCGTATATCATTGTGGGGTCTATTTTGCAATCAGTCTGATCCATAATCATGGCCGTGACTGTAGCGTTAGGATGCCTGTAATCTGGCACTGGCCAGCTGTCTTTGCACGGGCGCCGAGAGTCTGTCTCTAGGAGCCTGAGTTACTTTCAGGTGTAGCTATGTAAACAAACATCTTGCACTAGCAAGAGGTGGGCTTTCCTTCTTTGGAGAGGCATTCCCTCTGAAATGTTAGTCCAGTGTACTTCTAGAGACAGCCCTAGAGAGCAGCGGTTTGGCAAGTGCTAGAGCAATAAATAATCCCGAGGCTGAAAGGTGATGCAGCGGGCCTCTGTTATCCAGTGATATGGCGGTGTATGCATGTGTTTTACTGGGCTAACTTCGCTTCCCAACTGCATCCTGGTCACACAGCTGGCCAACGAGTTGTGCTCACTCCTCTGTTTGTATAAGTGAAGCAGAAATCCGTTTCTGCATCGCTGACTGCTTTTCCCAGCATTTTAAAAGAATTGTCGCCAAAGCATCACAGAACATTAGAAGTAGGTAGGGAGCAGTTGGTAAATTTATTTTGTTGTGGAGAATGTTAGACGTGAAAAGAGCAGGAAGACTTTTGCCCTGCTCATCCGGGCCTGTTGCACATCTCTGTTTTAAAGGAGTCTGGATGCAGCTTAGTCCAGGCTAAGTCACTATGTCTGTGACCACGAGAGAACTTCCACGCCTTCCCCAAAGGCTGACATCTCTGTCTCCGTGTCGGGCATGGCAGGGTGGAGGGAAGGAGCGGCGAGTGAGCTGTGGAAAAACTTTAGTTATTTCTGAGGGGGAATTCCCCACCGCCTCCTCCGGATTCCCGTTCTATCGGTCCCTTCGAGATGTCCTTGCGACCAGGAGGACGGGATGCCGCGGAGTCCTTCCCGAGGAGAAGCGAGAGCTGAGGAGATTCCCTCCAGAAGGCAGCCTGCCAGCCCCCGCTCTTCTTCCTCAGCCAGCAGTGCTATGGCAACAGGGGAGAGCTTGAAGGCTGCCAGAGCTGCAGCCCCCTCATTCCTCCTGTGCAAATTAGCCAGCATGGATTCGCATTGTCCTTCCCACGGCTCCTCTCATTGTTGGGACTAGCCAGCATGTCCTTTCTCTCCCTCCCTCTCTCTCTCTAAAGCCACCTTTCAGCAACCATAAGGAGAAGTCGAACCGCCTGGGTTATTTGTCAAATTCGGGAGGTTATTTCTGTCTGTACTTTATGGAGCAAACACGAAGAGAGGCTGGTGCGATGGCACCGCTCCCTCCCCAGCGACACTCGCTTAGGCGTCTGGACACCCGCCTGTTGCTGCTGCTGGAGTTGGGCAAGGTCGTATTCTGGCATCACACCAGGCGCCCTTCTTAAGTGACACTTTGCTTCATGGGGCATGCCACCAAACTCCTTCCCTTGCCCTTTCTGAACAGTTTCCCACAAACGAGCCTAGGGAACGCTAAGGTGAGGTTTGTGTATAAGGTACTCGAGGGTGTCAAATGGGAACAGCCCTAAACCATTGATGCGGATAAAAGGATAGGTCCCACCTTGATGAGGGAGAAAAGCAGCAGCCTAGTATTTGTCTCTCCGCTGTGCTAAGTGTGATGGAAACCTTTTCCTTATCACTTGGCACCGAACAAAAGCCAAAATACGTGACCGCCGGCGCACCCGTTACGTTATCGGGGATCACATTTCGCAGCTTTCCGATTCACTGCTCCTGTGTAAACGCAGACCCACGGCAGCGGCTCCCAAGAAATTCCAGGGAACTCGGCGGATCCAGAGCCTAGCAGAGCCACCCCTCTGCCCACGACAGCTGCCTTTTCGTAGGTCTGCCTTAACCTCCTCAGGACGTCTCAGCGCCTTGTCCCTGAAATGCTGAATTAACAAGCCATTAAGAGATGTCTACCACCAGTAATTACTCACCTGTGTTTCAGAAACCCACCCCTTGCCTTGCCCAAGGCAGTAAGAGCCCGGGCTATTTAAACCCCCTTTTTTCCCCACCTACTACTACTATATAGAGCTTGATTGTCAGCTCTTTGAAGTCTGGAGCGCTCTAAAATACCCTGTTTTATTTAAACTGCCCGTTTCCGGCCTTGTATCTACTGCTGTGAGCAATTCGTCTTTCCTTCAGCAAACGTGTGAAGAGAGACCTGTGACGGGAAGGTGAAAGAGGTTCGGCCACTGGATTTGCTCTCATTATTCGTGGAAGTGTGGTGAAAGACTAAAGACCTCCACTGCAGGGGGCTCAATTGCCTGATAAGTGTTAACCCACTTTGTGTGATGTTTTATTTTCTTCAGGACATTCAAGAAGAGTAAAGACAAGTAGAGGCATATACCTGTAGTTTTGACTTTTTGTTGCTTTGGAGTTGCCTGACTTGAAGCAGATAAGAAAGGGAGCTGAATGTTTTGTGTTACAATGAACTATAAAGGAAGGGTGTGTTCTTCCAGCTTAAAAGCAAAAGAAAGCCGAGAGAGACAGGAAAAACTTTTCAAGGAAAAAAGGAAAAGTTTTGAACTTTTACCAGAAACATTTCTTACTACTGACTATTTTTTTTTTCAAAAAATCCACCACACCAAGTTCTCGTGAAGCCTAGCACTTTCCTGTTGCCCTGCATAAAATAATAAACAAAGCAAATCAGACATTGTAAAATCATGTACTCATTGTGACTTAGGGAACCCCCCACCCCATTTTTCAACTCCTTTGTAGGAAACCCGAGAGGGGAATTGCTAGGCGCTTGAGTCTTCCTGTGTGAAGATTTAGCACAGGTTTCATCTGACATGCGTCTTAACTGAGCTTCTTTGTCTTAAACAGACTGAGTTTACCTCCATGTAATTGTTTTTATGAGCTCGAGCGTGGCAAAACCAGAGGAGAGGCTGGCTCGTTGCGTCCACTGCCTGTGCAGCTGACAGTGGGTGTCAAACCACACGGTTCTGGCATTCAGGAGACCATTGTAAAATTGTAGCAATTAAAACCTGCGCAGTCATGACACAGAAGTGGGAACTAGCTCTGTGCGGATGTGTATGAGACAAGAGGTCAAGTGAAAAATACCTGCTGGGTATTCGAGTAGATCTTTCTTAAGGGACTTGCATTAACCCTCCTGGATGTGTACTTTCTTTCCTTTGGATTTTGCATCGATACCCTTTCAGTGAAAGGAGGTAAGGTTTCTGCCTCTATTTGAGAGAAACAAAAAATGTACATATCTTGTTTTAGTAGGGAAGGCAGTCTGCCTTCAGATCAAGAGCCCAATGAAAATCTGCAAGCCAAACTCTTATGGCAACCCTCGGGGGTCCGTGTCTTGGCAAGTCCAGCATTCAGAGCCAATGAAAACTTTACTGCCGAGGACAAGAAGCTTTCAATATCTGTTATCATCTCACGAAGAGGAGTTCAAAATCAGTCTTATAAACAACAACAGAAATCTTTGAAAGAAGAGTAAGGTTAAGAGCCTCGGGAAAGCAGCAAGGAGGTGAGAAGCATTGTTATTGACTGGTCTAGATTAAACAGCACAGAGGAAGATTTCAATTTGATAACGTCACAACCCTTCCTGTTTTTCTTTGCTGCTTCTGCTGACAATTTTGTAAGGTAATTAAATTGGCTGATTGAAGTCACAGTGGTCATGGGGCGATAAAGACCGTTTGGATTTAATGGAATTTAGAAACAACGGTGCACTGCACACAACTCTTACAGAACGAGAATTTTAATGACTCATTCAGGGTGCTGACTACATAGAACGTCCTGGACGAGTGTAATTGAAAGGGCAAAGCAGATTAGCTGTATACAGTCTTTATTGCACTAGATAGGGGAATTAGAGTTATCCTTTTAAAAGACTCATTATTACATTATCAAGATTTAATGTAGGTTAAGAAAGCTTTTATCCATGTGGGCTTTCTGGAATATCCCCAGATCCTTTCACCCAGTGTTTGGAACACCAATAGTCTCGTAAAATGATTTTCACACAATTGTCTGATAGCCTGTATTCTTACTGACTGCTTATTCTTACTGATAACTTGCTTCTTACTGACTGCTACTTGTCTTTTGAAGAGATGCAAAGTTCAAGTAATACCTCCAGTTTAAATGTGGTTGCTGAATGAAATGTTTTCTGCCACCAGAGATAAGAAATTATTAGAGTTTAGTTTTATTAGTTTAGCTTTAGGGTTCTCCCCCCCCCCACCCCCCATTTATTTACGTATTTCTTTTATACCAGAGAAAATCCCCTCGATTTAGGAAAAAAGCAAACCAAACATTTTGTAGCCATTGTAAATAAAGCAGGTCTTTGTCCCCTACTTAATGTATTTATCTTGTCTGTTTCTGAGTTTTAACCTTCATCCTCTTTAATCTCTTTCAGAGGAACAATTACTAGAAGGTATGTCAATAATGCAAAAGAGAAATTAAAAGGTGCCTTATTTCCATACTCCCTAATCTGCAAGGCAAATTAATTTTTCCTGAATAAGCTTTTTATAGTGTTATGCTGTAATCTATGTTGGAAGATTAGATTAAACAACATGATAACATAATGACATAATGTCATTATGCTGTCACATCTGAACTGGAATATGGAGAATCAAAGATCACTGTCATATTAATACTTATAATGTTGTGCATGTCCCGTGCCATTCATGCTGTGTTCTCCCCTTTCTTGTCGTCACTCCCGCCCCATTTCCCCCCTGAGGCCTTTGTTTCCTATATTATACAATAATAATAATCTTGGGCACCTTCAATTTGAACAGCCAAAGCTTTCAGTAACGCAAAGAATACAGAACAAACATGTGATGATCATTATTCCAATACTGGAGCTCAGCCAGATTTGGATAAAGTAGGTGGTATAGTAATGCTGTGTAAAACACCAAGCAAACTCAAAAACATAATCTAAATGGCATTAAAAAGTACTTAATGAATTAAAAGCAGCATGCTCTTTTTTTCCCTTTAGGCAGAAATTAGAAGTGACAAATGGGTGCAATGCTCAAGTCAAGACTGCTCTTTTTCCATTGCTTCAAAGCTATGCTTGCATCAAAATTTGCAAGTGACTTGGATCAGTCACGATTCAGATTTCCTTGAACATTATTCTTCTAATCCAAATGCTATTGAAATACAGTAACTCATCTAGGAATGTGTTTGGTAGGTTTCTTTGAAACGAAATGCATGTTTTTAGATAACATATTTTATAAAGTGTTTCCATTTCCTGGTGTTTCTGCCTGGGGTACAGAAAAAGAGGTTCCCTGCTGGTATTGTGAGTGGAGTCTACAGTAGGGGTAGTTTAAAGCACAGCTACAGTGTAGAGTTTAGACCACAAAGTTTGTTCTTAGTTCACAGTAAACTTTTCTGTTATCAATGCATTGGAAGGTAAATTCACTTATGGGTCTTAGAGAATTTAGTTTTTGGAGAGATATGTTAAATCACATTAACTGAATGTGTGTTTTATCATATTAATATTTTCATTCACAGACTCTTTAAAACCTCATTTTTTCAAGAAAATGGTTATTTGGATTTAAAGTCAATTGGACTAGGAATGTTGAAAATGTCTGTCAGTTTTTCATAATGAAAAAAACTTGTTTGTTACAGTCACTAATTCTTGTATAAGGCTTAATAACTGACAGAAGAACAGTCCAGGGAGAGATTTTCTACTTTGCTGTCAGGATGTGTTGTTTGGGAGACTTGATGTCCTTTTAAATTCAAATTATGATTACTTTTTTCGCCCTCTTCTTTTCTTCTCTCTTTATATTTTACTGTGTGTGTCTAATGTTTACTAATTTTAAAAACATTTTATCTGATTTCAGTATGTATCATATTTTTGTGGACAAATGGAACAAGGCGGTTTCATGGGTGGGCAGAATTATTTTGAAAGAAAAATGTTTGTTTGGTTGGTGTTTTAAAAATGTTTGTATCTTGTGTTATTTGATCCTTTCCCCTTACTTTGGTTTTTTCTTTATTTATTTTTAAATGGTGAAATGGAAAGTGATTATTTGTCTGAAAGAGGGATGTATGTTAGAGTATGTTTTTTTCTGGTCCTTTTTGGAAAGTCTTTGTTTTTATGACTTTCTGGGAAACTCCATGGAAAAAGTAAAAAATCTGGAAATCCTCATTTCTGTCTTAAAACTAAACTTATAGTCTAAGCCATGCCTTAGGGCTTCTCTGCAGCATTTGGAGAGTGAAACAGGTAGAAGCATTAGACAAGGTTGACTTAAGCAGGATAACTCTTAGATGGCTTAAGTTACACTAGATGAACCATGTCCCTCATGGAGTCAGCAATATGGAGGAAGTCAAAGAGGACTGAGTAGAGTTTTGTTTTCTACCCAGGCTTTAGTGTTTATTACCACATATTGAACTCTTTTTTTTTTTTTCAGATGTAAATTTAAAAGGGAAAGATTAATATATAAATGGCTCATCAGTTTCTTCCTGACATGAGAATACAAAAATGCTGAATCAGATACCACTCACTCATTCTGTTAAAAACTTGCCAGCAATTGGGTGGTGCTTGTTTTCACAATAGATAATCATAGCTAGTCCTGTAAATAAGGACTTGTTTGTGAACACATATATTTAACTGATTACTTACTCTTCAGAAATTTATTGAATAAAGCTTGTCAAGCTTGCTTCAAAAGGTGCAGAACTATTTCACTCTGAAAATGTGCCATCTTCATACATAGCTCTTTATGTATGTCCAGTACAATATTTCAAATTGTCACACTTCTCTGAATATAGAAAGAGCTATTACTTGAAAATGGTTTTTGTCCTAAGGTAACTGATACTGAATGTAAAACAATTTTCTTTAAAAAAACACCAACACATACATGATTAGGTAATAATTTGGGTAAATTTATTAAGGATTAGTTTATTATTGAGCTTGCCATCCATTTGGGCTTTTGTCCTTCCCTAGGAGCTAAATATATACCAGCTATTTCAATCAGCTCAAGAGCTAAACATATGTCAGCTATATCAATCAACTCACATTTATGCTGTTATTTAAAAGTTGCACAATTAGGACATGATTTACCAAAGAGTCCATAATTAAAATAATTACACTAGTAAGCATGAAACATTTACAAGAAAATCTGAGTCTCATAGCTCACAAAGATAAAATTTGACTTTCACTTTTTTAAGCATGTAAGCAAATATTTTCAGTCCTGCCCCAAGTGTTCACATTGCAAAACTTTGATTAAACCAGTTATTTTACTTGGAAACCAATTAATTCTTCTATTTCTACCCATATTTTCAGTGTGAGTGCTCGATCATCAGTCAATACCAACTACTGAGATTGTCAGAGATGTACAGTCCTTGAGAGTTTAGTGCTAAGTTGATTTATGATAGTGTGTTTTTATCCTTACACCGTGGATGATAGGAAACTTTACAAAGTTTCTTATATGTAGTGATTCAAAACTACAATTTATGGATCAAATATTGAAATAAGATAACCGGCAGTATGCCTTAGGTGTGATTATCCTCTAACTTTCTGTTCAGGTCAGTGGCTTCTATTAGTATGAATTGAAATAAGAATCAAAGCTGTAAGCTGTAGGATGCTGTTTAGAAAAAGACTGGTTTAGATTTCTCTAATGCTAAAATTAAGTAATTATGTTAAAGTTCAGGGATATTTGCCAGTTTATCCTAGGTATAGTCCCTGCCTGTGATATTGGTGATAGAGTATTCTACCTGAGTTGCATGATTAGGTCCATAGTGATGTTGAATACAGTGCTCTTCCAGTCAAACCATCTGTGCTGGTTACCATTAGCAAAGATGCTAATTCCAGAACCTGTCTTTCCTTGAAATTTTTTCCCTCAATTATCTTTTAAAGTCACACTACCGTTTTTTGCACCTACATTTGATGTCCACTTAATGACCTTAACAATATGGAGGCATGTACTATAAAACAAATTCAGCATGATAAAAATAATTTGACTGATGGTGTTTTGTTGTTTTGGGTTTTTTTAGTTGAAAAGAGTACACTCACTGGTTAATGCAGTTCAATAGTAGTGAACAACTTGTTTCACTGATCAAATGCTGTAACGCAATAAGAAACATTGTACTATGTAGAAATGTATGTAAATAATAGTAGCAAACATGAGGATTACATATTCTGCAAGAGAAAACTATTTTCTAAAGCGTTGTTATTTGGAACATTTATCTTACAAAGCAGGAAATCTTTAAAAGAAGTTTCATGTTACTTATTCATTAAGAATTTGAGTAAAATGGTACATTAGGAAAGTTAAAAGCACACAGAGTACTCTAAAATAGCGGAATTAATTTTCTTTTAAAATGCTTAATCACAGTGGTTTTATTACATTAATGGGAACATACATGTTCATTATGCATTTTAATAGCTAATAATTGTTAAAAAATGTCATAGAGAACTTTTAATAAATTATCAGCATGCATTTGAGTATTAAAATTCATTATTCTTTTTTCGTATTGTGCCACTTAAGGACCAATATCAGGACTGAACGCTAGGGGATCTAACTTGTAACGTCTTTGTTTATCTGACTTCTACTGTTCAGCAATGTTTACAGTTTTCATGTATACTATACTAACAAGGTTGGGGTTTTTTATTCCAATGATAAGAAGATCTTACCCCAGCCACCTTTTCAAAGTAATGATTATGCATTTTGAAAAAGTATTTATATACTGCTTAGAAATACCTATTTTCTCTGGTGTTATGAGGGACCCATATATGCTTGTAGTCCGTGTAGCAGTGAAAGTTTGATGTTTCACTCTCTGAAGCTGATTTTTGAAAATATTACTGTTGAAAATTCAAATGCAAGGCCAGTGACTGGTCATAGCTAATTTGAGGACAAATTTGGGACTCTTCTTTAAAAAGAAATTATCGAGTACTGAGGGAGTATGCCTTGCTGATTTTTAACAACTGTGCTTTTGAACCAGTCCATTTTCAAAGCTAAGTTTTTTGGTGCCTGCCTTCATACCTTGAGGTGCTGATCTGTTTCAGTCAATGAACTGCTTGGACATGCTCCCAGTTAGTCCTGACAACACCGTTCTCTTCATTTTGTTGAAAGAAAAAAGTTGATAAGCAGGATGGAGGTGGTTTGAGAAAAATAATGCAGATCAATTCAAGGCCATCAGTGTTGAAAAAATAACAGAAAGGAATTTAAAAGTGTTAATGGAAAAAACACTGTTTGCCTAAAAAGGCCATATACAAATACTAAGATTTTTGTTTCTGTCTAGTCAAAATCAAACATCAAGATAACATTTGACAAATGATCTGATAATTCAACAAAATAAGCATAGCTTTATTTTTTTTTTAAGCCAAGAATTTGCTCAGTTAAATCCCTTTGCTTTTATTGAATATTGAGTATGATGTTTACATAAAGAGCAGAAACATAGTTAAATAATCTGGTTTTGCCTAGATTTGATCTTAGCCTCGAAGGAAGCGTGCATGGGGTCAGTTCAGGAGAAGTGGTAAGGCATGTGCATGCCTCATCTGTAAGCAACTGAGGGAGGAAAATGGAAATTTGTGAAAGATACATGTGACTTACTTCCAGTACTGCTGTATGTATTTGTTTGGATGTCCTTGAGAAGGAAAGACTATAAAATATGAGTGTTATTAAGGCTTATCTCTTCATATCTCTGCAGACTCTATCATTCACGACGTTCAATATGCCTGCAGAAACTTTCTGTGTGATTGTGATGCAGCTAAGAAAAATGTGTTCAAAAATGCATTAAATCAGATTTCCTAATGTCTTTTCAAACCTGCCTAAACAATGAAAAGTCACATTTAAAGATCAAATCAGCATTAGTCAGTCAGAGCATGTTCAGTGTTGTCCATTTGTGACCTTTTGTGTCTAGACATTGGAGATTTCAAATTGAGCTGTAGATTTGTATCATTCTGTGATCATCAAAGTTCATTAAACATTACTTTTGTTGTAACTTAAGATAAGACTATACCCTATTCTCAAGTAAGGAGTGTGCTTTGCATTTCAGAGTATTTTCCACTCTTTTCATTCATGGGAAGATGCTTGAGTTGGATAAAGCTGTTGTATTTAGCTGTCGTATTTAGCTGTTGTGTGGCCACAGGCACTCTGTTCACAGTGATTTCCATTATTGTCCTTACTGTCATCTTCTAGTTTATAAGAAAGTTGTAACACATATTTTTGGAAGCCTTCTCCACTCTATTTCTACAGAAAACTGGTGTTTTACTCACCAGAACCCATCTGATGGTTATAAGGATAGAAAATTAGAGTATCTTTGTCTTCTACTCCACAGTGGTTATATACTTAAAAAAGTAAACAGCAGTATTTTCGCTAATCCATATTAACAATTGATAATTGTACCTTTGATGATAAGTCCTTTTACTTATTTTTTGTCAATAATTTGAATGTCACAAAGTGTTCTTTGTGACTTGAACAGGGGAACTATGCAACAATGGTTTTACAAGTACAGCCCTGTGTGAATGTGTGCACACACACACGTTTTCGTGCTGTGGTGACCCAAATGCAGAAAAAAAAGTGGGAGTATGTTTCCTTTGCTGGAGTTGTTGTTAACGTAAACCAGGAGAAGTGCCTGAGGGTGCATCAGGGGTCTTTGATGGAGGGACTCATAATGGTTATCCATCTGCTTCCTGACAAGTAGTGTGAGCCTGGGATAGCAAAGAGCTGTGAAGGTGGAAGAATCTGTTCTCACAGGGTGTGATCTTCATGAATATTTTCAAAGTGGTCGTGAAAACAAAACAAAAAAATTCAAGCAAGAGACCATGAAATTTAGCAAAGAATCTGCAAAGTCAAGCATATTTATGACAGAAAAAAAAAAGAGAACACCAGAATTTTCTGCCCTAAAAAGGATCAACTAAATTCTGTGAATGAAGCTGTGGATCTATACATGCTCCTGCCCACAACACCCCACTGCAACTGCTAAAAATGTGGAAGTGGTACTTGTTAAGACATCAACTTTGTTTGCCATGGACCAATATTCTTGGTGTAAGGGCAGTCTTCATTTAAAGAGGATTTACCTGTGTGAGACCAATAGCAACTTCATGTCACTACAATTTTAAGGGGAGGTAATTATGCCAATGTTTCAGGGTTCAGCTAGCAGTGCTCTAAACCAGTAGAGCCTAGTGAAGTCCATTTCTGCTGCAGTTTAATCTCTTAGTTAGATTAAAGCGACAGCACTGCAACAAAACTCTAGGTAGATTTTCTGGGTCTTGGCTTTAAGGAGCCATGATATGCTGAGCTTTCAGTTCTTCGCTGATTAATTAGGGGAACTCCTGAGGAGGCAGAGGAGTTTTCATTACTTCTGTATTTGACTTCCCTATTTAATCAGGCACCTTTTCTACGAAAGCTTCCCCACATGGATAACTTCAGAAATACATTTAGTAGGTGCAAAGCCAGAAGGGATTTTAATTCCATGATTCACCTGTTGAACCATAGTTTTAAAGACCAAGAAGCTAAAGGAGTAATAAAATACTAGTTTAAGGTTTAGCGTTCATGTAGCTCTGATATTGAAGTAATAAGTGGAAACTCATTTTGTGAATTTTGTGAGAAAATAAACCCACTGATAACCAGAAAATATTGGCTTTGGTGTCACCCTAAAGATAGTTGAGCTGTTATGCAAAGTGAGAGGAAAACTGGAAAAGGGTTAGTCTAGGTATTAATTAAATATGGTATGGTTGGTGAAGACATTTTTTGTGCTGCTATGCAAAATTTCAAAAAAATTTCTATCAGGGCTGGCAAGCAATAGGGGCATGCTAAGATTTTCAGATGCTGTATGAGTTCTGAAATTCCCTATCCTAAGTACAACATTTCATAATTACAGTGTTGGTGACCTGGAAATGTGGAGGATTGCAGTGCTTTTGATTTTTCAAATGTTTTTAGCCCATGTTTTATAATTACTTCTTCTTAACTAATTTTTTTTCAATATTTTTTAGAAATTAGTTACCTTTTAATAGAATTTCACATTTTAACAAAAACATTTAGGTTTGTTTGCTTCGCAGGTAAGCATTTTTTAACACAATGGTTATTTCATAACTAAGACTAATGTTAAAACTTCTATAAAAAGTGCTAGCTTATGTACAAAGAAACCATTATCTTGATTACAGCATTATATATATTTATAATAGTTCTTTCAGTAGCAACCAAATATTTTCCGTTTTGTCTTACGCAAACACTTTCTTCAGCAACACAAAGAGGCGCAAGACTTTTCAACTGAACTTAAGTTCCATTCAAAAAATGTTTTAAATTATTATATGTCGAAAAAAAAAATCTATCAGTCAGTACATTCACCAGTATTCTCACTGACAACCGCAAAAAGACAAATGAGCTGCATTTCCATGACCATATTTCACTACTACACTTCCACAACTTTTTATGCTGCAGGGCTGAATGTCTTTGGCTGAATACTGCTTTACCAAGTATTTACTTTGCCTTGTTCCATTACTGTTCCACATTCTTCCTTGCCATATGACATCTTTTATGGTTATTTCAGCATTTATGTAGAAGAAAGAGTTAATTTAAAGACTTGAAGTTATCATTGGAGATCTCTAGGTAAAATAATAAACAGAGTCCTGACAATTGTGCTCTTCTGAGGTTTGTGCCAGCAGTGAAGTGTATAGCCTGTGGGTATGAAGAGATGTGGAGGATGGTGTTTTTATCTACACAAGCTTCTATCTAACTTGGCAGGTTCTTGTCTTATTTCTCTCAAAAGAAGAATGTGTTCAGCTGGGATAAACGTGAAAAAGTTTCTAGGAAACTTGGAGTTAAAAGTGCTTTATCTTATTTATTAAAATGAACCTAAAAATAATAAAAAACCCCCAAAAAACCCTAAACTAAAATACACCCTAAACCAAAACAAAACTGTCTTTCCTTCTGGACACTAATATTTCTGTTTTAGAGACAGGAAAATGTGATTTTAAGAGTGAAGAAACTACAGAGCATAGTTTCATGCTATACTCGAACACTGCTGCTGAGAAATATTACTGTGTCACAAGAAAAGAGCTGTTGGCCACTGTTAAATAGGTAGATCATTCTGATCACTACCTTGATGGGAGAAAGTTTATTATTCAAAGTAATCCCACAGGTGCCCAGTAGCTGTTGAGAGTCCAAAGCTCAGAAGGACAATCAGCTCACTGGTTACGTGGAATAAAGCTGTATTATTTTATTTTTCAGTATTTTAATGGAAAAAATGATTAAAATATTGATATTTTATTAAAGACATTGTGTTTGTGTACTTTAAGCAGTTGGAGTTTTCATCCATAGGCCAAGATCCCTCATGTTCCAGTTTTCTAGAACTATTTCCTTTGTACAAAAGAAAGAGCTGTAGGTATAGCCATACGTAAAACTGACGACACACTTATGAGGTGATTCATTACAAATAAATCTTGAGCAGCCTGGGTCAAAGATCTTGTGTTATCTATCTGATTTATCTTTTCTTGAAATGGATCTCCTGTGACCTTGCCTTTTTGACTGGATACAACTCCAGTAAACAGATAAATGCTGGTAATGACCCGACAAACATAAGAGAGAGAAACTTCAATCATGTTAAAATAAAATAATACTTTTAAAAGACCACAAATTTAAATGAGTACCATACCTAAATCACCGCCTGTGGTTCTTGGGAATCTACCAATGGTTGTGGGCAGTTATTTTTTTAGGATGTTGGTAACTGCTGAAAATTTATTAAATAAATGAAATAAACGAAGTTATCTTTTAAAAAGAGTACTAGTCAGTCATGCACTGCAATTGGATTTTACATTAGTTTTTACAGGTGCGTCTGTTGGATTACAATGGGAAAGGCTGCATTTCAGAACTGGGTATCTCACTTTCATATTACTTCTCAAAACATTCTTAAATCCATCCTAATCCTGCTTAATAATAATATTAAGTGTTCCGTTTCTAACAGTAGTGATAAAAAATTCCTGCATGTACTTTGCAAAGCACTATAATCACGTTTTAACAGTTGTCATGGTAGGTCATAGGATTCCATATGAAGCGATAGGGAAGAAAACAGCTCACACAGAAAATGAAACATTTTCTAAGTCCTGTTTTACTTATGGAAATAGTAGGTACATATTGTGTCATGTCCCTGTGCTGTCCCCCCTGAATTAGTGTGCACCTATTGGAGTGCACAATATATCCTTTTTGGTGTGATTACAATGGCAAATAATTTTTTGCCTGTGGAAAAACTCTATTTTTATAAATTAAAGTCTGTGCAATAGTCATAGGTTTTGCTTAATGACCTTACATTTTGCATTTAGAAACTTTTGGCTTTTAAATTTAAGTAAGCTTAGAAGCCGTTGGCTTTTTATTTTGGTTTTTTGTTTGTTTGTTCTTTGGGGTTTTGTTTGTTTGTTTTATTAGGTTTTCTTTAGGGTATTTTGGTTGTACTTTGTGTGTTTGGGGTTTTTTGATCCATAATAAAGTAATAACATTTTTTTTATTAAATGAAATTCTTCAAGTTTAGTTTTGAGTCAGCATTCTGAGGAATCTGTCAACATGAATAAAGTTTTTTCTGATAAAACCAAATATGTCTGCATCTCCTTCCCTAGTCTGGTTACTATCTTTTTTTTTTCAGTGTTTGCACAAATAGTCTTTGTTTCTTATGCTGAATGCATTTTCCACACCTGCTATTTGTGCTTGGTCATGCACTTGGGGGTGTAGCCACTCTGGACCATACACCATCTGATTGTATTTCTGAGAGGACAGAACTCCAAAACGTTAATGTTTGACATTAATCCTTCTACATTTTTCTATTATTTGGCATTTGGCCGATGAGACCAGTATCTGTGCCAGTATTTGATTTTACTGCTACTTTGTTATCAAAGCTTTTCTTCACTCAGACTTGTCATATTGAATCTCTGACTGCTGGGAGATTGGTTTTCCCTCACATTTTGGCATGCTGTTGAAATAACCTCAAAGGTGGGCAGTCTTCTGGTAGGGGATTTTATAGCTGGCTAAAGAGCTGTAAACAGAAAAGGTTGTTTATTAAGGCATCTAAGGGTTTGATGGATTAATATCTCACATTATATTAAAGAGTCAGGAAATGTTAATAACAAGCTGAAAGATGCATCTTTAGGGAAATAGAATCTGAAAACCCAATATTTGATTTTGACACAAGTTCAGGGCTTTATTGAATCCAGGATGATTCCAAGTGTTTACAGGCTTGTCTTAGAAAAGTGTACCCGACATGGCTGGATAACTGTGAAACAAAACAATTCTGCAAATGTGCTTAAATCTGATTACTTGAGACCAGTTAAATACCTATCTACTTAGAATTACAGCATTCAATGACTTACAGATCGTAATGAATGACTTCAAGAATACAAAAGTTAAATATTCACAGAAATGATATTAAAAATTTTGCTTTATATCTTAACTTCACAATTTTGATTTGAAGCTTAATGAAATTTCCTTGGTAAATTTATGAGAATATATCCAAATAACATAATTGGTTTACAAGAAATCCCAGTGTTGTTCAAAGCGAGTATTGTGGACCCTTTCACTCAGTGTATGTTTCATAAAATAAATGTTATTTTAGAGCATGTATATCAAATCAAAACAGATGGGTCTTGAAACAAAGCATATGGGTATACATATGCCTAGAATGTTCTTTAGAATGAACCTCCTATGGGCTGTGTTGTACAATTATTGGGAAATGCTCTCCTGGTGAAGTGACTGTTTTTGACTTTTTAGATATCACTGGAAATATAGATACTTAAAAGCAATATTTTACTTCTAAAACATAATATCAGTGGGTGCTGGGAACTTGCTAGCAACGTTTTCAACAGTACTTTCATTAAAAAGTTTCCAGTGTAGCTGTAGATAACATCATATGAACAGAACTTGGTTTTTTTTCTGTTCTTAAGCTGGCTGAAGTGTAGGCAGCAAAATATGAAATATCTTCAAGCAGTAACTAAATAATGTACGCGTTTGTTTTCACTTGTGGAATGTGTTACTATTCTGTGACTATTTCTGGCTGTTTTCCTCTTATCTTGATCTTGGAACACCTAAATGCCAACATCTCAATATGCACATACAGCCTGAATAACTCATTTAACAATGAATTGAATTAGTCTTTATGTCTGAGGGAAATCTCAGGAAGAGATAATTTGGCAGGGTTCTTACAACAAACATTTTCCATAAATAGATATATATTTTCAATAATTTATTTTTTCAGTGGAAGTAAATTCTTTCAAATTAACATACTGCTTCTCTTGTACTATGCTGGTGGATGTCTGAAATACTCCAAAGGTGGAATTTCCATTTTGCACTGTGACTGCTTTAAATAAAAGAATATTGCTATACAATTTTAAACATTAAGAACTGAGTAATGAATAATAGCTCCTGGACTTCTCTGTTCCCTTTTTTGTTTTATATTCCATTTCCATTAATTTCTTTCTTCATTAATCCCATAGCTTTATCCATCCTTTGCAATTTCAAGCTAGAGAAAACAAATTAAGAAAAAAACCCCTCCTGTTAATTGACTTTATTTGCTTTAATGCTGCTAGTCCATATTATCTGCTCTCTTAAATTGAGTTTGGGATTGCCAGATTTAAGGGTATTACACTGCATTTTGGGATGCTGCCAGCATATCCCAAGTAAATATATTTAAATCAAAGCTAAGCTGCTTAAAATATTCATGTTATGCTCTTAGTGTGGTTTAGAGGAATGTGAAACCGTTTAAGACTT
Organism: Ifrita kowaldi; assembly: GCA_013398055.1. Lineage (NCBI taxonomy): Eukaryota > Metazoa > Chordata > Aves > Passeriformes > Cinclosomatidae > Ifrita > Ifrita kowaldi. The sequence continues at coordinate 464,216 of VZRS01001244.1, forward strand.
GCAAACCTGTTTTATGGCAAAAAATGTATTGGGCATATAGCCTAAATTGATAGTCACTGTTAACTTTGTTTAATAGGGAATGGTTTCATCTTTTTATTAGCAATAATACATTCAGGGGCTAACTGATCTGAAATTTATGGCATACTGCAGCTTCACTAGTTATAAAGAAAAATATTTTTAACTGAAAACAGTTTTGGGAAAAGGAATATTCTGAGTAGATAAAATAATGCATATTTGCTTTAAACAGTTAAATGCATTTGTTTTATGCACTACATTTTTATGTATTGCAGGAAACTTTGAATATCAAATTCAATAATACACTAATTCAAAGGTCTGTGTATTTTTAAATAGTGAGACAAAAGAGAAATATCTATGAATAGGTATGGTATCCTGTGGAGAAATAGATCCTGTAAGAGGAGCAAACCCAGAAATTTTAGGATTCCTGAGGCTAGTCAGCCACACCTCAATCCCCGGAAAGGTGATGGAATGCCTCCTCCTGGAGGTCATCTCCAGGAACATGGAAAACAAGAAGGGGATCAGGAGTAGTCAGCATCGAATCATCAGAGGGAAATCATGCTTTGCCAGCCTGGTTGCCGTCTGTGATGAGACACCTGCCTGGATGGATGAGGGGAGAGCTGTGGATATTGTCCACCTGGACTTCAGCAAGGCTCTTGACATTGCTCCTATGATATCCTCATAGGTAAACTCTGGAAGTCAATGGCAGATCCCAGAGAGTTGTGACAAGTGGCCCAGGGTTTAGTTGGAGGCCTGTCACTAGTGCTGTCCCCCAAGGCTCAATACTGGGCCCAGTATTGTCTAACTGATTCATCAATGACTTGGACAAAGGGACAAATGTCTCCTGATTGCTACAGAATCCAGAAAAAGCAAATTCTGTTTTGAGAGTTATAAAACTCTGGATTTATTCTACACTGTGCCTGTGCAGGTATTGCTTTACCAGTCTGTCTGTCCACCTCATACAGAAAAAGACAGCTGAAACTCCTAACCAAATTATATGGGGTAAGGATGTGTGGGGGAAGAAAGTTAAATCCCAGGCCCTGTCCAGTTCCTGCATTAGCAGTTCTTAAAAGGGGCTTATAAGAAAGATGGGGACAAAATTTACTAAATGCAGTGTAATACCCTTAAATCTGGCAATCCCAAACTCAAGATATTTAGGGGCATCTTGCAATAGAAGAAAGGGCAGTGGTTTTAAACTAAAAGAGTGTTGATTTAGATTAGATCTAAGGAAGAATTTTTTTTACTGTGAGGGTGGTGAAACAGATTGCTCAGAGAGGCAGTAGATGCTCCATCGCTGGAAATATTCTAGGTCAGGTTGGATGGGGCTCTGAGCAACCCAATCTAGCTGAAGATGTCCCTGCTCACTACAGAGAGGTTAGACTAGATAGTCTTTAAAGGTCCCTTCCAACCCAAACTATGATTCTATGATTCTTTTTAGGGAAAACCAACTCAAGGTAGATTATCCCATCTGGGGAAGGGAGAAGGGCAGACACAGACATATTGAGTCTACGGCTGAAATGTGTGTATTTGCAAACAGGGACATGTGTGCACATATAGACATAACATTTTATTTTTGTTTCTCCAGTATCTTGATGTAATCTTATTTTAGAGTTTTTTAAATGAAATTTTGATTCTGTATTTTCAGCTCTATGTATAGATGTCACATACATACATACATACATATTTCATACACGTATATGCAAACTGAAGTTTCTAGTGAATACCTCATGTTAACTTCTACAACCCATCTGTGGAGCATTCTGATTTCATTCGCTCCTGCCCTTCATTTTCAGCAAAATTCCTTTATTGCTGCCCTTTGAGTTCTGTAAAACTTCTATTCATATACTTCCTAGGCTGATAGAAGATGGAGATTTTAACCACCTCCCTATAAGGAAGGTATTGAATCTGCCTGTCTGTCTCCCCAAATTATTTATTACTATGATACATGATTGCTATGTCATTCCATCAGCCACCTGTTAAGAACCACTAGGCTGCTGATCATGATCACCTAGTGGACTCCCTAAATTATGTAGGGACTTTAGATATGGACTTTACCCTGAGGCTAGGCTCTGAAATCCCTGCGTGGATCTAGACCTCAGTTGCACCTTCCTTCCAAAATGAATACCCTGTTTCACTGGTTTACATTTTTCTCCTCATTATACCTGTGTAATGTCATTGCAGGCATGACAGCAGCACTGCTGTAAATCAAAGTAAAACTCATCCAGCTTTTTTAAGGGATGTTTCATTTCATTCACATTATGTTCATCTTTTAAACTACTTTTCAGATATAATCTTTAATTTCCTTTCTGGGTTACTGCATAGAAATTCTAAAAAGTGTGTACGGCTGAAGTAGCCCACACTGATGGCATCTAAAAACTAGATAAATTACTACTTCTAATGAATGATATGTGTGTATATATGTGTATATATGTATTTAATGTACAGCTTAGTATTTCTCTCTTGTTCAGCTAATTTCTCGTGAACACAATTTCACTGATAGGGTGAAAAGAATTCACTTGCTCTGGCTTTCTGGAATAGATACATTGTGCAGACATGCATAGCCACTACTTTTATTTGTAAAGAAGGAGTGTCCTTGGAGGATAGGATACATGCTACTTGTGTTAAGTCCTTTTGCTGCCATTGTGCTCTCAATACTCTTCTTTCTGTATACGTGTTCAGAGCATCATCCTTAAAAATAAACCAATGGAACACAGAGAGCCAGAAAGTCCTTCTAGTAAATATTTCCTCTTTGTTTCCTCTTTTTGGAATAAACCCTTGCTTTTTCACTTTCTGCTATAGTTGCTATTTTTTTCTGCCAGGGAAAGGATGAGTTCTTCCAAAGAGAAAGTGTTTTGAAGCAAGCATCATATAACAAAAGGAAACAAATTTCCTTATAAAATGTCTGCTGAATGTAATGAAATTGAAATAAGACATAGCAAAATCACATGATGGCTATGTGATCAGTTCTCACTAATTCTGTTTTTGCATAAGGAAGCAGGTCTTCTGACTTCAGTAAAAGCTCAGTGTCTGAAAGACTTCTTGCACAGCCTTGAGTGGCCACTGCTTCCAGAACAAATGCAAAACTGAGATGTGAGGTTCCTCTATCTCATAGGTATGAGAAAAAAAAGCATGTGAAAATCTTTGAAAACATTTGATTCATAGCTTTACACACATATACTTAAAAGGCACGAAATGCATGAAAAAATTTCATAGTTATTCTTCTCCCAATAACATGCTCAGATTTAAAATGTAGTTTTAGCCACATTTTTTCACACAGGTCTAGGCCTCTTAAATTTTGATAATCAGTTGGAGCAGCCAGATAAATATGAGACACTTCCAGAAACAAATCAAAATTCACATGGTTGTGAGATGCCTGCTGAGGCAATTGGCAGGATTTCCAATACTGACTCTTGGAATCAACCTGCCTGGAGGTGCTTTGAAACACAAACCTACTACAAAGAAAATGGTACCTCTCTGTTAAATACCTGACCCAAACTCTGTTTTTATTTGAATATCCCTGTGAAGATTGTTAACAGCATTTAAAAGGTGAGCTTCTTATTACTTTATATTTTCCTTCCATTATTTTGTATATCTTTATATCTTGAATGTATATAATTTTCTTCCAGCGTAAGTGATGGCAAGAAATTGAGTCATGTTCTGTGTGGGTAGAATGTGTTGTCATTTAGATACTTAAGAGTAACTTAAGCACTGCAGCAAAGGGTTTTTTGGTGGTTTGTTTGGGTTTTGTTGTTGTTTGTTTGGGGTTTTTTACCACTGTAATAGATGTGAGATGCAAACTAAACTGGTAAATTTTTTCAATTAAACAGAAACTATTAGGTCCCAAATATACATGCAAGAAATTCAAACACTCTCAAGTTATTTTAGTTTCAAATATGAGAAAAATGGAAATACTGACCAGGTCTTTCCGGTGTGTCCAGATCTTTTGACAGGTTATACTAATCAGTCATCTCAATATTTGACTGTTTATTTCAATACCCAAACTGGGGGAATTGCATCCTAAAAAGGAGAACCATAGGATCTGTATAGGGTACATAGGGATAGGAAGACACAAAAACTGACACATGGAACAGTAGTCAAAAATAAGCAGATAAATGGCCAATGGCTCGTGTCCTGGAATTGGAAGTTGTTTGTAGCTATGAGGAAATGGCTTCATGTCTCAGGAACTATTTTTACAGTTGTCTGTAAAACTGGCTTTTAAAAAAATCCCTACAAACATTTTTATCACATTTTATTTGAAAGACTGGTAGAGAAGATCCATTTTAAAAATAGAATTATCTAGTAGCTAATTCATTCCTACAGGATGTTGCAATTCTGAGGCCAATTTTTGCTATGTGTGATGGGGATTTAATACACATCTGTTGCAAACCTACCGCTGATGCTGTTTCAGCTTTTGTATTATAATGTGTTGAGGCAGACACCGTAAGAAGGAAAAGGACTTTCTAGCTTAGCAGTTAACAGACTTGCTTGCAAGAGTTCTCTTCTAGACATAAAATAACTTTTTTTATCCCTTGACTGTTAGAGGCATAATAATCCTTCTGGCAAAAGACTGAGCCCCATGACTCCTCCTAATCTGTTGAGTTTTATACTGCTCTTTCTTCCTTTGCTGGTCTTTTGAATCTTGAATGCTTTAATGTAGAGCAGAAATGCTTCAACAGAAGCAGAGATTAAAGGCATCCACCAAATCTATGACCTTTGAATTTTCAATAATTTGATGGTTAATACAATCAGATTTAGGATTAAAGCGTACATTTAAATCCTTGCAAGATTGAGGCAGGTGAGCGTATTGAGCCCTGGAAAAAGTTAGGGAAGCCATCTCCTCCTGTGGCTGTTGTGGTATTTTGTGTGAAACCAAATCCAATAGGCATGCTCTAACACCAGCTATCAGATTAAGCACTGCAGGCAACGCAGAAGGAGGAATGGCTCATGTATTTATGCACCCCAGCAGGTCTAAGCCTGACTTGAGTGCAGAGGTCTCTTGATATTGTTGAGCCTTAAGTGCTTCCAGGCATGCACAAAAGCAGAACCTTTGGCAGGTTGGAAAGGTTAAAATAAGAAGCAGGCTTTGCTGGCTTTGGGTGTTAAAGGATTAGTTGATAGAATTAGATGGAAACTGAGTGGGGTGAAAAACTAGAATTGAGGCATTTGGACTTGGGGTATAGTAATTACTAGACTTATATACTAGAAGGAAAAATAAAAATGAGGGTGTTGTTTTCATTGAACTAAAAAAGGCAAAAGAAATGTAACAAGTTCAGATGTTTTTACAGCAAGAAACTTCATAATTTCTTTGTTTTAATAACAGTGGTTGGGCAGGTTTTTTTCAAGCTAATTTATGAAGCTGATGTATACTTTGACACTGCTGTAATCAGCAGAGTCAATGACAGCCACAAAGCCTTACATATGTAGTGTTTCCACAAGGTGTTCAAAATGTTAATATTAGCAGCAACCATACTCACCAATATAATAGAATCATGGAATGGCTTGTGTTGGAAGGGACCTTAAAGATCATCTAATTCCAGCTCCACTGCAATGGGCAGGGACACCTTTCACTAGACCAGGTTGCTCAGAGCTCCATCCAGCCTGGCCCTTAACACCTCCAGGGATGTGGCATCCACAGCTTCTTTGGACAGCATGTTCCAGTCCCTCACCACCCTCACAGTAAAGAACTGTGAAATATAGAATTGTTGTCTACCAAACCAGTATGGCTGATGTATATGTAATACACAGCATAAAAACATCTTGGCAAATCTCAACATTAAACTTTTCTTGTCACAGTCATTCCTACTTACTTTGTTGTCAGTATTGAACACCATTATCTTGTACAAATACCTACAGATTCAATTATAGTAGGAGGACAAGGTGCACCATGTCAGCAGAACAAGGTAAATCTTGCCAAGATTGGCCAGAAGTACTGGAGACTGCACACTTTCCCAATTCTAGAATAGCTAAGTGGGCACCATCTCTTCCATGCAAAATCTTATTAATAGCAAAGCAGGGGTAAAACGTACTTAGAAAAGGAAGACTGATTGTAAGACACATGTAAGTAATTTGTATTTTTGTAAACTTAATACTCTAGATTGTTATTACTATTACTCTAGATTATTATTATTATTATGACTGATAATTTGATATTGTATGTGGAGTAGTCGTTAGGCTGATTCTGAATATGACACAGCTTTTGAGATCCAAAGCAAAGACAAATTTTGGTAATATTTGTTGGTTTGGAATTCACACAGCTGTTTTCCATGGAAAACACTGAAAATTCTTATTTTTATTCTATTTTCCATATGTCTTTTATTCTCTTTCTCATTCATAAAAGCATAGAATGGTTTGAATCCAAACAGACCTCAAAGATAAGCTTTTTCCTCCCCCCTGTCATGGTCAGGCAACGTTCTACTAGACCATGTTATTCAAAACCATGCCCAACCTGGCTTTGAACACTGCCAGGTGTGGGGCATCCACAGCTTCTCTGGGCAACCTGTTCCAGTGCCTCACCATGCTCACAGTAAAGAATTTCTTCCTAATATTTAATCTAAACCTACTCGTTTTCATCTTAAAGCCATTTCCTCTTGTGCTATCACTACATGCCCTTGTTAAGAAGTCCCTCTTGACTTTCTTAAAAGCCCCTTTTAGGTACTGGAAGGTTGCTATAAGGTCTTCCAGAAGCTTTTTCTCCAGGCTGAACAACCCCAGTTTTCCCAGCCTGTCATCATAGAGGAGGTGTTCCAGCCCTCTGACCATCTTCACGACCCTCCTCTGGACTCGCTCCAACAGGCTGATGTTCCCTTGCCTCAAAACTCCATGGCTTTCAGTCAGTGTCTGGGCCTGTTCTTTTGAGTGCCTGCAAGTTCTGGTTGCTTGCTAACAGGTTTTCAGCTGCTGGGAAGAACCTGATTTGCAAAGTATTACAGAAATAAACCATGTAAGAATTAGCTACTAAAATATCAAAAGGGAAAAAGGCCTCAAACCAAATTTAGAGGTGACAATTATAATTACATTTGATAAGGAAATCACTCATAAAAGCATAAAGCAATCAAGACATAATTATTTTTTCTTAGGTGAAGGTCTAAAAAAATTATGTGTAACATAAAAGATCCTATATTATTATTATTTAAGGGATTTGTTGCAATGAAGGTTGTCAAAATAATAGATCAATTTCACATCGCTTGAATAGATGTTTGAAATGAGATTATATGGATGAGTGCAATACATGGCAGCTTCTCTGAAATTATATATTGTATGTCTAGACAAAATGCAAGTTCTCATATTGCCTATGTATTTGATATTCTGAAGATTATTTTGGGGAACAGTGCAGTTCATTCCAGGTGTGCAGTAAAATATGAATACAAAATGATACTGACAGTAAGTAAAAAACCTTCTTTCTCTGGAAAAACAAACATCCCAGAATTATCTTTTCTGGGAATGGATTTCAAAGCTGGTTAAATAATAGATGTATGCGAAACTGAGTGATTTCATCGAAGTGACTAGCACAATAACAGCAGAAATGTTTAAAGCATGCCGTATGCTTTAACAACACTCAACAAATCACAGAATATTAATTTCTCTACTTACATTCTTAAGTAAGTAAAAAATCTACCTTCAGCCAAACTAATTTCCTATGTGAAGCAAGTCAATCCTCTGTTGAGATTATACCTTAAAAATCGTAAATATAACAACAAAATGCCATTTGATGATTATGAAGGACATAGGAAAAGGTATTTACTTTTACAGAAGATACACTTATAATGAAAAAGTTTGAGCATAAACTTTTCTCTAATGATTTGGACTTTTTATTTTCCTGGTTTGTTATGTCTTACACAGAAATGAAATACAAGTAATTAAAAAAATTAAAAATACTTTATAATAATGACTGATTCCTTTTTCATGTTTTATAATGCTCAGATCAACCATATGAGCAATATCAAGAGTTAGAAAAAAATCATCCTTCACTTTAGAAGTGTAACACTACATAATGTGCATGAATGACCTCACCAGTTGATCTTTTTGATTTAGAATCAGTTTTGAAGATAGATTATGCAGGAGATATTGCAGTGGTATGATTTTGGTATCATTATATAGGGACGTGGTAAGAGATGTTATAAAACAGAGGAAGTAATTTCCAGGAGTTCTAATTATAAAATGTATTATTTTCTCATAGAAAATGATTAGTAATAATTAGTAGAAATATATTACCAGTAATGAAAAAAGAAGAGGCCAGCAAGTTTCTTTACCAGTCATTGAACCAGCAGGACAAGATTTTGTGCTATACTTTCTTTTAGAAGTGTCAGGAACTTCACATAGACTGACATTTAAGCTGAAGATTAAATAAGAGAACCAGTGCTCTCAATTTTAAAGAGCAACCTTTGGTAAAGTAAGAGCTTTGGCTAGGGGTAGTCAGCTGGAATAGGAGACTTCCTGGAATGAGGTAGCATAAGCATAAAATGGAAGTTGTCCAAGGTCAAGATGAAATACACCTTGAGAAGAAAATGAATATGAAAAGTTTTCTTAGGTTTATAAGTAACAAGAGTAAAATATAAGGTTAAAAATACCCACCCAAACAAAAAACGTGATGTGAAATGTTTTCTAGTGAAGATGAGCTGAAGTATATAATCTGGGAGACCTAAAACCTAAATGCATTCTTCAGTGTTTGAGTAAGGTTTATGGTCGTATTACAGGGTACTACATGAAGCAAAAAAAGAATAAATACTTGTACTGAAAACTTGAAAAGGAAAACTACCACAAATTGAAAACAATATTGAAGCCCTTTAATAATTTCATGGTAAGGATTTAGATAATCTCCCTATGTATTGAAAACAGGAAAATATATATAAATATTAGCAAATGATAGGGCACTACTAGATGTACTAGATGTACTCTGGTACCTCATGCTAAACTGCCAACTAAGTTTTGAAGGAAAGGAAAACCTCAAAAATTAGATTTAAATAGAAAATAGGAATTATTATAATGTTTTATGAACTGTAGACTTTATTTGCTGAATCTATCTGAGAAACTATTACTTTTACTAGAGAAAGCAGCTTAAGTATATCTAATCTTTATAAATTGCAACAGTGATTTGACAAGACGCTACATGGAAAATGCCATAGTTAGACTGGAGATGGTGACCATTATCCTGGCATGATGTTAAGAAACTGAAGAGGAGGTGTTGTAGACTATGCTGATGGGCAAGAGTAAAATTAGCAGTGGTGTATCTCAAGCTACACTTTGACAGTGACTTTTAAACTTTTATATTACTAATATAATCAAGAATAAGAGAACAGTAAGGGTGAAATCTGCATAAAGCAAGAAGGACTGTCCTGATGACAGGATAGTAGAAATGGGATGAAATTTGAAAGAGGTAGCTTGCCTATGCCTTAAGGGCATGAATATATGTGTAAAAGAAATAATGAAATGCAGGAAGGGGATGCCAGAGTATTAGGAATACACTTGGAAAGAGATAGGCTATTATGGTCACCCATATTCGGTAAAGATGGGCAGAAACTGAAAAAGCAGTACAAAAAAAATGAAGTGGGAATGGTCAGTGAACCAAACCTTGCCTTAAAGTAGGAAACTAGGATAGTCTTATCCATGCAAAATACTATTAAGGGAATACAAGACTATGATCTCTGTGTAACACACGAAATGAAATTTTTGGGGGGCTAAGTTACCTAACTTAAAGGAGAATGCACAGGAGCACAGTTGATCTCAGAATGTCAGGAGTCTATTTCAGGGTTTCTTGATTCACCTTCCCTAGGAATAGTGGAGTAAAACATGAAATTATATTTAAGGCAGAGTCAAATAAAAATAGACAGTATTTCTGTGACAAGCTTCTTGCGTTTGATGAAAAAGGTTTCAGAGATCCCCTCCAGTCCGTTGTTTCTTTATATTTGAAGGGAATTTATTGTTACCATAGTAACAGACATGGAGACTGAATTGCTTTATTATTCCTAGATGCCGTCTAGCTACCATGGACAGTGAAAGAATTAATTTTACTTTGTTAATTTTTCTTGCAACCCTGAGTGGCACTTTGAAAGTTAAATGGAAATGCTGTGGATTTGTACTACATTTATCTATACTGCTGACTAATTCTCCAACATTGTCTTGGCCTCTTTAGGTGCTTGTATTTAATCAATATCTTTGACTTTTGGGCCACTGATGTTATTTGTAGATCAAAACAGAAAATAACGTGCTACAAGGTCTGGCAATTTATGGTGATCAATGAATATCAGGTTTTGAAACTGAAAAAGAAAATTTTCACAGCATTTAATGGGGTTTTCTATCTCCGGACAATAACGTGTAGCAATAGCAACATGTATTTTCATTATTAAAAGAAATATTGCAAAAAAGTTACAATACCGTTAAAAGAGGATTTTATCATTCTACCCTTAATATTGTATTATTGTATTACTACGTTATAGAAGTGCTTAATGATTTTGTCTTTGGTGATGTGAAAGTAATATGAGCACCTGTGATTTGGATTTGCATTTGATCTTTGAACAACACCATGTTATCTCCCCTTCACGAATCTTCAGTTCTCACAGTTCAGGTCTTATTTTTTTCCAAGAAACAGACTAGTAATGGATCCTTTAGCTGGATATAGATACGTCCCTTGTTAAACTCCGGGAAATAAGATAGTATCTAGACACCTGGTGGTCTGGGACTATGTTGACAAAAATTGTATTCCACTGATGCCATAAATAACTTCATAAATTTTTACAGCACTGGAGTATAACTTGTTTCAAGAGCAGGGAGAAACTGCAGACACAGTGAATATGCAAAACTAAAAATAAAGAAAATTGATATAATAATATCTGCAGTAGAAACCTAGTTATTATGTACCAGTATGTAGAACTCCAAAATACAGAAAGTCTATCTTTATATATTTTTCAGTTATTTAAAGTTTTGTTCAGAATTAAATGTCATATTGTTGAATTTCATTTGCATGTTACAGCAAAACCTCAACAGATAAAAAGATAAATGGAAGTTGAATATTATTGCAGTGGAAGATTAAGGTATGTTAGACACTCTATTTCTTTTTCTCCAGCAGGCAGCCGATATTATGAAGAGTTGTTGCATAGATCCCTTCAAATAATGACTTCGGTGTATCTATGGGGATTTCTGCTTTGTTTGAGGTTCTGTTGGTTTTGGGTTGTTTTTTTTTTTTTGATCAGACAGTGCTTTTATGCTGGTCTGAGTCCGTGTTTATAGACTTAACTATAATCATATGGTGAAAACGAAAACTGTATGTAAATAGAGGTATGTGCTGCATTTCTCTTGAGAAGCCTGGGAGGAAATGAATAAAAGTGCACTGCACTACTCAGCATAAAGTATCGTCATGAGCTTGGAAAGACGATCATTTGGAGTGCATCACTTGCATGAACCAAATTGCTGGCAAATGGATGTGACTGGGATCTGAGACGTAAGAGGGGGGTCTTAAAGGTCCAGTCCCATGCTCTTATTCACGCAGAGCTTAAGTGTGGTTAGTAGGAACAGGGGAAGGAGCAGTTGCAAAACGGAGAATGTGCAGTTGAAAATCTGTGGAGGCTCATGTCCTATGGAAACTTGCCTTTTAAACCATTGGGGCAATTCTTTTTCTGTAAATTTAAAAGAAGGCCAGTCACACCTGTTCTCATAAACTGGGTTAGACTGTATTGATATGATGATTATGCAATCCTGAACAGTGAGAGGACACTAATTTAAAAAACAACAAAAAAAATTCTCTTCCCTCCTTTTTCTGCTTCAATTGCTTAGTGAGACTACCCAAGTTCGACTGTATTTTTATGCTCTTTAGATAATGAAGAGCTCCTTCCTTTTAATTAACTTGAATGAAAAGGCTGTATTGTAATACAAAAGACTAATGTTTCATTTGAAATAGAAGTTTTTTATTGAAGATAGAGGCAACCTTTATGATTCATTTAGGAATAATTTTAATATAATTTCTGAAAATGTTACCATTGGTTGGATAGTGACTGATTTTACTGGAATCTAGGAATAGAAAGAAGGAACAGGGTGAAGGTGGCAGAAATACACTATGGGCTAAGCAAATAGTACTGTATGCATTTCATCCTTTTGCAGTGGGATTACAGTGATGGCAATTTTCCTGAAAAAGTGAGTTTTCTTCAAAATTTTCTAGTATTTGGAACAGTTACAGACTGGCTTTTTTTTTTTGTTATCTGAAGTAGTATTCTTTAATTATGTGCAGAAACAATTATTTTTTATTCAGAAAGCTGGCGAAATCTATATTGTACTTTGAATCTAGGAGAATTTTTTTTCTTAGAAGAGAGGGATAAGTGTTTCTCCTTACTTTTTACTTACACATTTCTGTGACATTGAATGTGACCAGATTTTTTTACTAGGATTTTGTAAATGTGAACTCTCAAATGTGTAAATTGAGTGTATATGAAAGGGAAGAGAGAGTCTTTGTAGTGTAGTGTGTCTGCCTGCGTTATGTTCATTAAGAATGTGGTATGTAGTTAAAGAAGTTTTGAATGAGGTTTTTCTAATTCTTTTCTCACCTTCAAAATGCTCATAGAAATGAAGCCTTTTCATCACACAGCTGTTTTACTCTACCCACTAATACTCCAGCTACTGCTTTAGAGTGCAATTAACTGTGAGATAACCTATGTTAAACCTTCAGCTGATATGTGCTGGAAGACTGGCCTATTTTGGGAAGTGAAACAACACAAAAGAAAGAAACAGCTGCAGGGTTTTTCTGCTCTTCAGATGCTTTTGGCTAAAAGAATAGGGACTGGAGGGATTGTACAGCTGAGAAAAAATGTATGCTTCAAGATAAGGAGGTGTAAGAAGGTTAGGTAGGTTAGGTAGATGTATCAGCACGTCAATCAGCTACTTAGTCCACGCAGAGAGGGAACAAAGGTTTCTCCTCTGTTATCCTATGTATTTAAATGGGCTACTGGGACACCTTCAGATAAGATTCCATTCAAGTTGGTGGGATGAACTTCGGCCAAAATCACTGAACAATTTTTGCATTCACTAGAGATGTTTTATCTGCTCAAACCCAAGAAAAACTAGAATCAAAATCACACATCTATAAATCTTGGAACAAAGCAAACTTTACATCAGCTATCAGCTTGCGTCTTCCTTAATATTGTTTGGTGTTGCTTTTTTTAAAAAAAAAGTAGCTCTAAAAACTATTGTCTTTTTGTTTTCAACTTTATTCCTGCATTTTAAATTCACACCATTTATTCGAAAAAAGCATGCAAAATGTGAGTATTGAAGCCACATAGAAAACCACAGTATATACATTGCCTTTCTGTGAGAAAGTCTTCCTCAGTCCAGCATTTTCTTGTGTGGCTTTTACAAGCTATCCCTTGATCTAGAATTCAAAAAGCAGTAAACAATTTGGCTTATCCCCATTTTCATTTGCTTAGTTAACACTGTATAATAAATATTTTATAAAATAAAAATATTTATTTTTAAGTTAATAAAAGATTTTGCTCTTCATTTCAAACTTTGCTTTGCAGCTTTGTCAACAATCTCTTCGGAAAATGCACATTCAATAGACACTCAGAAAGTCAGATTAGACAGTATTTGAATCTTTTCTCATTGGTGTCCTTCTAACTGGTCACAGCTCCCTAAGTTATATCAGTCCCCAGAGTTACTATTGGCATACTAACACTGCTAATGTGGATATGGCAGTTATATAATAATAACCCTGAGTGACTCTCTGGGAGTGTCCTGTGAGAAAATGTGTGTACCGAATTCCATTCCTGATCAATCATAATAAATATCAATTTAACATCTCTATGTATCCATCAGCATTTGCATAACCTCAGACATAAATTCTGAGGGAAGAGTTTAGTGTCTTCATGCAATAAGTGCAAGACAGGAGTAGAATATGTGTACTATTAATCCACCAACATGAAAGGAATTAAAAACAATTGGATTTTTGACAATTTCTCAAATACTGTGGAGGTGCAGAGCCTGATGGAGTAAGGTGTACTTAAGCTCCTTGTATCTGTGTTTAACAACCCCCAATTTATTCTCCTTAGCCAAAAGCCACATAGTACTAAAAGAGAAGATTGAAGGGCTTTGTTGGTGGCTTTTTTCTGGTCAAAGTGACATCTGTTTTGACACTGCAGTGTTGTGTTGCATCTCCATCAACATATAACTCTAGAAAGGGGCTGCATTCCTCTGGTATTTCTGCAGACTCTGTATTTACCATTAGACTCTGTCTAATTAACCATGTTACCCCATGATGTCTATTTATCACTCACAGCTGGCTAGTAGGGATCTGTGCCAGCTGATGACTTTTGTGCAGAAAAATGCATAATTTTCTGTCTAAATAATCTTGTTCATATCTCCAAATAGTCTTTATTGTGGGTTTTAAGTTATGCAAATATAGCAGAATCATCCAGTTGCTTGGTAAACACAAGTGTTTCAGGGACCTATTCCAATTCATATTGATGGTGAGATAGAAAACCAGAATAGATATGGGATTTCTAGGATATTTTTACCCTGAAGAAATAAATGTGGTTAAGAAAAGAGGTGGAAAAGATGTGGATGTTGGCCATAGTATAGCTGACACATTATATAGCTGCCTGTGATTCGGGATGTTTTTTGTGCTATCCTTCCATTCAGGAGTATGGCACAAGAGACAGGTGACAAACCTACCTAGAGACCACTGTGACTTCAGCTGGAAGAGCTCTATAGAGGGAGAAGTAGCACTGGTACTAGAAGGGCACTGGTACTAGAGCTCTTTTGCTAGTGATGAAACTGACTCTGGCAACCCAAAAATTGTGTACTAAGAAACCTTCCTTTAAATTACTGTATTTACCTCTGTAAATATAATTTACCTCTGTAAATAATAATTACTGTATTTACCTCTGTGCCTCTGTATTAGCTGCTACAATAACCAACTACCTCCCATTTAAAATTTTCTTTCAAAACCACTAGTGGTGTCATCGAGGAATCAACATCCGTTTTAAATCTTGAATTAAACACTATGTCTGCACTGAGTAGTGAGAAAAATGTGAATGAAGAACAGTGCTGTTAAAATTGAAGTCTGCACAAGATGAAAGTCAATAAAACACTGACTTTGTTTCATATAGCAAAACTTATTTATTTATTAATTTTGGGCCTTAAACATATTTTTCGTCTTTCCTGTAAACCTGCTGGAAGCTACACAGGTTAGTAAGAAAGTGCATATCTGAAGCAGAACTAGTCTTTGTCATAAAAAGAAGCAAAATCAGATGCCCCCAAAGTCACCCAGACAGCAAGGTTTTAAAAAAATAACTGCTGCAAAGGGAAAAACATTTTCAGTACAACATTTTCAACACAAAATTCAAATAGTGACAGTGTGTGATGAACAGAAAGGACTGGGTAGACTGGGACTACCCACTCTTCCCTGAGGCTCTCGAGGCCACGGGGAAAACCTGCCATACCTAAGCTGCTCCTTGAGCTGTGAAGACAGAGAGGTGGCAAAAGAGAAAAATCAGCAAGAAGACAACAGAGTTTAATCAGTGGAATTTTTTTTTACTTATGAAAGTTTGATAAATGTTTATTTTAAGAAATGAAATAACTAAAACATCTCACTTCTGTTCACAAATCTTAATGTTTCTGTGGCCCAAATGTTAATATGTAATTTAACATACTGTTTGCACTTTAGGCTCTGTAATCTCAAACTGTTCTATTAGTAGAACTGCAAAAAGTCTTTCATATCCAATACCTAGGTAATAAGAAATATCTGGAGAAAGGAGAACCAACCAGCAAAGCTGAGGCTTGAAGAGAGGGGCCAACAGTGATTTGCATTAAAGCTCTTGATTGTTTTAAAAATTCTCTTTTAATTTGTTTCTACTTATGACCACAAGAATTGGGAGCAAGTAAGAAATCCTAAGTCTGCTTCTTCTTAGAAAACACTTCTGATTTGTTTTTACCTATTCCCCAAATATAATTGTCCTTAATTATTTCTATGTCAGGAGTGACTGAATATGATTAATGAAGACCATGGTTAATCAAGATGCAATTGTGCTTGAAATGAAAGAATGCAGAAGATCAGGGGGTTGTAAATGCTAGATTGTTATACCTCAGCTGATATGGTCTGTAGGTCTTCCACCTCCAGAAGAAAGTAAGAAACACATGATGTTAACAACACGGGTGGCCCATGGTAACTAAGTCCAGCACAGAGTATTTCCCATGGTTTGCTATGCACAGGAACTAAAGGATGGTTCTTAGTAAATGCTTATGATACTGCATTATGTGGTTAAAACTGTAGACATCTCTCTCCTCTTGGTTCATTATTGCCTAAGATGTAGGTGAAATGCCTTTAATCTTTATTATTATTATTATAATTGTCTGGCTGAAAAGTTTGATAAGGAAGAAGATGAGATTATATCCTGGTTCTGGAAACAGCTGTTAGACCCTCACAGGCATGTATTTTTATGTAGACTGTGTCCCACTTGTTTCAACATGAGTCTGGTTAGATCTGTTTATTTGCTAGAGAAAAACTAGTTAGCCTTTCAGGTAATAAACTTCTTCAAACTTCAGGTATTTAAAAGGGAGAGACCCCCATGTCTGGTCATTATTTTAAGCAATATGTGTTGCAATTCACAGCCAATGTTGCACGTTTATATTAAGCAAAACTTAAGATGAGAATAATGAAAGAGAAACTTCAGAGGAGTGAAAACGCAGTAGATGGAGACCAGGGATATGAAATATATGATGATTTGTGCCCCAAAAAGAGAGAAATTATTTTAGGTACTGGTTCAGGTTTGGGGTATTTTTCTTTCCTTCATTTCAGTAAAGACAACAAATATTTTTTATCATATCCCTTTCCTGATGGGTGACAGAGAGGTTTTTGTCAGTATAGCTTTTTATTTTCTACTAAATAAGGAAAGTCAGCTCCCATCTACTGGTTAAAATTGCTGGGTACCCAAAACAAAATAAATATACAAAACGTAATCTTCTTTGGAGCCAGCATGCAGGCCTCAAGTGAAATGTATCTAAAGTCCCTCATAATTGCCACTGAAAATGTGATACAACCTTTGTTGTTACAAGAGCATTGGTAAAATAAAGCAGATGTTGCTTGTCCAGTATACATTTTCTTCTGTGCGGGTATGTCTTTATTACCCTGCTAGATGAAAAATGTTGAGGATTCTCTTGCAAACATCTGCCACATCTGTTGCTTTTTCTTTGAGGGGGAAGTGTCTCACTTTATCATTGAGTTCAAAGGATTTTGTGGAGTATGGATTTGTGGCTTCTTGACTCTGTAGGGCTAGAACTCACCAGTCTCAGGCATGGACAAATCAGTGAATTTTCAAGTGTGGATTTTCATAACACTTTCACTTGAGACTGAGGTAGTTTCAAGCTCTCTGCTGACTAGGTTTCCCAGAATATCCTGAGTTGGGCAAAGCAGGCAACAAGACAGTGAGCAAAGAATGCAGAACACTTTGGTGAGGAGCAAGGGAGACTGATAGTCTTGGCTCTGTTTAAATCCTGGCCTCTCTTTCAGGTGCTTGCATATTATTTTCTTGCTAGCTGTTATTGTGAATGTTAGCAAGAAATAGGCAGGTCTTCTGCAGAGGACACAAATTGAGTCTATTAGGTGTCCGTGATGCAAGATGTATTGAGTGGAGATCAAATTCTAGAAGAGTCTCTGCTGGCTGCATTATACGACTGGTAAAATGAGTGTGTTCAAGTGTACCACAAGCTGGTCACAAATCAGATATATGTGACTTAAATGTTCTTGAAGTCTTGCTGTATTGATTCAATGGAGAGAGTGCTCCAGCCTTGGACCCCTCACTGAACAGATCGAGAAAGTAATTTAATACTCTGGTGTAAACACAGCTGTATTTCCTAGGGTTTTTAATGTACCTATATGTTTCTTTATGTCATTACAAACTATCAGTGAGCTGTTGAAAGATTATAAGAGTCTGCTTGAATTTCCAGCACTCTGGTTTGTGGGTTTTGGGTAAGAAATATTTTCTGTGTTTAGTCCTGTAGTTTGAAAGCATTTTTCAGCCTGCAACCTGTACTGCCACAGTATAAAATCTATCAAAAAACCCCCAAAAACTCAAATAAAAAAATCCCAGCCCAGAATGAACTGTTCAGGTCTGCTCGTAGCATGGTCTACTATTTTTACAAGCAAACACAGTGTGATGACTAGGAAAAAAAGGAAGACACGTTTAACTTGGTTCTAGTGAGATGTTGGAATAGGGATTTCTCTTGCTTTCAATAAGGCATTTCCCCTCTAGGGGGATTTTTTTTGATTAATTAACACAGATGCAATGCTTTTGCATAAATTATACAGCAACTAAGAGGAAACTGTTACAATATGCAGTTATCCTGGTCTAACTATTATTTATGTGGATCTTTAAAGAAGGATAAATGGCAGGTATAAAACACAGTGAATTTAGGATGGTATATGTCCTGCTTAACCACTTGACTCCACTCTGTTAATGTATTTTCAGTTTGTTTTCAATTTTTAAATATATATTACTGCTTCATTAGAAAATCTGTTTATTTAAGTAGACAGACGTTTAGTAAACTGACTTTTCGGTCAGTTACATTTCTCACTGCTTGTTTAGTCTCATATTCAATGCCTTCTATATGTATCTTAATATACACCCACTTCCTTCTGTTTAGTCCTTGTGCTTCTTCATTTTTTCTATTCTTTGTTTTCAGAACATTGCTATCACTGTTTCCTGATTCTTCAATATTTGATGCTTATACCATTCTATTTATTTCACAAACTTTTTAGTCTAAAGAAAAAAACATGGCTTTATTACTTCATTATATTTATAACATTTTATTATATTTCTTTATAGTTATTGCTTATACTTTATCACTTTATATATTAGAGAAATTCTGCACTCAGTGGCATCCTGGATGCAATGATTGTAATAACAATTGTTATTTATTTATGTGTAAAAAAATAGCAGCTACCAGTCAGGGCTTGAACTTCTACAGTTGACTTCTGAGCTGAACCCGAATCTGTGAAATTCACTGTGGAAAAAGCTTCCTAGAAATGCCCATATCTTCAATAATGCTATTTGACATGCAAGATCTTTTAGAGAGGCTGCTAATCTTTCTAATGTGTGAGGAGGAATAACTGATTCTCAGATATGCCAAGCAAAATATTTTAATTTTTGTGGTGTTCTTATGAAAGCATTCACTAGAACATCATAGTAATATAGGAGATTAGACATACAACCCTAAATTTCAGTGGTCTCAGTGTGTTTTTCTTTAATTTCCTTAAATACCTATTGGATGTGCAACTTGACACAAGATAAAATTCACCTCATGAAATTTGCCCATTGGTTATGTTGCATGTAATTCCACTGCTTTTTACTCTGTTTGAGGATGTAAGAGAGACTAGGGTTCGGGCATGTGCAGTAGATGTATTCATATTCTCTCCTTGCACTCAAGTTCTTGCTCCCTGCTTTGGGTATGAAGTGATGATACTTTTAGCCTCAGGTCACACATGTATAGTTTGTTATACCCTCATGAGGATTCCCTTTGAGACCTGACTCCTCACAACTTTTTGAATTGCCCGTATTAATCTTTCAGTGCAGTGCTAAGCCCAGTCTGTTGGATCCATGGTAAAATGGAAATCTTGTCTAGGCAGACTTTCAGGACTTTGGACACCTGTCAGAGATTTTCACATATCTGGAGAAATGGTCCTTTGGAATCTTCCAAACTGCTGCACGTGTTGTAACCGTGATTTATCCATTCATATAAATCCAACTGATTCAAGACATGCAGAGATTTGTGGTTTAGCTCTTAGAAAGGAATGGAAGCCTGAATTTTTCTTTAGTGAGATTAAAAAAAAAAAAAATCTGGAACACCTGGCTTAAGAAGCAGCCCTAGATAAACTCATCTAAGGTAAGCTAAACTAAATTTAAAAAGATAAGTAGGCAGAGCTATTTTGAAATACACAATCTAATTTTGATATTGCTGACCTGAAAATAGATTTTGCCCTTTTTCAATTTTTTTGTTTTTGGTGTGCAATTAGTCGATTTGAAGATCACTAAAATATGGCAGTACTTGGATATAAAAGAGGAGAAAATTAAATGCTTGGTAGGTCTGGCCCAGAAAAGCAATGAGCACTCAAACACTTTTGGTACAAATTCAACAAAGTCAATATATTATTCTGCATTTTGCTGTCAGGATATTGCAGCAACAGGAGTCTCCCAGGGTCTATCAGGGCAGTGCCAGGCAGGCAGGACCAATCCCATCAACCCAGCCAGGAGCAGGGCAAGCAGGAGCACTGGGGTCAGCTCTATTTCTGGTTATCGAGCACCTCTCTGGGGATGGGCCAAGGCTGAGTCACAGTGGGAGCTCAGCTTGGTGGGGCCCCTGGCCAGGAAGGGCAGGGCTGTGATTAATTGGGTAGCAGTGAAATCCTTTTTCTCTTTTCTGTCTTGTTATTAAAACAAAGACATTATTTTACTGGCTTCTTGGTCCTAAAAATGCATTCTATAATTCCCCCCTCCCTCCCATCCTTCATGCTTTAAAACTCCTTTTTCTCTGTAAACTTGAATCTGTTGTGGAAGAGACTTCTAAAGCATCTAGCATATAAACTCAATGTGTTTTGTTCTATCATTTTATTTTTTGTTACCTTGCATTTTTTGTTACCTTGTTACCAGCATGAGAATCTAGGCAGAACTTTGAAACCATCTTAAGAAAACTGTATTTTCCTCTGATTTTCCTTAACATAAAGTAGCTGAAATGCATTCTATTCTACAAGAAATCATATTCCAGAGCTTAGCACTTTTTTTTAAACCTAAAACTGGTGATTGTAAAGTGTAAGGATTACTGTTCTAAATGTAGGTATTGATTAAAAAGTACTCTACGTATATTTAAGTTAATGAGAAAATGAATGAGAAATCTGTTGAGGAATGTTTCTACATATCCAAGTAAGCAAAGGGTACAGTAGGCACCACAAACTACAAAATGAAGAAGTGACAATGTGATGATATGCTTCTGCTAAATATCCAACAGAAATCACAGTATGTCGTGTATGTCACTTAAAGACAAGGGGATCAGTATTTCTTTGTAAATTCCTTCTGAAATCAGTACCAAGTGTTTCATTGCCTTTTGAAGTCGTGTGAAATGTGAGGATTTTACTGAATTTTTTAAAGAACCCTTTGTTCCACAGTATGACAGTTATGTCTTCTGTATAGAAATTACTGACATTTTGTAATTAATCTTGCTAAAATATGTGGGTATCTATTTGGCATATTAAATGTGTAAATTCAAAATCCATTAAAATTTCTGCTATACACAAAGAAACAGTAAATCTAAGAGTTCTGCTTTTAGCCATCAACCAAGCAATTATGAAAATTAGTCTTTAGGTTATGGTGATTGATTTATAAATATAAAAGAAAGTAAATATCATAAAAACAGGTATTAAATTTTACAAGAATGTAATGATATCACTTCCCATGAAAAAAGTTAACCAAGAATTACTATAATTTTAATTTTTTTGGGTGCATATCATTTGAAAACTGATATGTGATTCTCCACAATTCTGTATGTTGTGTTGGTATTTTAATGGTTGGAAGTTACATAGGCTAATCAGACCAACTGAGACTGTAATGCACGTAGAAGGAATGTTCATGTGTTTATTCTTTGTCTTTGTACACTATCAAAACAAGTTCTACAAGATGTAAAGCTTCCTTAATCAGCTCTACATTTTTCATTGTACCGCTAGGGAAAAAATCTGAGTTCACTGACTGCAAAGCGTTTTGAGAATATTATGAATTTACTATTTCCTAGCAGGTGTTCTACAGGGATGTTTATAAATACAAATAATTAATACTATGCTGCATAGATAATATGGTAGTCACATAAATTTAAAGCAAAAACCCCCCTTTGGTGAGCAAAAATCCCAATAATTCCTATGGAAAATGCTATAATACCTGAATGAAAGAGGTATGGAGATGGAATCTGTACTGGCTGATTCTAAATGGATACTGATAAGGTAATAATAGACAACTGAGACAAAGAAGAATCAAGTTGCTTTATTTCTGGGTGACATTTATCCCTTTGCTAAAATGAAGGGTGGAAGGAAAATGAATATTGCAGTTTCAGGGACCCGCAAAATTGGACAACACCCTTAGTTTGATTCCCTGCTTGGTCAGGCAGCAATTGAGAACTGGGGAGGGAAGTTTTACAGGAAAAAAAGGATTAACCCATAGAGTCTGAAAGTACTTTATTGAAATAATGGCTTGCCAAAATTGGTAACAAACACAAGTTTGTGCTAAACTTTCATTTATCATCACAGATGGCAGACACTTATGGACTTGTTCTTCATAGCTCAGATATTCTGTCAGAAAATATCACTGTCATATCCCTGAAATTTCTGCTCATTAG
The DNA here is from genome assembly GCA_013398055.1 of Ifrita kowaldi. Classification (NCBI taxonomy): domain Eukaryota; kingdom Metazoa; phylum Chordata; class Aves; order Passeriformes; family Cinclosomatidae; genus Ifrita; species Ifrita kowaldi. The sequence continues at coordinate 486,581 of VZRS01001244.1, forward strand.
GATATCTTTTTGCCCCTCCTAGCCTCCTGGCAAAGCCCATAGATTTGAATGAATCCTGATATGAAGGCTGAAGTTGACTGTTAGGACCTTTCTATATTCTTGGTCTCAAGTTACCCTTTGTGTTGATACTACCCCAACCAGAGTGACATTTACTGTCAAGTGTGGAGTAGAAGTGTTGTCAGAAAGCCACAGACCTGGAAATTAATCTTTATTTCACTGAAGTTCATTGTCTTCCTCCACATTCAGCACATGAAGATGCTTTACAACTCTTTCTATAAAATTGTCATCTACTTTACGAAGCATTTAAAAAGTTCTATTCCACAACATGGGTAACATGTTAATAACAAGGAAAGTAAACACGATTTGGATGAAGACATATATTTTCTCTGTCTGGTACATGAATTGACACACTTGGCATCTAGGTGACTATTTGTGAGTAAGATACTAGTTCCAGTATGTCTCAGCTCTCAGAACAAGTTATGACTTGATGTGGATAATGTGAAATAACTATCAGGAGGTCTTAACCCAGTAAATGGCTCAGTCATTTATACATCTGGCAGTATTGAAAATAGAAATGGCAGAGATTCACTAGCATATTTAAAAATGCCTGTTATTCCTCATGCCTCATATTGATCATCTTTTGATAATTAAATTTGCAAAAATCCAACTTTTTTTTCTTTGGGATGTGGCAATTTGAATTGGTTTAGATCCTTAGTGTTTGATAAGTTCCATTGGACTCCTTTGGAGGGACAAAGAAGGTGAATATCTATCACTTTGTTAAACCCAAGATAAATATGTTTAATTTTTTCTGATGTTCTTCCCATTGAGAAGGTATTTTTCTTTTGGGGTTTTAATACTGTTGAGGGTTTATCCTCTCAAAGATGTCTTTTCCTTGTGTCATATGCAGAAAGAGACCATGGCTTAAAAAAGATACAGTAAGAACTGGCTGTTTGTTGTGTTATTTTTCAAAACCTCCAAAGGTATATGTTTACACTTAAATATTCACTACATGACACTATCAGAGAAATTTTATTTTTCCTAAACTGAGTGCACACACTAAAAAGAATTCAAGGCTCCTTTGTAGAGAGAACCAGGTAGGGTTATCCACATGCAAACAACAGGTATTTTTAAGAGAATGTGTATTTTATGTCTTTCTACTTTGCTTTAAATAACTCAGGTCTTATGCATTCACGATGCAAGACAAGACAGTACATCAGTTTGAAATTCATGAAGTTACAGATTTTTAAAAATTACATACTTTAGTGTATGAATGAGGACATTTCTATTTTCGGTTTCTCTTTAAAAAGCACAATATATAATTATAATTGGTTGATTGGCAGTCCTTCAGATGGTGATTTTAAAATGTTATACAATTTGTTCTACAATCCCTTTTCCAGAGTTACGTGACTGTTAATTTTAAAGAAAGATAAAGTTTGTGATATGTTATACTTTAAGGACTTGAATAGTTAAAAATCGTATTCATATACATTTCAATTAAAACTTGAATGTTAGCCCTTAAGTATGATGAATGATGCAGAAAAGTCTGACACATAACGTTGACCACTACAAGTGGACTGGTCTGGACATATTTATGCAGACTATTCACAGGCAATCTTTATTTGTTTATTTCGACTGAGATATAGATTTTCATCCTGAAAGAAGACATCTGTGGTCTGTCGAACTTTTCTATCTGTGTGCAGAGCATGTAGACTTCCACCCATTATATGGGATGGAATAATTAAGAACTGACACGTAAAAATTAAAGTCAATTTTACTCCCTTAAAACAAATTTTGGAAATCTTGTTTTAGAGAGGATGGCTATATAATTTATGGTATAATTCACACTGTGTTATTTCTGGAAACTTCATGTTTCACAGAACTGATTACCTGCTTAATTTTTCCACTCTGTTAAAGATCATAATTCAGTGATTAATAAAGACTTCTTCTATGTATTTCATGTTGCTGAGAATTTGTTACCTGATCTTGAGGAATTAAATTTTATATTAACATGGTTTCTTTCTTTGTATTTCAGTAGTTCTCAGTTATTGTGTTGTTGGGTTTTTTTTTTAGTTCCATACAAAGAGACAAACAAAAAAAACTCATGCCAAATTTTTTAATATTCCAAAACCTAGTTTGCCATCTACAGATGAAGTAGCATGGACTGTTTCTGCCCTTGCAGCACTTCTAAAACAGCTCAGCCTCTCTTTGCTATTATTAGTTCCAAGTGTACACTTTGTTCTAGTGACATTTTTAGAGGACCTTTTGTGCCCTTAGGTATGATAGACATAATATTTATTATCTTAGTTCTAGAGAAAAGCACTTAGGTCCTTTGGCTTCAGGAAAGCAAGTTTGGTGATCAATTACTGACGTGCGAAACAATACCACTGAAACATATTCAAATATTCTGCTTTTGCCTTACGAAGTCTAAACTAAAACTGTAGCTGTAGCTGGCAGTATTCAAACTACTGAATGATTCTATTGCTTCCCCTTTAGCTCCCCTCCCTAACCTGCCAATTTGGATTTGCTTACTGTTATCCATCTCTGTAACTGTTGGAATGTTTACAGAGTACTGTTTGCTCACAGCAATCTTTAGGTCTCTGACCTATGTAAGGGTTACCCTAAGAAAATATATTGGAAGGACTTCCTAAGATGACATTTCTGCTGTTAAAAAAAAAAAATAACAACCAAAAAAACCCCTGGTTTAATTATACTGGGATTTGCCTCTCTGAATTTCAGAGAAATCAAAGCCTTTCTTCATTCTGTCTCATTGAGCTCTGCTCCTCTCATTCTAGAATTTCTTCATTGTATTCAAGCCACTGCCGTTGTAGCATCTCTCAAACTACTGAACAGGAGCAAGTACCAAGCCCACCATGGCAATGTGCATAAAGAAGATATTAGGAATGCAGAGGTTATCTCTATCTTTTACTTGTGTGCAGATGATGAGCTTAGTGACAAAAGGATAGTCTCATATCCAGGGCCTGAAAAATCCCATCTAAATGGACAACTTCCTTGAAACCTTGACTGAAAGACTGGCAAAGATATTTTTTTAAAAAAATATATCAAACTACCAAATCCCAACCAACAACTTTTGTGCTATGAGAGTCAGGCTTTTGAAATTTCAAATATGTAGGAATGTTATGATCATTGACAAGAATGTAAATAAAAAATATTTCTGTGAAAATAGATGGGATATCATTGGTATAAAAAATTAAGGGAAGGAAGACTAGGTTAAGACATCTGTGAATATGCAGGCAGCTGTAGCACAATTCCTTTCAGTTTATGCCCTGTTTTCCTTTCTTATTCATATTGTGAATTGAGTGCATGGTCTTTTGAGAGGAACAGGGTTACATCTGTTTTCCCTCATTGCTTTCTCATCTAATTTTGACATTGAAGGACAGGAATAGAAGACCTTCTGGTTGCAGGGAATGTTATGACTTATTCCTATTTTCTCATGCAGAATAGACACTTGCCAGAATATGCTTTTATAAGTATATTAGAGAATTTGGAAGAGAAGAAAGCTGAATTAAAGGAACGTATTCGTACGCAACTTCTTGAAAGATTTGTGTGCAACGTCCCTACACATGAGAGTACAAAGGAAAGTCATACAGTTGGGTAATGAAATATCTCAATATAAGCCACAGAAAAGTAATTTCTCCCCCAAACTAGTCTTGACCTCCTTTCAGTGTAATTCCTTTCTTTTCATTTAATACTACATTAAAAACCTACCTATTATTGCTTGATGATCAGCAGCTAACTCAACTTTGTTCTGTAAATCAACAAAACAAGACCAGTGTTTTGAAAGTCATGTTCATACTTGTGGCAAAGAGTGGGCAGGGGGTGAGCTCTGTGACAGGGTCTTGCCATGTACTGAGCACAGTTGGTGTCAGGTAGCTCCCCAACAGACCCACGGCATGACGGAGCTGAGTCCATCTGCAAAGTCAGGAGTGTCTGACACACCAGGGAAGGAGAAAGAGAGGAGGTGCTCTAGGTGTTGTAGGTATTACCCTGCCATCCATGGAGAGGATATCTGTGGAGTAGGGATTGCCTGCAGCCTGTGGAAGGGACCATGACAGAGATAGGTAACATTCCCTGAAGGAACTGTGGCCTGTGGAGGGCCCGCACTGGAGCAGGTTTGTCCTGAAGGATTGCAGCCTGCTGAGAAGACTGATGCTGCAGCAGGGGAAAAGTGTGAGGTGGAAAGAGTGGCAGAGAGGAGCTGTTGAGTACTGACCACAACCCCCCAGTGCCCATCGCCCTGTGCTGCTGTGGGTGTGGACTAGAGGAAGGACAGTTGGGAAAGAAGAGGTGAAGCTGAACTTGGGAAAAAGGGAATGAGAGAATTGGAGAAAATGTCAATTTAACTTGTGTTTGTTTATTTCCCACCATTCAGCTTGTTTAACTAGCCATAAATTAATTTTCCCCAAGATGAGTCTGTTTTGTCCAAGATGTTAATTGGTAAATTAACATCTCTCTGTCTTTATCTCAACCCATGAAATTTTGCATCTTGTCTTCTCCTTCTGCCCTGCTGAGGAAGCGGAGTGAGAGAGTGGCTGGGTGGGCAGTTGACAGTTGGCCAGGGTCAACCTACCACAAAACTAAAATGTAACTTCTCTTTTAACTCCTGTGTTCTTAAATAACAGTTTGATAGCACTATGGTATTACTTGAAATACTGCATGCATAAACATGCAAAGGAAGATTGAAATTTTTAGTATGTGTTTAATAGTTAAAACTGTACATTGAGATAAAACGGTGACATCATCAGCGGACAAAGGTTTCTTTGGCTGGTGAGGTCCATTTTTTAGGACTTTGTACCATAATGAGGTAGCAGAAAGATGATGGCATAAATAAGATCTAAGAAAGGGTATTATGTTTTCTTAAAGAAACTCTGAAACTGTGAACATATGCACTGATTACCATGTCAGTGGTCCCACTAATTACAAAGTTCCTGTCTTTCATTTTTTTTACTAGAAAAAATTAATAGTTACCAGGCTGTATAAAATTTAGCTGTTACACAATCTTAGAATCATAAAATATGCTGAGTTGAAAGAGACACATCAGGATCATTGAATCCAACTCCTGGCCCTGCACAGGACCACCCCAAGAATCGCACCATGTGCCTGAGAGCATTGTCCAAATGCTTCTTGAGCTCTGCCAGGCTTGGTGCTGTGACCACTTCCCTGGGGATCCTGTTCTAGTGCTCAAGCATCCTCTGGGTGAAAAACGTTTTTCTAAAATCCAGCCTAAACCTCCCCTGACTCACCTTCATGCTGTTTCCTTCAGTCCTGTCACTGATTAGTCCTGCTAATTGCAAACACAGCCTTCCCTGTTTTAGCCTGCACAAAAAGCTAACGAATTTAATATGTGGCTTGTTGGTTCTTTTCAGATGTCTAAAAGGACAGACCCTTACGTTGCTCTGTGATACAAGATTTTTTCTGAGGTATTGTGAAGTAGAAAAGACTTATGGAAATAAAGCTTTATCTGCCTTCATTATTTCTAATGAATGGTAACAAGGTAACAATGACACGTTTAAGCTAGGAGTACTGTAACCAAGAGATCCAATGTTACCTTTGAAAGGCAATGTTACTGCATTTTCCATAGTTAAACAAACTTGGAAGACTCCTCACAATGAGTAGTTTCCTTTAAAAACAAAGGAATTCTAAGGAAAAAGTGCTTAAGGATCTCACTGGTACTATAATGCATTCCAGCAGTTAATATGTGAAATATTAATATTTTGGATGAAGATTTAGTTAAATGAACACTTTATTATTTAAGTCTATTTTTTTGTCTCAGTTTTTTCTTAACTACAAGTAATATTTTAAAATTGGCTCTTAGGGGTCAAGCTTTTTATTTTTATCCTTTATTTATTTATATACTTTCTTACTGGTAAATAAACCCCTTAGAAGTGTGTCTTTTAGTGTTTTGGCTTTTTTTCCTGTGTACTCCTGACCTTCTCTTCTTGTCATGCCAACTTGACACCTGACAAATATTAGTCTGACGCTAGGTGGTACACATAACAACAAACCCAAAATATCAAAACACATACTAAAGAAGTTCTATTTTTACTTATTTTTAAGGTTACCTGCAGTTTCATTTGAGGGAAAAATTCCTTATGGGCATCATTAGCTCTCTCTGTGATCGCTGATGACTAATACATGCAGTTTTTTCATAGAGTGGACATGTTCTGTCCTAGTGCAAAGGTGCCAACAGTGCAAATCATTAAGCAGCACTGAGTCAAATGGAAACAATTGACTTTGACTGTAATCCCTGACTTCTCTAAGGAACCAAAACTTGTCTCTTGTACTCTCAGTGAGGTTGTTTCCCACTGTTTTTGTATAAACCTACAGCTATTTCAAGCAAGGTGGGGAAGAAGGACATGTATTTTTAAAAAAAGAAGAGAAGAATTGCACAACAGATAAGACTGGTAAAAGAAGGCAGAAAAGGTTTGAGGTAAACTGGAGACCGACATTTAAGCACTGGAAGGGGAGGATAGGACTGGCTTCAGTGCAAACTGGGGAACGACCAGAGAAGGGAAGTATCTGACTCCTACAAGAAGTTGTATCCTCTGTAGTGTGGCAAGGTGATAGAATGACCATTTCTAATTCTTCCATTTATCACATATATCAGGCGTCTCTTTTTAATGCAAAATATGGATTTATATTTCCCAGTACAGAGGAATGCTCATATAACTTCTATACTTCTGAATGAAGCGTAAGTCTTAAATCAAACTACCATACAAGCTTTCCCTAAATGAACTAAGAGACAAATGTAATGTGAGAGAGAATGCTGTATAATATGTCACTAAATAACATTTTTCTAATAATTCAGGCACCTATAATCAGGTATTTAATACTGCAGCAATGAAACAGATATAAGAGAGGAGTAGATTTTTCACTCTTGGAAGTGAAATATTTCCTTTCCTAAATAATGTGTCTGTGTATCAAAATAATAATAAAACTATCATATAGGAGGAAAATCCCCTGGATGAGTTTGTTCAGCTTTGCTCTCTACCTTCCCCTTCTGCTGCTTTATTTGTTTTCCCTGAAGGAATGTTCATCTCATCTTCACTGACATTTTAAAGTCAGGTGGTGACTTTTTGTTTTCTATCCAGCCTGAGTTCCTTCAATGCCCTCAAGAGTGCTCTTGACTTCCTCATCAAACAGTGGATGCCTCAGTCCCACCTAGAGGTCACAGCCATGACAGAGTTACTGCAAAAATAAACATTAGTATGTTTGTAATATTTTTTTCTCTCACAAACTACTAAGCAGCTGAAACCAATGCTGGCAATCTATTTGACTGTAAAGGGAATGGGCAAAAAGATTCAAGTTTCTAGTGTGACTTTAATTCCTTCTGTTCTTCCTAGCATGTTAGGAGAGAGAAATATATTATCTTTTCTCTTTAAGAAGGTCATGTTCTCCCAGTTGAAGGATGGAAAACACTGTTGTGATTTGCTTGCAAAATTAGATTCACAATGTCAGTTTCAAGTTTTGGAAATTTAAATCTATAAGTAAAGAAAAGGACTATTTTTTTAATAGTTTAATTACTGTTAGTATTTCTCATTTATAGAAATCCTATTTATATTTCCATGATATATTTTAAGATATTAAACAAGTCCTAGAGAGTATTATTTAGAAAAATTTTCAGACGACAAAAGACTCACAACATTAATGATTGCCGTTCTTCCTTGGAATCGGTTAATTGGTGTTCCAATTCAGTCAGAATTCCTAAAGTCATTCAGTTCAGATTCAGTCAGAAACCCTAAAGTGAAATCTGATATTTCGTGGAAAGTCATGCTGCTTCTTGTCTTTCTTCTAGATTAGTGCCTGCCCGTAGAGATACACAAAATAATTTAGATTGGAAGGGATCTCTGAAGGTCGTTTTGCCTAATCTCCATCTCAAAGCCGGACAAACTTTAAGCAGATAGATTGGTGCCTGTCCATTTGACAGAGTTTTTTTTTAACCGGAATCTATTCAGGATTTCAATGCTTGTACTGTCACTGTGCACCTCTAAGAAGACCCTGCTTTTTTTCTTTATACTTTCTTACTAGTTAGAGACAGTGGTAAGATCATTATCCATGACATCAAGTTTACTAATAACTTTGAAATACAGATATTAAACATACACTTTCAAAATGTCTGTGCTTTTACATAGTCTTTATTGAGATACTAAATCTGTGTCTTGACAGGTACCAACAGTGGTTCTCTTCATCTGATAATTTTTAACTGCAATTTATATTTCATGTAGTCCTTCCAATGTCACTGTTACAAAGTGTTTAGCTTTTAGGATATGAACGAGCTGCAAACAATCCTCAGCAGCTCCGAGAAATCTTGAAATAAATATGCTTCCCATGACTACTGATAAAATGGAAAGTTGGATATATTTGTAAGGGACTGTCTTGTTAGTAATCTACTGTGTTGGCATAATGTGCATTTTTCCATATGGTGAGGCAGGACTCTTCCAATCATTATATGCTCTCATTCAAATTCTGCCTGCTGCAGGAAATTAGCACTGTTCACCCTTGTTTAGGCTTAATAAAAATCATTTTTCCTAAAGCACAGGGATAAGGTCACCATCTGCCACATGAAAATGCCAATTTCAAATGAGCAGCAGTCAAAAGAGAGTGTCTTTCATTTTTAGACACTCTCAGAAGGAACTTAATAGGATAAATCGTAATTGATTCTGACATCTATCAGATTGCAGGATAATGTTAAAGTATCAGATTTTCAGTTTGCAGATGTGTATTTTTTCATATAGTGTTATGAGTGTTTCATAGACCACTTTCCTATTTTCAGCTCTGTTCCCATTTGGGAATATCTGACTATACATAATAGGCATTTGGAGACCCTTCCCTAAACATGGAGGCAATAGAGCATTTTCATGCCTAAGTTCAGTGATTCAGCACTCATAGCAGCTTTGATTTTTCTCAGTTATTTTACATTGTCTAATCCATATGAGTATACACTGAAATATTTTGATAAAAAGGTCTGTTACAAATTCATAGTCTCCCTAAAAACCTTCTAATTATAGCAAATTGAAATATATATGTATACACATCTTGACATTTTTCTACTGCAATAGATTACAAAACCCTACATTTTCTATGAGTTACAAAGAACATTTACACTTATTTATTCTGAGTGCATGTGCTAAATAAACACATAATTAATGACTATAGAATGAATGATTGAATATGGCCTTTTCATGACCAGAGTGTTCATACTCTAATAAAGGAGATTAAAAAATGCAACTCCATCTAAGGAGTTGAAGAGCTCTCTCACTTAAATTTGGAAACATCTGCTTTTCAAAATTATACTCAGAGTTTTGTAGTCTTTCCAAACAGGAAATCAAAATTTACATTTGATTATTTTTTTAAATCTCCTTAGTTTACAAACTGTCTGGTAGTGATAAGGTTGTTTGAATTGAATATACCACATAAATGTATTAAATCACTAGTTCTGTAGTCATTTGTTATATATTGATTTAAAAAAAAAAAAATTATCTTCTCATTTTGGGAAAATCAAGTAATCCAGGAATTAAAAATAACAAATTTCCTAATAATTGACTTTCTCAAAGCACACAATTTACAAAGGTACAAGTTGAGGACAGAGTCAGGCTGATGATTGACAAGCTGGGGACAGCAGAAGGGATGAAAGTCACATTTAATAGTGACAAAAACACATTGTAGACAGAAGAATATTGTGACAGATTGTTTCCACCTCACTTATTACAGAATTCTAGACTTGTGTTTAGTGATATCATGTATCCTAACATCAGCTTGAAGATAAAGGGTGATTTACTATTTGGTCAATGAGAACTGACACCACTTCTTAAATTGCTTCCCGCAGCCACTGACGTTTTTGGCTGTAATCAGAATTTCAATGCTGACTCCTAACTACTTCCAAAAAGTTATACTGATAGGTTTATGAGCTGGATGTTTGCTTTGCTCTCACAGCAGTTTTTGGATCAGATGATTGTAAGCATAAGTTGCCCTTTATCTCAAATGCGAGTAGCTAATTTCTTTATTGATGGCTCTGATGTTACAGCTGCTGTAAAGCCAACCTCATTTGCTGCAGGTCTATGTTCACCAAAATATTCCAAATGACCTCATGGTTTAGTTCTAGGTGCTACATTTTAAAAATTATTATTATACTTATTATTTAAAATAGTTTGCAGCTCTAAAATCTGTTCTGACAAGTGAAAAATTAATAAATATATAACTGTGATCAGTTTCCAAGTAAGTGTGCTTCTGTCATTCTTTGTAGTCTGTTCATTACTAACTAAACAATCTTTTGTCAGCTGTGATCTTGGTTCGTACTGTTTCTCGATATTGTAACATTTTTCCCTTGTTCTTCCTTTTTTTTTCTGAGATGCTTTTACAGGTGTTAAGGTTCTATTTTCATACTGTTCACTTCCTCCTTTAATTATATGGTGAATAAAAATCCCGTCAGAGATGATAAAGGGAAAAGCATGTGCTCATTCTTTTAAAGCTTTCTTCATTTTTAGGAGAGTACTTTTAACCTTATGATTTAGTTAAGAAAGAGGAGCATGGATTAATACAATTCTTCCCTTACCTCTGACTCTGCAAGCACTACCTGGTATATAGATGGGCCAGGTCTGAAATTAGTCATGCACATACAATCTGTTCCGGTGGCAACGTTGTGTACCTGGTGACAGGTTGTGCGCAAAAAGAGACAGATGGGATTTTTAGATATCTTGTACTTTGTACATACTGGTATAGGTGTACTGAAGCACCATAAAATGTAGATAAACTGTGCTGTCAAAAGACACGCCATATATAGGGATACTCCTCGCCCTTGCTCTTAGGAAGGAAAAGAAAGGTATGGCATAAAACTACTATAGAAAATTACTTCTTAATGAGCAACACCTAAATAAAAACAAATATATTATGGCATGTCAATGGAGAAAATATTGAAAAAACAAGCCTAGAGGACTTGGCAATTAAATGTGAAGGACACTAACATACCTGTTTATATTGTTAATGTTTCTTTGTATTTCCCCTTACCACAATTTTGTGACACTTTAGAAGCTATTAGAGTGGCACTTCAGTCACCCATGGAAGCTAAAGTGAATCTCCTGCAGTAGCAGCAGCAGTTAATGGGGGCTACATTTTTACAAGTGTCTAGACATCAGTCCAGCAAAATTTATCAGCAGAGCAGACTAATAGTGAAGTCCAGCATTGCTCCAAGAAAGCATGGCAAATCAAACTTTCTACCTGGCTTGTGTGTATGCTGTAGTCAGCAATAACTGCTAGCTGGGGGCACACAGTCCTGCTGCTCGCAGGAACAACAAAAGCAACCTCCTACAATGCAATGAAATCCTTCCCCAGTTTAGCACGACTCCAGTAGCAGGCTGCAGATGCAATTTAGTCTCTGCTCGTATTCACACTTCTTCCAACTGGGCCAAGGGTGGCCATAGCCATACATGAATGACAGTGTTATGCACTAGGAGATGAACTAGTATATTGTTTCATTTCGTTCAGCTGTGGCTGAAGTCATTCCAATTTAGTTCTAGTTCAAGTTCAACAACATTTCAAAATAGCAACTTCTTCTTTCATTAATAAATAATTAAAAATTATGGCTTGAACTAACTTCTGTTTCAGAAAATAATGGGTTTGCTTCAGCTGCCTGGTTGTGCATTTAAGTGGGAGCTACAATGTATTTTTCAACGAAGAGTATGCATAAACCTATCCAGGGTAAGCCCTTTTCAGCCCATCTTTCCTGATCCTACATGCATATGAACGGAAATAAACTAGAGCAGAGTTTCACCCTAAAAAAAAAGATACATTAAAATTTTTACAGCACTGCTTGTGCTTCTGCCATAAAAAAAAGGCTCTAAAAATGGTGTAGTTCTATATTTAGGGATTTTCACTTCTATAACAAATATATTCATTTTATAAATAAATATTTTAACTGCTAATCCTACCCATCCAATTTAAGGTCTGAGAAGCCCTCTTTTTCCCTTATGCTGTCATTAGTGAAAAAAAGTTTTGAATGTCAAATTAAGATTTCGGTTGTGTCCTCAATGTCTTCAGTAAATCAGCTTTACTATCTGGAATACATTTATGTAGTATAGCTGCTGAGTGTAATCTCAAATCTTATCCTTTTTAGGATTGTGTGGGGCTAGCAGAAGTTTGTTTGTTTGTTCCAGTTAAAAGAGCAGAGATATCTGAAACCATGAAAAGGACTGATTTAGAAAATAAGAAAGAGCCAATGTATGTAATTAATTTTTAAAAGGTGTAAGTGTCCTCTCATTAGCATAATGAGTTAATATTATTGTAACTCTTCCAATAATCCCCCCTCAAAAAAAAAAAGTCTATTTCTCATCTTCTTAAAAGGAATACAATAAGGAACAAGAGACATAAAGAGGACAGCAATCTAATGCAGAGATGATATATCCATGTAACTGTGAATACGCAACTGTGGTGGCCATACTTGACATGACTCTGGTTACAGCTCCACTTTGGCCTGCAATTTGCTGGTCATACAGTCCATTAAAGTTATTTTAACAGTGTCCTTTCTTTACAGCACTTTTCCTTCCATAATCTACTTAAAACATGATTTATTTTCATGATAAAAGCCCTTCTCGCTGTACTTCACAGCCATTAAAAGTGTGAAGAGACAGACTTTCCTGAATCACACACCTGTCCTATGAGTTCTTTGTCCTGCTACTTTCTTTCTTCTCAGCTCTTGGAATGAGCTTCAGGCAAAAGCTAAAGGAATATATTTTGCCTCTTTTAATGGGAGGATGTCTTCCATGACATACACTGTAAATGAATATAAGGTTTTATTTGTTGGGAAAACATTCAGTGGTCTATTACTTTCATGTTATTACACTGATTTATGGACCTGGTATTTGGGCACATCTGTATGAGCCATGTTTATGAATTTCTGACAGAGATCTAGAAAGCAGTAAGAGTTAAAAGAGATCAACCCTGAGCCACTTCTGAACAATATTTTTACTATCAGAGATCTCCTTTCATAGCCACTAGGCTTAAATGGAGTGTATCTCTATTTTTTTCTCTTATAGCTTTGAATTTCTTAAAATTCTCACTTGACAGGAAGACATATTACTGTTTGTCTTTAAAATCCACATATTTACCTCTTCCTGTCAGAATTGTATGATACTCGAATGTGAACATATGCAGTTACAGTATTTTTATCTCTGCAGCTTTGTGTGAAATAATGTAGTAGAAAATGCTATTTTATAGCCTAAATACAATACTATTTTCTAAGGAAATGCTATGAACTCTTGGAGGCAGTTTTTAAGCTGTGTAATTCTTCTAAAACAGCTCTTCAGCACCACTGCTCCTGGAAGTAGAACACAGTTCAGACTTGCAGGCTACAAGTTAAAAATCAAGTATGGGTTACATACTTGGTGCTTAAGAGATAATGTTAAAGAAAATACTCTTAAATGTAAATATGTTACAATGAAAAAAATTTCTATAGTCTTTACTAAGTGATCTATGATTTAGAAAGGCACTAAGTTCTTCTGAAACTAATTAAAATTGAAAGTTAAGAATGCATTTTCTTCAAGTATGAACTTCCCCTCTCTGACCTCAATTTCTGACCTTGATGTAAAATAGTTAAAAGAAAAAGATATATAAATATTAATAAATATTTCACTGTTAAGCAAAATGATTTTCTGAAATTTAGAAGATATATATTTGCAAGGAATTGAAATTGACTCAACATAGGCTTAGAACATAGCATATAATCAGACATTGAATAAGCTTGTTCCTGGAAAGGGAACCTAATTTCAGATAGGTCAAGGCATTCCCCTTTAGAAATGGAATATGACTGTACTTAATAAATCTTTTTTTTTTTCTGCAGCTAAATGAAGATTTTTACAAGAAATTCTCCTTATGTTTTTGCTCTGCAAAGGAACCTTAAAACATAAAACTTCACTTCTCTCCACTTTAATATTTTCTCTGTATTTCCAGAGTAGTCAAACAAAGGCTTTCATTTAACTGAAAAAAATGGACTTAAAAGTATAAGAATATGACAGTGTCCAATGAAGCCCAACCACAGATGTGGTTCACAAAAATGAATAACTTTCAATTATTGTGATATATGGTAGAGGTGCATCACTGTTGTCTCATTAGTTTCACACCAAGGATATCACCAGTGTTGACTTTTAGACTCTGTTTTAGTAGGACAATTTTATGTCTTTTCCTGCTGCTACCTTTCCTTCATTTCTTTTAGATTTACTGCAGCAATTGAAATGAGGAACACCCACAATCTCCATTTTATCAGTACACATTTAGTTCCAAAATATCACACTGTTCATGAAAGACGAATTATTCAGTGCACTGTTTAATAGTGAGAGGTCTGTAGATTGTTTGTATTTTAATTAAACATAACCTAAATTCAGAATCAGTCCCTAAAACCTGAGGATCATATTCTGGGTTTCCATTACTTTAGTATGTGATAGCCAATTAATTTCAGAATATATGTCTGTAGGGGTAATTTTAAGGAGGAGGATTTTTTGAGAATTTGTTTCTAAGTGCCAGTCCATGCCTTCCTATTGATCTTTGCATAGCACAGAGGAGTTACTATGCTGAAATTTATTAATTTGCTTTTTATATTCATTATAGTCTGCAAAATGTTAAAGAACCTTTTGGATTTTTTTAGTTTTGTTAGCTCATACAGAAAGAAAAAACCTGATTTGGCAACATTAAGATAAAAGTCTGACAGACGAAACAGAGAAAGAGCAAAAGGACCGAGTGTTTCATTATTCTGGAGAATTGTGATGTTAACTGTAGGTGCCAAAACAATTTTTCCTGGGACTTGACTAGAGCAGAAGGATGAGGATTCTGGGAACAGGATGAGGACTCTTCTGAATTTTAAAATAATTTCTAACCTTTGGGGGGAAATGGTAATGAAGAGAACTCTTTTAATTCTCAAGGGATAAGAGATGGATTCAGGTTATTCCCTTCTAGGATAAGTCTAGAAACTTATGTCAGAATTTAAGTCATTCTTTAATTAATGTTTGATGGCGGAAGTATTTCTCTGTGGAATGAAAAAAAGGTTGTGCATATATCTACACAGTGAACGTAGAACAACATAATTTCTCTTCCTTTCAGGACATAGTTTATATCTAAGAAAGTCTGTAAGTGTGACAGCTTTTTCTTAATTAGGAAAGGTGTACCTTACTCTAGTCTTTCATGAGCTGTAAATCAACTCAAGAAATTTAAATTTCAAAGTGGCTTCACCTTTCTCATATTATCCTGATTACTGATAACCTTAATGATGTTCACATGATACCAACCAGCAGGTAATTAGCTACTCGAAAGAATACTAAGTAAGTTTGCTGATAACAAAATTGGGAGGAGTTGTTGACTCCCTTGAGGGCAGAGAGACTTTAGAGAGGTGGGCAGTCATCAACAAAATGAAGTTTTACAAGGGTAAGTGCTGGATTCTGCACCTTGGACTGGACAAACCTGGTGGCGTGTATAGACGCAGGGAATGAGTGGCTGGAAAACAGGGAAAGGGAGGTCCTTGGACAGGGACTTAGGGGTCCTGGTTGGTGGCAAGTTGAACGTGAGTCAGCAGTGCCCTGGCAGCTAGAAGGGCCAACAGTGTTCTGGGGTGCATCAGGCACAGCATCGCCAGCCAGGCAAAGGAGGGGATCATCCTGCTCTTCTCTGCACTTGGGCAGCCTTGAGTCCTGTGTGCAATTCTGGTCACTGCAACAAAAAAAAAAAATCTTGTTAAACTGTTAGAGAGTGTCCAAATGAGGGCCTTGAGGGTGATTAAAGGTCTGGAGAAGAAGCCATATGAGGCTTCTTCCACTGTGAAGAAAAGCCACATGAGGCTTTCCACTACGCTCCGGTTACTTGGTCTGTTCAGCCTGGGGAAAAGGAGACCTCCTTGTCATCTTCAACATCCTCATGGGGGGAAGTGAAGGGGCAGCCACTGATCCCTTCATTCTCATGACCAGTGAAAGAACTCAAAGAAATGGCATAAAGCTGAGTTGGGGAGGTTTAGGTTGGGTATCAGGAAAAGGCTTTTCACCCAGAAGTTGTTTGAGTACTGGTACAGACTCCCCATGGAAATGGTCCTGGCACCAAGCCTGACAGTTCAAGAAGCATTTGGACAATGCCATGAAGCACATGGTAGAATTCCTGGGGTGTCTGCATAGGGCCAGGAGTTGGACTCGATGATCCTGGTGGGTCCCTTCCAACACAGACTGGATTTCACAAAATTGCAGATAATATGCTATCTGCTAACACTTAAATCATGCATGCTTCTATAACGTAGCCTGTAAACCTCTTCCTTTTCTTGTCTGAGGCAAAGGGATGTTCCTTTTCTGTTTCTTTGTCAATTTCTTCTTTCTGTAACTTTTTTAACAGCACAGCTCCATCTCTCATTGGAATTCAACAAAGGCTTTTCAAGAATAAAGGTGAGCAGCTTTTTCTGGCAATCATAGATAGGTTTTGCTAAAGTTTAAAATTGGAACCTTTGGATGAAAGCGTGAGTCTGTGATAATTGGTATAAAGCAGTTTGATGAGTGGGGAGCTGAATGGTTGGTAAAATAAGAAACAGGAAATGTTATAAATCTAGTTGTCTGTCAATTTAGAAAGAGTGAAATAGGCTGCTTTGAGTGGTAAATTAATCAGTAGACTGTATTCGCTGATTTTGAAGCAAAATTATCTTTAAAACAGTAGTGTTGATTTTAAAGGTCAGACATATAAAAAAGAATATATACCTTCAGTCTAGCTAAGAAAATGAACTTGTAATAGATACTCTCCAGGTACTAGAACTTAAGCCTGAGGTTAGCTCAGTTGATTAGAACATGGTGCAAGTAGTGCCCAGGGTGTGGGTTTGATCCCTGTGTGGGCCATTCACTTAAGAAATGGATTTGATGATCCTTGTGGGTCCTTTCCAACTCAGAATATTCCGTGAGTGTAATATACAGCGCTAAGATAGACTTCAGCAAGAATGTTGTGAGGCACTGTGTTAAAGACCTCACAGAAGTCTAACTAGATGACATGTGTAACTTTTCTCTTCTCTACTCATGTGGTTGCTCCATTGTAAAATGCCACTAGATTAGTCAGACAGTGATGATTACTTTTTCAAGACACACAGTTACCTGCAACATAGGACTTTATTTCATAGCTAGCAATGAAGAAGTATTTTTCCACTGTGCCTGACAAGCTATATATATATATATATATATCAGTGCTGTGGCTGCTTTGTAGTGTGCTTTTGAAGTAGACAGTGGGCAGCTGGTGTTCTGTATTTTAAGGGAAGGCAATCACTTAATATTTNATGAGTGGCTGGAAAACAGGGAAAGGGAGGTCCTTGGACAGGGACTTAGGGGTCCTGGTTGGTGGCAAGTTGAACGTGAGTCAGCAGTGCCCTGGCAGCTAGAAGGGCCAACAGTGTTCTGGGGTGCATCAGGCACAGCATCCCCAGCCAGGCAAAGGAGGGGATCATCCTGCTCTTCTCTGCACTTGGGCAGCCTTGAGTCCTGTGTGCAATTCTGGTCACTGCAACAAAAAAAAAAAATCTTGTTAAACTGTTAGAGAGTGTCCAAATGAGGGCCTTGAGGGTGATTAAAGGTCTGGAGAAGAAGCCATATGAGGCTTCTTCCACTGTGAAGAAAAGCCACATGAGGCTTTCCACTACGCTCCGGTTACTTGGTCTGTTCAGCCTGGGGAAAAGGAGACCTCCTTGTCATCTTCAACATCCTCATGGGGGGAAGTGAAGGGGCAGCCACTGATCCCTTCATTCTCATGACCAGTGAAAGAACTCAAAGAAATGGCATAAAGCTGAGTTGGGGAGGTTTAGGTTGGGTATCAGGAAAAGGCTTTTCACCCAGAAGTTGTTTGAGTACTGGTACAGACTCCCCATGGAAATGGTCCTGGCACCAAGCCTGACAGTTCAAGAAGCATTTGGACAATGCCATGAAGCACATGGTAGAATTCCTGGGGTGTCTGCATAGGGCCAGGAGTTGGACTCGATGATCCTGGTGGGTCCCTTCCAACACAGACTGGATTTCACAAAATTGCAGATAATATGCTATCTGCTAACACTTAAATCATGCATGCTTCTATAACGTAGCCTGTAAACCTCTTCCTTTTCTTGTCTGAGGCAAAGGGATGTTCCTTTTCTGTTTCTTTGTCAATTTCTTCTTTCTGTAATTTTTTTAACAGCACAGCTCCATCTCTCATTGGAATTCAACAAAGGTTTTTCAAGAATAAAGGTGAGCAGCTTTTTCTGGCAATCATAGATAGGTTTTGCTAAAGTTTAAAATTGGAACCTTTGGATGAAAGCGTGAGTCTGTGATAATTGGTATAAAGCAGTTTGATGAGTGGGGAGCTGAATGGTTGGTAAAATAAGAAACAGGAAATGTTATAAATCTAGTTGTCTGTCAATTTAGAAAGAGTGAAATAGGCTGCTTTGAGTGGTAAATTAATCAGTAGACTGTATTCGCTGATTTTGAAGCAAAATTATCTTTAAAACAGTAGTGTTGATTTTAAAGGTCAGACATATAAAAAAGAATATATACCTTCAGTCTAGCTAAGAAAATGAACTTGTAATAGATACTCTCCAGGTACTAGAACTTAAGCCTGAGGTTAGCTCAGTTGATTAGAACATGGTGCAAGTAGTGCCCAGGGTGTGGGTTTGATCCCTGTGTGGGCCATTCACTTAAGAAATGGATTTGATGATCCTTGTGGGTCCTTTCCAACTCAGAATATTCCGTGAGTGTAATATACAGTGCTAAGATAGACTTTAGCAAGAATGTTGTGAGGCACTGGGTTAAAGACCTCACAGAAGTCTAACTAGATGACATGTGTAACTTTTCTTTTCTCTACTCATGTGGTTGCTCCATTGTAAAATGCCACTAGATTAGTCAGACAGTGATGATTACTTTTTCAAGATACACAGTTACCTGCAACATAGGACTTTATTTCATAGCTAGCAATGAAGAAGTATTTTTCCACTGTGCCTGACAAGCTATATAAATACAAGGAAATTGTTCAGTGCTGTGGCTGCTTTGTAGTGTGCTTTTGAAGTAGACAGTGGGCAGCTGGTGTTCTGTATTTTAAGGGAAGGCAATCACTTAATATTTGCTTGCTATGTTTAGTTCATGTGTGATTATCCTTTTTGGTACCTTAGTAGCCTGGTGCTGATGGCTGACTTCTGCCTCCTGTTTCCAACATTATGAACCCATCCTCTCCCTTTTTCCTCTCCTGGCCCTTGTCTGTCCCTGCTTCCAGTGTGCCAATGCAGCTTGCCAAACCAGCAGTTTTAGGTTTTTTTCTGTGGTTGGTTTTCTGCTAATGAATGAATTAAATGAGCTCACTGAAGAATCAAACAAGTGCCAGAAACAAGACTTTGGAAGTCTGGATGAGAAGGCTGGGTACGACACAGAGAGGAGGAGGACTCCAGCTGCCTTTGGCAGCAGCCAGTTATTAACTCTTAAGTCACTTCATGCATTTGTGCCCTCCCTCTCCCAAACAATCTAGAGCACACTCAGGTGCTCAGATTTCAGTCCAGTGGATAAGTGACCACACTACCTAAATAAGATCCAATGAGAGGTTATAATTTACTAAGAGAAAAAATTGTTATGTATTCCTTCCGGTTTTTTTTCCTGACATTTTTTTTTTGTTGTGTTTCTGTCATTAAGAGATGCAGTTTAATGTATTATTCTCTGGCACTCTATGGTATAATTTAGATTGTAGTCTGAATTACTTTACTAGTGTTCAGATGGGACTAGTTTAGGTTGCAATTACATAAGTAAAAGACCCTACAATATGTATGAACTTTTTCATGGGATAATGTTGATTAACTTAGGTGAGAAATACATTTCTTACTCTTGTTTCTTTTGTAGAGGGATCTCAGTGCATTCACTATCATTGACTTCAATGTGATATACTTTTTTATTGTTTTACTGTTCTTACTTTATGCTACAAGGAGTGCACCTAATCTTCAAATGTTGTAATTGTTTCTGTGCTAAATTTTAGAAACATGTGCGTGTTTACCGTTCAATCCAGAGCTCTGCAGAGTTGCCTAATAAAACCCAAATGAATTGATACTTGGAGAAATAGCTTCTAATTTATTCTGCTGAACACAGTAAAATCATTTGCAATGAAAACATTTCAGAAAACATGGTTCTATAATTTAGTATATAGTGGCCAACTGACTACTAAACTTATTTGCAGGGTCTATAATGAGGAAACACACCCCAATTTTTATGTATACAAAGAGGGAGAAGCATTTTTCTGTACACATCTGTGACCTAATAATTCAGGAGAATGTGGTAATTCCACTTAAGCCTAATAAAGCACAGCATAAATAATAAAATAAATATATAAATTACATCAAATCTCTGATGTTAAAATCTGGTGCACAGGACAAAACAGTGCCTTTTAATTTTTTTTTGAATTTATTTAATGCAATTAGATCTACAAATCCAACCAAGACCTTTCCAACATTGGTCTAGACAGTCATGCAATTAGAAATTATGTCTGTTTAAAAAATACTGAAAAAGAAAGCTTAGGACAGGAATCTCTACTGGCTGGGTGAGACCCACTACTGTGAATCAATGGGATTCACAATACAGTGTGGGCTCTGTAGACTTTGCTTGCTCTTCCCTATCTTCCTCCAGGCACTGCTGATCTCATTTCTGTTTGTAACTTTTGAGTAGATTCAACTAATAGGAATGAAGAACAAGCTGCACAGACAGTTCTGAGCTGAAATCAATCTGATATCTCTGGTCAAGCAGATGGTTTCAACAGCCTCAAAAAGGGAGAAATAGGTCTGAGTATATGTAATTGCCTGCTGGTATTAGGAGAGTATGCTATAGACACATCTGCAAGCTTTTCTTTACCATCAAGAGAATTGGCAGCTTGCAATTTCTGATGATAAACCCACATTCTTCTCATAGCCTCATGTGACACCAGGACTTCATTTGGAAAAAAAATTCACATATTGAATTAATGAGAACAGCAATTACTTGGACCTGGTTCTTATTTCAGATGTAACATTTAGAAACAGTATTCAATCATTTTGATCTACTGTCATTTTGCTCCAGGTTCCTAGAAAGATTCTGTTGGGAATTTGGCCAGATCTGGCCAATCAGAAAAATTTTGTGCAGACAGCAGAACCACCTGGGTCACTGAGGACTTTTCAGCTCTACCAGTGCAGCCATGCTAAGAGGAGAAATTACATGTCTCCGTCCACATTAGTTCAAAATGCAATAACTAACAGACAAGAAAAACACATCTATCTTGCTTTTGCCTGCCTATGTGCAGGGATTTGAGGTAGCTACATCTCCTAAAACTGTTAAAACTGCTGAAGTGTTTGGATATGGCTTGGCCTGACACAATATGTGACCAGAAGCAATTTTGTTAGTTGCAGCCAGCCTGCAGTTCTATAGTATTACTTCCTTGTCTCTTGCCTTATGCCAGGCCTTTTGTTTGTAAAATATGCTAGTGTCCTTCATGCTAAAGATGTTTAGTAAACCAAAGATTATAATATTAATTACTTTAAGCAAAATGTGTTGCTTTCATTCTCTATCATTAAATCTGGTGTGTTCCGCCCCATGCAACAACTGTTATTCCAAGTAGCTTTCCGGAATGGCAGCAGACAGTTGTTATGATGCACCATATGCTCTGGGTGTAAATTTTTTTTTCTTGACAGACTTGCATTAGTGAGTGACATGGTCTAAGCACAGGACAGAAACTAGCTGATTTTTAGTGTGTCTGACAAGGATGTTTCCAATGACCTTGGTCATGTCAGTCACCTGCCCTGTTATGTTTCTCCCTTCTGTAAGGTTGGTGTATTAATGCTGAGCTCAGATTATGTGTGGGACAGCTAATTGACCAGTTACTATATCAGCAATTCAGCAGACAAACTTGACTACATAGTGTATTTGAGGTTAAGTGGTATTTTATTAATAAAAAACGATAATTGAGTAAGGAATATATTAGAGAAGCTAGATGGACTAAATATATATATATATAAAAATATATAATGTTTATACCCACTGTGCAAAACTGAAATATTGGGATGGCAGTAAAAGAAAATGTAACGGGAGGCTTTTTATCCATAGGAGATTTTTATCTTCACAGGGTAGGAAGAAAGGGGTGAGATGTTGCAACTCCTATTTTGAAACAACCACCATATTGTCAGCATGCTACTGCTTAAATACAAAGTATGCAAATACCATGAGAAAAGCAACACTAAGCACTACTTGTGTGACTAAAACTGACAAGGCTATTTTGACGAACCTCCTAGGTTTTTAGTACAACCTTCATTTGACTTGCACTTAGAGATCATGTCTGGTAGTCTAGTGACATTTGCCAGTCCCCTAGGTTACGATTTAAAATGGGTTTCATTTAGATCACAAAATGTACACAACTGTATAACCTATTTAGTTACAGTAAGCAAGTAAAACTTACTCTGCTTTATTATTTTTTAAGCACAGTACATAATTCAGCAATGCAATATATTATTGAATTGGTAGCATCACGTTTCCTTTCAAATTACCTTCTTTGTTCTTTTATAAAAATCCTTTTCCTTTTCAGAGAAGGCTTCCCTGTTGACTTCCTATTCCTTCTTGCTGAAGGAGTTGCATTAAATGTTCTTTTGAATGCATCAGAACAATTCAGTGTGTCAGCAGCATGAAACCACAGCACAGAAATGTGGATGACCTTACTTTAGGGATAAGGCTAGCTTTTCTGCATCCTTTTTCTACCTGTTAGATGAAAATAGCTTCATTTCCAATTCACATGTTAAATAGGAAGCGAGCACTGATTTGGCTTTTTTGTCTGAATTGTTTTTATAGATGAAAGCATTCCAGTCTTACTTTAGAACTTTAATTCTTGATAGACAATGGCCATTAATTTCAGTACAGTTTCCACAATGAGACTGTGATCTTGCCTTTTTATATGCTGCCTTCTAATCTTGTCCATATTGGTTATACAGGAGGACAACAAAAATGATTGTTGTAGAACGTACCTTGGTCTTTAATTATTGTTGGTTATGACATGCCCGAACTATGCTTACTCAAACTGTGTGTGTTAAAAGGAATACAACGAATGGATAGCTACAATAGGTGTGTTCCTGAGACTAGTTTCTACTTATCAGAGATTCAGAAACACAGGATGAGGTTTACTTTGCTTAGCTCTCACCATCGTAACGCTTGCCATTAATTGTAAGCAAACCCCTGGGCTTCTTCAGAAGACATTTAAAGATGGTTATCTTGAGACTCATCTCTCCAACAGGAGGTGAAAGAAGTAGTTTTCTGGCACTTAGGAATAAAGTAGATGTCTAGGTTAGATTTGATGTCAAACTTCTAGGGGCTAAAGTTGGATGAGATACACCTTGTTTGTGAAGATCTTAAGTCAGCTTTCAAAATGCTCTGCATTTTGTTCAAGTGTTGATTTTACATGCACGTCTATAAGAGGAAGAAGTCCTAGTATTGACAAAAACAGCAGGTTCAATTTTATTTAAATTGAAATTATTATCTGCCTCCAAAAAGGGAAAGAACAAAGTTATGTTTATAAAGTTTCAGTGTAAATTGTGATCTGTTAGCCTTGATAATTTTTACTCAAACAGTAACAAATGCTATGTCATATACATAAATTGCTACAAAGTAAAAATTAGGAGCCACAGCTACAAGAAAATGCTTAAAAATCACCCGCAGTGTTGATGGATTAGAGACGTTTCTAGCAGTGACACCAAGAAGCCAAAACCATAGCTGTTTTCAAAAAATATGCATATCCACCATAGATATAATTATTGTTAGCAACCAAAACTCAATCATTTTAATAAAAATGGAAATTTAGAACAAAATTTAACTTCTGTATATGAGAAAATTAAGTGTAACTTTAAAATTATACATACAGAAATTCTGTTAAAATTTATGTATATCTTTGAAAACAGTAACACTATTTCAAACAGAAGACTGAAATAAACATTCGAGAAAGTAAAACCATCCAAAAATCTTTAAAATAATGCATAATAGTTTAAAAACTTCTTTTTAAATATCATTTTAAAAGCAATTTTAAATACAAGGTCTTTGTGAACTTAGCTATTAAAGAGTTCAATTAAGAACTGCAAACTTATCTGTTACAACACTCATATCCATGCTAGTCGCTTTAAAATCTCTAAATGCAAAGCCTTAAAACCAAAACCAGCCCTCGGTACACTATGCGGGTTTTTCCTGCCTTGATTTCGTAAAAAGTGAGAAAGAGCACAAACAAGTGCCAAGCAACTTTATTTACTAACCCAGAATTACTGTTCAGAACTACTCTAGTTAAACCATGCACAGTCTCTTTTAGATATTCATCAGAATGTTTAAGCTGATCCTGCCAAGATTTTCGTTTCATTGCAAAAATTCTCTGTTACCTATTTAGGACCCAAAATTGTGGCATTCATGTATAATCTAAGATCTCCAACAGTCAAATAAGATCTCATCAACAATTTCTGTTTCCTTACCTTCCCTACACACCACCATGCAGTTGGTAAAGAATAGATATCTATAGCCACATCTACGTAGAACCAAGTGCTTCTCAGGCTACATAACCAAAACATTCCCAGAGGAACAGTATCAAGCAGCAGTTGACCCCATCAGCGTGGCATGCAGTTAACACACTAAAAGCCACTGAGAACTATCAAGAAAGTCTTCAGAACTGCCCTTTGCAACAATCACGCGTGGAACAAAGGAGCATTTTACTGCCGTGACTAAGATTTTGACCTAGATCTGTCACAGATAACACTTTGCATTCATATAGCACCTGTCAGCTTTCACCTCTAAGGATTTCAAGCACCTTTCAATATGGCAGTACTGCTGGAATAAGTAATCAGGAAGACATTTTAAGAAGTATTCCTAACCTTTGACACTAAACAGACTAATTTTATTTTCAAAACTGAGTAAGAAGCTTCTAAACTCCTGAACCAGTGAAGTTCATTTGAGTTTACATAACTACAGCTG
Organism: Ifrita kowaldi; assembly: GCA_013398055.1. Classification (NCBI taxonomy): domain Eukaryota; kingdom Metazoa; phylum Chordata; class Aves; order Passeriformes; family Cinclosomatidae; genus Ifrita; species Ifrita kowaldi. The sequence goes on from VZRS01001244.1 coordinate 511,549, forward strand.
AGGGACAGTTGTGGCCTCTAGTTATTTCTTTCACTTACAGAGATTTAAACCAGAACTTTTGATACGAAAAGGGTCTATAAACATGACAAATCTTGAGAAGTGCCTTCCATAAAAATAAGTAGTACTCACAGATGTCTATCAGCTGTCAGGAACTGACATTGCCTGCAGAGCTAAAGGTGCTCAGTAGAAAAACAGTCTTTGAAATGGAATTAAAGATCACAAGAAACTTTACTATATACTTTCAAAATCGTTGACTGTACTGAAATACACTTGCAACCAGAACCACAGCTCAAATCTCTAGCAATATTCTTGGACCTTGCTGAATCAAAACTGATAAGCTACACACAAGATGAGGGGAGGAGAGTAAATGTGGTTTGGGTTTTTTTTTTTTATTTTTTTTAAAATAACTTGGTTTAAGTAATTGGATCCTGCAGTAACCTGGCAGCTTCCCTATCCAGTGAGCAAGTAGTAGTACAGCTAAAGCAAAAAATATTCTCTGAGCTGAGTTTTAATGAAATATTTTAAAAAGCACTTTTTCTAAATGAATCTTTCACATGACACCATTGACTAGATATCCAGCTGAACTGACAAAGCCTAAGACAGGAATCAGTACCAAGTAGTTTACCCTTAATAGGTCTGGCATGCAGTTCTACAGAAAGATACCATTAGTGTCTGCTGGCATTGATTTAATTAATTACTGATCAGAAGCCATGCCAACTGCATGACACAAGTTAGGACCAGAGCCAGTTTTTTATAGGCACATGCTTAGTCAACTGCATGTCAACATTTTCTTTTACCCTAAGGTAGATGAGCAGAATATACTTAATTGTTTATGAATGAAAAGCTAGATGGGTGGGCAAAATGGGAAAGAATTTTTTTCATTGACAAATGATTTCTCAATATTTGGAAGTAATGGTTACTAGAGTAACCTCTCAAAATTTCATCAAATTCACAATTTCCCTGGTTTAATGATGTGCAAATATATTTTCTTTCAGTCTTTGGAAATGGCACTATTTTTAAGAAGAATTCAACAGTCAAAAATTTCTGCAAAGTTGCTTTATTTCTGTCACTTATGCTACAAACAGGTTGTAAAAAACAAGTTTCTTTTATTTTTAAGTCAGTTGCAATTGTCAATTGCAGCTGTTTTCCCCTCCTACAGCACCAGAACTTTGGCTTCTTCATCTATATTCCTCTTTCTTCTCTACCAAACCAAAAAATAGAATGACAAATTTTATCATTTCAGTGTGGGCTGTTGGGTTTTTTCCCCATTTTAATCTTTATTGATTGGTTTTGCCGTGTTTTCAAATGGGAATGTGAAGGTGGAAAATTACACTTAACAAAAGCTTTAAACAACATAGAAGAGGTCGAAAAATAAAACAAGCACAAAAGCAAGAGATCCAAGCAAATTTCCATCTCTAAGGAAGGTACTGTCTGCCTCTATAACAAACAAAAGTGTTATTAAATGTCGTAGTACATTAACAGTGACTGTTTTCTCACCAAATACAATTAAACAAGCACTTGCTATAATACTTTGAAACTCAACATGACTGACTTTAGAAGAAGGCAGTTTGATCTACAGTATAATTCAATATTAAGGCTGCAGGTTAGTATTCAGAACTGTTATATTATACTAGAGTATTCATTTTAGTATGTTTGTTGATAAAAGTTGACTTAGAATTAGATTAAGGTACCTGAACCATAAGTGCCAATACTTAAACCAGGAATGGCATGTGCTATTGGGGCCGTAGTTTACTGCAGAATGAAAATACTAAATATTTAGATCTTCACAGACTAGAAGAAATAAGGCATTTATGTTATACCAATAGTAGCTGGACACCCAGACGTGAAATTTTCCTTAATCAGTGCATAAAAATATTCCATAGTTCATATGCAAATCCTGCCTCAAAAAATCCAACTTGTAATTCAACAAATCTGTAACCAGTTTAATTAAAAATTCTCAGACTGACTCCTATTAAAAATATACATCTCTCTAGTCAAGCGACCAGAAAAGAGCAAATTCAGATTTTAGCATGTGCTTGGGATTTAAGTCTGTGATTAATTGTGGGGGTTTGTGTGGTGATTAGCAAGAAATCAGACCTTATAATATAGAGTCTGAATAGAGCAACAAATTTATTAACACATACTAGAAGGAAAAAAATCCTTGGAGGGGATACTTTTAATTCAGGCTAAACACAAGCACCTTTAATCACCTTCAGTTCAGCACAGCTGTTTTGAATACTTACTCTTAACTTTGTTAAAGATTTAAGCAGGGTGCAAGGGCTTCCTGAGTGAGTGTGTATAACAAGAATTAACATCTGGTATGCTTGCAACATATGATCTTTATGGTACCTTATGCTATGGCAGCATCCAAGGTTATTTTTATGAAAACTGAAATTGGCTTCCTGTTTTTAGTGAAGAACCATATAACTAATTTTTTGCATTATATTTGATGGACAAACATTGTTCAATATTAACTAATACTTTCTGTCTAACTAATTAAATGCTTTCCAAATGGCCTGGAGCTGAAAATGCACATGTACACACATTGAAAAGAAAGACAATTTGCTTCAGAAATAGCCATAGGATATTGTAAGCAAATTTTGAATTTGCAAGAAAAGAAAAGAAACAACAAAAAATCAACCTCAGAAAAGTCTGTGTTTGTTTCTACATAACTGAAGCTTAAAGTATGAAGTAAATTTCATTTTTATCACAACACATGTACAAGTAATACTGCAGTTTCTGGTCAACTTTCATTTCTGCCTTGTGAACTGACTGTATAATTTAAACTCAGGAGGTTAATTCTTTTCAAATCAATACAGGAATTAAACTAAAATTTGATAGATTTCTTCTTTAAAATTCTTTGTAAAAATTATTCTTTTACATTCGATGTAATGTTGAATAGATTCATAGCTATGGAGAGTAGTAGAGAAACATTTATGATGTTCTGTAAGAAAGACTGGATGTAAGTAGAATTACTCTTTTTTCAGTTCAATACCCTGAAGTACTTTCCAAACTAGTTTTCCATTTGTAACAGTTTTTATGAGAATAGTATTCATAAGACTATAATAGGCACGGAAGTAGTTTGCACCAAAGTAATGATCTGCAACTAAAGCCCTGACAAAATGAAATGTTTGTTTTAAATCAGTACTGCTTGTAAGATGAACCTGCTGTTTAACAACTCACTTATCAGTTTTCTTCTTCTTCAGCTTTGAGTTTACAAGTTTACTAGCTCTTTTCCATTTTAATGTTTTCCTGACACATTACACTTTCAAAATTTTTCTTGTGTGGTTGCTGATATGGTAAGAAAATGAGCATGTTCATTTTGCTTAGTTGTATATATATTCTGCTATGGCTGAAATTACTTAGATTGCCATATGATATACTGGACTTAGAGGGAAAAAAGTCTGACCTGAAGAACAGTCAAGGGTAAATAAACATGGTATTCTGAGAAAAAGAGGAGGTATTCAATTAAAAACAGTTTTAAGAGCCTGTTATTTCTTTTTGACATATGACAGATCCAGATGTAAAACTTTAATATCGACTTTTATTTGTTAGTATTGCGGAGACTACTAAAACCTGAAAGCAAGGATACCTTTTAGTTCTTGTTGTAAAATAACTGCCTCTTTTCAACAGGAAATCAAAATTTATAACACAATTATAACCAGACATATGATGGCAAAAGCTATTGCTACAGCCCAGCCATATGATTTTTAATAGTAGGTAAAAGCATTGGACATACATCAGCCACTACTGGATATAGCTTCCTGCAAGTAAGTGTCAGGTTAAATAGCTTTGTTCTGAAATAAGTGGTGAGTGAAATGCTTATAATTCTTTCACTGACAGAGCTAGAAATAGGGCTCCCATTTTTTTCTTGAATGCTTGACTGAACGTTGAATGGTATCAGATAGCTTTTCTTACATATTTATGTGCAGGAGTGACATGCAGTGAACAGGCAATTCCAACAAGGCAGTTTTCTACCAACGGGTTTACACAAAAAAACCCAATATCCAAAGGAAAAAAGCTCACACACATACAAAAAATCCCAAACACACCAAAAAAAACCCCAAAAACCAAACCAATCAGCCAACCCCAAAAACAAACAAAAATCCAACCACCCAATCAAACAAAAAAACCCCACCACATTTTGTCAATTTACACATTTTGCAATGAAGTAAATATAGAATTAGTTGTCTCAGAAGAGCATCTCACTAATATATTACTGAGATTTAATATTTAGTTAATATGCTAAATATTTGGCTTCTGACTAACCTTGTGAAAGGCAACTATTAGCTTATTCCATAAAGGTGACATAATATTTAACATTTTTTACTTTGTGTGTGTTTCTAAATAGTCACAGAGCTTATCCTAGCCTACTGGCAAGTTGTAAAAACTAAGTAGACATCTTGAGTCCACTAGGTCATGAGATACTCAGAATACCTTGCACTCATCAGTCAATCACCAAGGAAAAAAAATCTGCCATTGAGTAGCTGAGTCTCTTAACCAGCATTTTCTGCCCGGCTGAATGGGAAAATATCAGCAAGATTGCACATTGCTACATCTGTCAAAAGATCTGATTGATATTTGGAACTCACAAGAGAGGACTATTCAGTGCTCCATTTGGGAAGTGAGGAACTTTGCAGCAAACAAAATAAATTAGGTTATTTGAATGAAGTAAATACATATTTGTGCTCCTGCTACACTACTGCTAATTTGAGAAACTTAAATAATGGTTTTACAGCACACTATTTACAAAATAGTTTTCATTTTGGGGGGCAGCTAGACTGAAGTCAAGGAAGACTCCAGCTAACAGGAACTTTAAAGAACAGAAGAAAAAACTCTGATACAGAAAAAACGTGGGAAAAACCTCATAATGCTTTATACAGATACACATTTAGACCAGCAATGGGATTTTTTGAGCCCTAAATACAAAAAAATAACAGCTGGCACATTCTCCACTGTTAACTACCAAAAACTGTTGCACTTTCTCCACAAAAGTATGTTAGACATGAATGTGCCTGTCCTAAAAAGTTATATGAAAATTTAACTAAAAGTGGATAGTTTGATCCATTCACCAGTTATTTTGCATTCTTCTCCCAGAAACTGCAGCACATCAGGAGACTTGTTTGATGCATTTTGCTGGTCTTAAAATCAAGTGTCAGATATGGTTAGAAGGGAAAAGGGAATTTTACCTTGGTATTTATTTTAAGGAGACTTAGGTGCACTACGTCCAGGTCAAATGCACCTCCATGCCCACCGAAATGCACCTGCAATGCACACCACAATGCACACCCCCCAAAAGATCTGGTCTAACATTATAGGTTTTACTCATTAGCATATCTATCATAAATTCCCCAATGAGAAGCTTGAGTGAGCCTCCCTCCCCAAGGAACCTTCCCCTGGATGGTTCTAACTTAGTTTACAAAATGTGTTCTGGAGAGGACCTTGGTGTCTGGGGGCATTTTGATCCCTAACTATGAAACCTCTAAAATGTTTAGTCTCTTAGCTTGACAAACAAGTCCAAGAATGTAGGCAAAAAGCACTAAGAATACAGAAGTTGTAAAAAGGTATAACAGGAGTATAAAAGAAAAGACAAAAATCATCATGGCACCAGTTGACTGCAATTTCCTTCCTGTAGTTCCTAGAGTAAAAAACCAAAATGAAACACACACAAACTGCCTTAGATAAGAGATAGAGAGCTGTGTAGCTCTCATTTCATGTAGCCTTACATATTTTTCAGCTGAGACCCAAGTGCCATAATCAGCACTAGGAGACAGCACATGTTAGAGTTACAAAAGCTTGAAATTTACATAACTACCGTGATCATTTCTTTGATCTTGTGTACTCTTATCTAATTGCTGTTTAATAAATACTAATAGATTGTTCCCTGTAAGTAAAAAAAAGTTACTTTGTAGATAGAAAACTTTCTACTGAAATACACAGCAATGAAAACAATTTACATGAAATTCTATGATGTTTCAAATTCTTGCCAGCAGAAAGGAAACCATCTTTCTGTTTCATTTAAGTTAAATCATAGCAAAGGCCATACTACGCTGAAATATTAAGAAAACAACTTTTTTTCTCCCTTGTCCTCTACATTTTAACATGCATCTCTTCAGCGGGTTCAGGCTACCATTCACAAAGGGTGGCAATTTTAAAAGCAGGGTGGGAAAAAAATCAGTCTAGACAACTGAAACATATTTCTTTCTAGGCTATTGAAATTCTTGACTTATACCAAGAACAAATAGAATCTCAAATACTAAAGCAAAAAAATTCCTTGTCAGAGACTCATATGAGTATCTTTTCTTACTCTCCATCTCAACTTTCTTAACTTTTTGCCTTTTTTTTCCCCTAGCTATAGAATGTGTTTTGCTCACTAGGTGATGTTTTGTTCTTTGGGGTTTTTTTCATAAGCAGTAATGTTTAATTTGTAGTCTAAGCAGAAGAGAATGAAACATTGAAGGAAATGCTGGGCATTCTCATTTGCAATTTAACCAGTTGTCCAACAAATAGTTAAAAAATCTATAATTTACCATATATTTTTTGTTATGTTTGATTGTTGACACTGTGTCATAGTATTCAGATGGACAAGACTCCGCTAAGTAAAATGAGTTTCAGATCATAGAAAAGTGTGATCAATATTTGTAAAAGTACTTTAAAAGTGCATATCTGTATCAAATTAAAATTTTATGTCTTTGTGGAATTGATATGCAATTTGGTGATTAGACTATTACCACAATAGTAAGTCAATCCTTCACTCTTGACTTATTGCTGCTCAGCTTTTAAAATGAAGAGACAAAAGGAATATTCTGAATGTCATCTACAGTTTTGCTTCTACCTTATACTCTCACAAAATCTTACTTGAAAACTATTCTTGAAGTGATGTGTTAGTTACCAACACACCCATGCAAAGTTAATGGCTGCAAAAAAAGTTAGTTGCCAGTGTACTGACCAGAAGTTCCTAAAATGTCAGTGTGATTTGTATTATGGATCACTATCTCATATCATGAGAGAGAAAACAGATTAGCAAAAGCTGATGAAGCCTAATGGTAGATTCCACTCCCCTCACAATACTACAAAGCAGAGTCAGTAATGGCACCAAAATTAAATCCTGTATTATGGTTTCAAATAAACCTACAGAGTTTTAGGAGGAATGTGAAAAGACGCAAACAAAGTATGTTAAGATAGCAGAAAAAGCAGGAAGAAAGAGTAGTAATGATACTGAAGAATCACATTTGTCCAAAGAATGGCTTACTTAGACATTACCTGTAGTAATTAAAAATTCCCTGCACAACCTCATGTGAAAAAGGGTCGAGTTTAGGATAAATGGAATACACTAAACCAGACTTCACAAATTTTATTACATGTGCAGATAGAATAATTCTAACCTTGCAGGAAGACAGACTGGATGACTGCCCTTCTCTCGTGTTGTCCAGGTCATTCATGCCCGTTAATTGAAACTTTCCCTGCATGGGGAGGCTTTGATTCAAAGCTGGCTCAGGTGTATAACAGCACACCCACTAAGTAAGGATTGCTAGAATTTCCTAATTCAAACCTACTTTCAGTATCACAAAAAAAATCTGGCAACAAGGTTTTGTTAAAATAGCTAATCATTATATGCCCAGCTTTTTCCCCAGTTTGCTATAGCAGTTCCTTGTCCCAGCTTGTCTTAGCAACTTCTGTTGTTACACATGAACAAAACCGAGCTCATTCAAAACCAAAATTCAGCATTCCAAGAAGAAGAATTCAGCTACAATCTTCAGGGTACCTGTAAAGCACAATCTACCATAACAAAATATTAACATTAACTGAGATCCCATAACCTAATGACACCATGCTGCGTTACAAGAAATAATAATGGATTTTTGCTATTGTTTTAATGTACAAACATTCATTCCAGTGGTAATGTCATGCAGTTATACTACAAATACACAGAAAATAAAAATTTTAAGTGTTTGGACTTTTTTTGCCCTTTAGAAAATCTTTAATAACGAGATAATCACTTTTCAGGCACAAGAAACTCATTTGTGGAAAACACCAAATCATACGTAAGGCCATGTTTTACTGCTTTACATTTTAAAAAAGACAGAGCATACACATATCTTATATTAGTCAAGCAGAGTTGCAATTTTCATTTAGCTCAGAAACTACAACCACTTGTTCCCTTCAATGCTTGTATTTTCCCCACATTAAGTTATAAATTGGTCTACTGCAAAAAAAACCTCCAAAACCAATAACAATTAATTTTATTGTACTGAAGAAAAAAAAAATTCTCTGCAGATTTTCTCCTTCAGTCTGTTGACCTTATTCTTACATGCATCTCCTCTTTTCTTTACCTTTTTCTTGAAAATGATTGAATATATTTACTGTAATATGTTATGCCTTGTATCTCCTAACCAGCAGCAACACAGCAATAAAATCCCCTACCCAAAACTATTCACATGTGCCCTCTACCCCCCCATACATATTAATTTTAAGCCAACATACTTTGTTTGAACACAAAATTTACCTAATAGCATCTCCTCTGTGCCTACTAAAAGGACTAAAATCTGTTGTGCATTCCTTTTGTACATACACCTAGCAACAATAATGTGCAATTTATATACCTCACAAAATTACTCCAGAAAGCAGATTTGCTCTTGAGAGTAGAAGTTGATATAAGAGTGGTCTATTTCTCCTGGGAGTAAAAAACATATTGGTAAACTTTGCAACATGCTGTTTAATATAAAGTGCATATTTAAAACCTATCTATAGGGTGTCTTGAAGCAAGCTAATATAGGACAAAGGTTTAGGTAATTCTACATCACCAAAAGGTCATGAGTAACTGATAGTAAAATATATCAATTTTATTAAAACCACTGGTCAAAATTTTCTTCAGTTGGTATGGTATAATCTCTTTAGGGACACAATAAATCTCTTCCAGGATGACAGGAAAAAAAAAAAAAGGTAAAATATAATTTACCTCTGTTGTCATGAAAAGGGCAAGAATGGACTTGTATGATTTCATTTTAGTGGGGAAGTGGTCTTTGCTTTGAGCCAAGTAAAACTGGAAATAAAATTCAGTAGCGCTGAGTCCTTGCAAACCTGTGCCTTATTTTTAGTATGATAAAACATTAAATAAAAGACAGAATTGACATTTAGATTGGGGTAGTGACAATGACCCCAAGATCACTAAATCCTATCAGGCCATTTATTACATAAAAGATAACAATTTTAAAGTGCTTATAGGTAATAAGGGCACAAAATTAGCATCTGAGAGCTCTTTAAAGCTTGCGTCTCTTAAAATTGTTATCTTTGATATATGTTCATTGTGAAACATTAAATTTTATTGCAGTCATCTAGAGTGTTAACAAAAACTTGTATCAACATAGAATTTGATATGCACTTGTGGGGTATAAATTCTACTGTTTTACCATGTATTAAATTATACACTTGACGCTTGTTCTTCTGAGGCCTTCGTAATCATGGCTAGGTTTCTGTCTGTTAATGTTCTCTCATAATAACAATGAAATCCCAAGCAAATATTTGTTGTACAAAATAAAAGAAAACAATTACTGATATGTTTTCTTTTTCTTGGATTTGAACAGGCTTATACCACATGGTTTGAACTCTTTTACACATAGTGGCTACTCAAATATATAATGGCTGTTATAGATTTTCTTTATAATGTAGTCCTATTTTGTATATGATAGTCTAAATAAAATTGGTCTTTTGAGCAACGCCTTACATATGTGTAGGTAGCTCATTTGAGTTCAAATGTAATATAAATTCCATGGCTCTTGACTGAAAGTCACTTTCCAACCAAAATAAGTTGAGATCCCAGGAGGTAGATCACACAAGCGACAACAATTTAGTCTAGGAACTCAAGTACTTGACTTGAATTTTGTTTGTCACTTTGGGATTTGTTTTCCATGCATGAAATTGGCAAAAATACCACACAGTGCTCTTAAAGTAGGAAAAAACAATTCTACATGTCCCCAATATGTGTATCTCTATAGCAAATCATACAAAGCCACAGACAAATTAGTGTCCTTCTTTCTTACACCTGATTATTGAGTATGTTTGTCATTTTCAGACTAAAGCTTTATAACCGGTCGTACAACTACAGGTTCCAGAATGAAAGTACTAAACATTTTGAAAACAGTCTCACAGAAAGGCTAAGTCAAGTGGTGTCCCAATTTCTTTTGGACAATGTTGTTACTATGGTACAAATCCTTTGAGGTTTCTTTGACAGAAAATATTTCAGTTTATGGAAAACGGAGCAAAATGTCTGAGCCGCAGCTGGAATCTTTGAAAGGATCAAAGATGTAGGCTCTCTTTTCAATGAAAATTTTTGTTGAGATTGGCTTGTGCTTGCTACATCAAAATCTCTTGGCTCTACTTAACTTTTTTTTGCTTTTCAAGTAGAAAAGTCTATTGATCACCTTTTTAAAACAGTGAAACAATGATATGAAAAAGAAAATGTATATTGATCAAAATTTCAATATCTATAAAGTTTCTAGTATTAATCAAATAATTTGATAGTCTACTTTTAATCTAGAAAATCAGGTAGTTTTCCAAGAAAAATCATAACTTACACCCTCTTCTTATAACAATGACCTAGTTTTAAATAACTTTAAAAATTAAGTTGCAAATGAGCTAGTTAATAACAAAGATTAGTTTGGAGATACAAGAATTTATAAATGGTACCAAATACCATTAAGGAAAATCAAAGTGTTGTTGTAAAGAGCTATAGTGAAGTGAAAGAGTTGCGCTTGTTACAAAAGGGTACAACATAACCTCTGTCAACATGAATACATTTTTGCCACAAAAACTAAAAAAATGCTGGGAAATCTGTTGAACTACCTGTGTTTTATATATGATTAAAAAGTTGAATTATTTGATGATAAAGCAGTAGTTCCATTCAATGAATATAAGACTTGAAAGATCCTGGACAGACCTGATGAATGAGGTAGTTACAAAAACCAATTTTGTCTAGTTTTTGGATGAAATTTTCAGAACTATTAAAAATAGTCTCTTTCTTACACAACACAAAGGCTATTGTTTTGTTCTCTAAGATCTAACACTCATTAATTGTTTCTCTAATTGCTTTCTGGGGATTTGTTGGCTGATAGATTTATCTTTCATTGTTAGAAAAATCTGATAGTCACTAAATAATAATTTAGCAAAGTAAATGCTGTTCAAATAGTGGTGCAAGTGGTGAATCTGATTAATCACTTTTAAATAACTCCTATCTAGTTTTACACTGTGACAAAAACATTCAGAGGAGATGTAATGGACTTAATACTCAAAGATGACTCAGATGGTTGTGGATATGAACCATGTCATGCTAGATTTTTCCTTTGGCTGTGATCTAATTTTACATCCTTTGAAGCCAGTGATTAATAGTTTAGTGTTTCTGTCTTCTAGGACAGCTTAGAATTGAGCTTGAACTTTCTGATCTATATGAATAAGGTCAAAATTTTCATACTTGGTATTTCAGATTCTTTTCCTTTCTAAGGAAATGTTATTGACAAAAGTGGAAGCTCTTAGGATGAGTCAGCTTGACTTAGGATGTAAAATAAATTTGCATACAGGGATTATTGATTTGGCTAGTTGTAAATCAATACAGATGAGTTTTGCTGTGGTGCTTGAGCTATTTGAGGGTGAAAACAATATACTAGCATAGCTGTGGCACTCTGTTGAAAAATCTGTTTTGCTTCCTGGTGCAAACTAGCGTTTGCGTATGTGCAGTGCAATGCTGGAGTAAGTATCAGCTTATATCAATAATTGCTTACACATCTATTTTGCTGTTTCTTTTGAGCTTTCTCTAAGTGTTGCTAAATGATGGGTCAGATTAGGCAGTCTTCTTTCTGGCAATACAGCTATGTTTTCTATGGGCTCAAGAGCTCAAGATGAGTTTACTTTAGTGCTGAAGTCTTGTTGGGAGTTATGCATCTCTATTCCCAGTACGACATGAAAATTACAGAAGCAGTAATCACACCAAACATACTGACAGGAGGAAAGAGTTCTTTTCATAATGCCATTTCTAGTTAATAGTTTATGCTAAATATTTTATTTACTGGTTTGACCCTAGACTTCAGGTTTGAGCTTCTTTTTCGAGAAGCCAAATTCTCATAAATCCCAGAGAGTGCTCAAAGAGTAGACATTTGATTTGCTTAAGGGGATGCACAGGAAGAAGGGTTCAAATTGATCTTATTTTCTCAAATAGTTTCATTCTTGAATGACATAATTTGAAACAAATAAGATATTTCACATTAGATAAAGCATTAATCTGGATTCCAGTTCTTTAAAGGTTGTTTATATATTCAATACTAAGCAGCGATTGGATAGACTACAGAACCTGAAGTTGGAGGTAGAAGCTTTCTAGGAGCTATCTCTGCAGAATTTTGTGCCTTCCAAACATGAATCTGTATAGGGTTGATTGTAGACAAGCTGTGATCTAGACTACTTATCTAACATTGATTTCAACTTTGAATGAATACCTGAACTTGGAAGGTAAGCTTATTCATATACCCAGTTTTTATTTTTTCATTTTTAGTTTTGGGATAAAGACACAAAGTTCTAGATGGCTTCAACTAAATGATAAGCGGGTGAATATTTATTATCTAAGATCAGTGTGCTGTACTTTAGGTATTGCTTAAATTCCAAATAGGTTTTCAAAAGGGCAGTGAGATTTTATTTTTTTGTGTTTAGGATTTTTACAAATGTTTTATTTTAATTCCCTTTGTATGCTGTTTTCTCTCTAGGAAGTTTCTTTCTATGCATTAAGCAAAATTGCTTGGTTCCTCTCTCTAGTTTGAGCTATAAAAGGCAACAATGGAGCTATAAAAGGCAACAACATTTGTTTATCTCCATTTCATGATGTTCGTTTTTTTGGCAGCTGTGCACTGTCATTTTGCCCATTTACCAGAACTCCATGTACTCCTGTATTAAAGGGCACATTAGGATACTGGACTTTGGTTTTGTATTTTCCTAGGGCCGGTGACTATGGAACACTTTAATCTGGAATCCAAGAGGAATTGGTCTATACCTCTAATTTAAATTTCTCAGGGATAGGACACAATAAATGTATTTCTGTGTGTATATTTTCCTGATTTAACTACTTTTTCTATGTTGTTAAGCACCCTTATTTGCACTGTTGAGCTTTATTGACCCAATTTTTTTGACCCAAAGGGACTTGCAGCCCCTTTTTGAAAGTCTTCAGAATTTTACAGTCTGAGAGATATCTTCTGCATTAAAGATCTCTCTGAATGCGAACGAAAAAATACATTTTTCTGATGAGAAATGAAACTGATTTCTTTCTTTGTTTGATTTTGCAAGTGGGACTGATAAATGCATTTCATGTCACTCCATGTCCACATGTCAGTCCAAGCCAAACTAGAGACACTCAACTTCCACTTCATTTGGCTGCAGACTCACAATTCCCAAAAAGCCAAGAAAGGGCTCACAGTGTTTTTCAATTACTACATACAAGGAAATAATGAATGAAGTAGGGTAACTGCAAACTGATTTATAAGCAGGTGTCCTTTGACTACTCTTGAAGAATATTTACTCATTTCTCCTTCTTTTTAAGCATTGTCTATACAAACAGAAGGTGTCTCTCAAGAACTTACTGTATCTGGCAATTTTTTAGCTGCTAAATAATAAAGTTTCTACTTGTAGGTGAGGTGTGGAGTCTATCTAACACATAATAGTTGCAATAACAGTCACAGAAGGAAACACTGTTTTTTGGGTTTCAAGGGACAGAGTACAGTGTGTTTCTGGGAACAGCTTCCTCCTACCCTTTCAAGTAGAGCTTTATTAAACTAAGTGCATGGTTCTGTCAAGCATGTCTATTTTTATTAAATATCTAATCTTAGCTGAATGATGTGGTCTTACAGCTCAACATCTGCTGCTATTTACTCAATGACTGAAGGTCTGGATGGTGATCCTGGGAAATACATTAGCACCAAGCAGATCCCCTGCTTACTTTAAAATAGATGATTATTCATTGCTTTCCAAATAGCCAATGAGTGCTGTACTTGTCTTCTAACTTTCAACAGTACCTCAGTTTCTTCACAGCTGTTTTGGTTTCTCTGTTGTTTTCTTTCCCACTGAGTATTTTGGGATATTTGGGGAAATGGGGGATTTGGGTTGGATTTACTTTTTCTTTCCTAAACTTTAACCCTGTGAATTCAGAACTCTGTGTGGTATCTAGTAATGGATTCAGGAATAGAACTATAAAAGAACTGAAGTTTAAAGGCATTGTAACATCACAGTACTGAACATTATAGTGCCTAATTTTCAGACACCTGCTGATAAGAATTGGCGGTTCTGAAATAGGTACATAAGCTTCAATACCCAGAGAGAATTTTATAATGAGTATATGGTGTAGGAAATCTAGTATATGTATTTATAGAACAGAAAGGGACAGAAGCACAGTAGTGATAATAGCTAAATTACTTAAGTATTTCCCGCACCTTTGCCAGCAACTTCATTTTGCTAAAGCCTATCCCTCAGTAATACAGACACTGCTGCCATTACGGAAATGGGAATGGCTGTTCCAGTGTTCATTGGTGGAAAAAGGGGTGAAGTCTACATTTCTCACACAGTATTTAGCAAAAGCTTAATAGTATTAAGCAATAGCTTTGTAAGCTGAAATACTATAGGTTGAAAAATCAAGTACTAGTCTACGTCCTTTGGCAAAAGTTGTAATGGGTTTGAGAGTAGCTGCTCATGTCCTTTGTGTAATGATTTTTGTGAAATTGTACAGTCCAGAGGTGCAAGGCAAGCTGACAAGCTCAAGAAGTACTGGTCTTCTGGTGCAAGAGGGACAGACTCTCACTGGAGAAAGTGAAGTCAATTTCTGCGCTGGTGTAAAGGAGTATGGCTCTGAGTTAACCCACACAGCAGCTTCTGTAATGCTGGTATAACAACTGAGAGGCAGAAAATGTGTTAGGAATAGTAGTGGTTTAGCTGTACTGGGAAAGCAGTAGCATAAGAATTCCTCCCCTATCCCCTTTTACTCCCATTGCATTTTATGGCAAGCTTTCACTCAATTTTATAAATGCAGTATAAAGAAGAGACTCTTCTGACTGAGGCCTCACTTCAACTGCTAAATAGGGACACTTTTTGCTTGTTCGGATAGAAAAATGTGTGAGCCATCTAATAGCACTGTGAAAATCCTGCAAAGGCAAGTCTCTTCAGTTTTGCCAAGAGGTAAACTGACAAGGTAATAAACATGCAGAGTTCGTGCTCATTTTTTCTCTCAGTATTCAACAACACTAAAGTAAAACAGTCTCCACAAATTCCAGCACTACAGACTGGTTTTGTTTGCATTAAGTAACAAAGCTGAATAAGGAAAATCATATTCAAATTTTCAGAAAATCTTCTCTATCTGTTCTATAGAATGGCTCTACTTATTGAAAAAACAGTAATTTTATGTTTCAGTAATTATGGAATTTTTGTGTGATATTTTCAGAAATGCATCAAGGAATGCATGCAGTACAGTGCAAAATAGTTCTGTTGTTTATTGGCCATTACAGCCCGAGTTGTGTTTCCAGCCTATATAGCCAATGTGTATTACTTCAATACTAAGAATGTTATTTAAAGACATCTATTTGGTTTGGTTTAATGATTGCCCTTTTCTGCCATCTTGCCTTAACTGCCAAAAGCAGCTCAGTAACCTAGCTTGAAAGACTTAATTTGATGCATTTGAACTCCCTTAGGAATTTCCATGGAAATTTTTCACAATTCCTAGTAATCATTGCAACTAGTGTGACTGATGCTGCAGTAAATGGTGAGAGTCCTATACCAGATGCAAATCTATGCACTTTTTAGGGCAATATCTGTTAAAAAGAGAGACAGGGAATCCACTTGTATATGTAAATTCTATCCAAACAACTCAGTCATATTTACTGTTCTGCTATAGGAAGCAAATCCTATGCAACTCCTACACTAACTAGACTGGATGAGACACAAACTCGTTCAGCTTACACTTCCTATTGCTATTAAATAGAAAAGATGGGTTTTATGGGAAAAATTCATGAGCTTAAAAATGCTTGCAGGGTTTATTTTGTATATAAGTAGGTTGCATTTATGGAAAGAATAAATAACTTTTTCTTAAAATAGTTTTCTCTAAACATTTGAACTATATTGATTCTTCCACCTTTACCCATTACGGGGATGAAGTTTACTACAGAAAAAATAACACCTACAAAATTCTACAATTTACCATTGAGTAAGTGTTAAAAAAAAAAAATCAATAGAGCTACTACTTTTCTTCCTCCCCATCCCAAGTCTCTGTTTTCCTATTTTATGTCATCTTGTCTGAACTAACAGATTTATAAATCAGTTCCTTGAACAGTAAAATCATTTGCCATTTGGTGGAATTGGCTGACATTTCATTTTTGCTGTGCAGATTGCAGATAATGTTGACATTATTTCGCTGAGTGCTGTACTACATCATTAACATATTGCTCATGACTGAATCTGAAATACTTTCATTCTCACAGTGTAAAAACCTGAATTTTCTCTGTAAAAGAAATTATGGAGATTTTGTTGAGGTAAAATAATTAATGTTGCAGCATGGTAAAATAGAAATTGTGTTGAAGTTACGAAATGCAACTCTAAAGTCGAAGTTAAAAGTGAAAGAAAACAATCCCATAGATCAGGTATTTACTCATGATATCCCTAAATCTTGTGCAGAAATGAACAACACTCATGAAATAGGCTTAAACCCAGGCTGTATCAGCTCTATAGCAATGCAGGACTTGTCAGTTACAGACATATACACTTCTGCTTGCATCACATGAAAATGAAAATTTAATTCAAGTTTTAGGCATAATGCCATTCTTTCCCATATGTGATTATTTTCTCTGAAAAGGCAACCAGCTGGATTCCAAAGTAGCTTTAAATGACCAAGAGCACTGAAATCCTGGGCAGATTTTATCAAGTTGACAGGCAATTGTTAATTAGTTTATTTCTATTATGTTTGAAGATCTACATCTACATATTTATTTGAAAATCAAGCATTTACTTTGAAAGTTTTATTTATTTTATCTTTTGCTGATGGAGAGAGATGGAACTCGAGAACTGATTTTGTCTTTTACCCTAATGCAACCTGTGTTTCACTGTTAGCATTGCCAGGGATCATAAATTGTTCCTTTATCCTTCCCTTACCCTTATGTATTTATCTCTTCCTTCTTAGTTATTTTTCTTTATGTCTTTGATTAAGTATGTTTTGCCAGATAATAGGAATTTTTTTTGTTTCTCTAACACATTATGGATCATATGCTGCCATTCTTCTCCATGTTAAATTGTAACTTCAGCTATTTGTTCTAATTGTCAACAATTAAGATTACAGTTATCAAACAACAGGTAACTTTTTGTGATTGAAGATGAAAGTATGTCATGTTGGTTGATTAATAGCTTTTTGGTTGTATGTTACACATACATAAATTCTTCTACTGACCAACTAACCAGATGTGCAATTAAAAAACCAACAACCATCTCTCTTTGAGATTCATTCCAATGTAGACCAGTGTATTCCTTAAGCGGTTTCTCTCTCCTTCTCCTTTCTCCTCACAGTTTCCTTGCGCCAGTGTGTGTCCTTCCCATAGAATACTGTCCTTCACAAACTGCTCCTGTAGGGGTCCTCCACTGGCTGCAGTTATTTCAGGAAATAGGCACCTGCTTTGACACGTGGTCCTCCCCGGGCTGCCGGGTGATCTCTGCTTTTGCACGTGGAATGTCGTGTCCCCTTCTTCTGCTCTTATATTGGTGTTGACAGGATTGTTTCTCCCAATTTTTTCTGCTCCCCTTCCTCTGCCCCCTGATGCCAGCCCTGCAGCCCCACTGCTGTCAATACCTAGGCATAGCCGCTCAGTACAGTTTAGTGTAAATATATTGATAAAAAAATTGATTCCTCTATCACTATTTCATGTAGAGTAAATTTTTCACACATCTCAAAGACTTCATCAGCAGTTACTTATTTCCTACTACATATGTAGATGAATTACTTGTTGCCAGGGAAACAGTGTTTTTCACTGTTTATACAGTATATGCTGTTCAGAATAAGAAGCAAACATTACCTTAGTTGACATGTTTTGCCATTAAGAACTAATAGAACTTAAACCAAAATAATTTTATTTCAGCACTGCATTTCAAAATATTAAGTGATTACACATTAATTTTGAATAAATATATACTTTTTCTACAGGGATGGGTATTTCTGTTGTTCATTAACATTAAATAAATATTTGAGTATTGCCCTTCCCCAGAGTGGATAGTTTTTCATACCTGAAAGTATCAGGATTTTTAAAATATTTTTTTTACAGGTAAAATTATTGTTGGACATGAATCAAAGCACTAGATCTGAGCTGTCTGATTTTTTTTTTTTAATCTTCTAGGCAAGAAATAATTTTTTCCTAATTGTTTTATGTTTTTAAGAACCCTCAGCATCTATAAAGCATACACATCAATGTCTTTGGAGTTTACAAGCTGGGGACATGGTACCATGTATGAGACCTGCAGGTGCAGAACTATATGTGTTAACAGGCAGAGGTTGGTTCAAATTTTTTTAATGAATGTATCTTCTACAGCCTTTAAAGTGACTTACTTCACTAGCAGACTTGCATTTTGGGGCTGCTGCAGGCAAACATAAGAATATGTTTTCAGGAAAAATGGCTTATAGTTGGCCAGACTAGCAGCAGAGATTCACAGCAGCCTCATCAGAAACATAACATTCTTGTGTTGTCTTGAAGCCTTCTGTTTTCACAGATGATCAAGCAAACAAAAATTGTGTGACTACTTAATCATCTCTGAGAAACTGACTTTGTAAAATGTACATTATAGTCTGTAGGGGCTTTGCTGCCAGGCCTCCTTGCTGCTTCATCACAGCACTACACTGATTAAATCACAGGGGCAGTGACTAGTGGCAGTGCTTTCTCATTTTCCCTTTTGCCGTAGATTTTCTTACAATTCTGAATATTGTCTTAAGGTGGTTGCTAGCCAGGCAGCTGAAATATCTTCCTGCTGTTTTGCACTGCAAAATCAAATTTTACACCTATATTGCATCTTTGTGTATGCAATAAGTAAGATGAATTTGAGTATCGTGTTTGTCTTTTCCCCACATTTTCTGCATAGTCATGTGGTCCTTTTGTTTAACTCTTGCCTGAATTTCCCTTTCAGCTAAGCCACTAAACTGATGTTATGTAGATGGTTAAGCCTAGGGTTTTCCATATATACATATGATTACAACCAGACATCATTACACATTTTATCTGTGACTTTTCATACTGGGTAAAAGAAATGTCATATTCTCCCTTCCTACCTTCACAAAATTGAAAATAACTTCTGATATTTTGTTTTTATACTCCAGAGGATGTCAAATGGACTTGGATGGTAAAATGCTTCAGTAAAAATACTAAGTGTAGCAAAATCTGTTCCACACAACACTTTTACCTGGGGTTAGAGGGGGTGCAGAGAACTCTGTTGCACTCAGGCTTAGTCTTGGTACTGCAGTATTCCACTGTGTGGAAAAGGTTGTAACTGAAAACACAGAGACTAGCTCATTCTGTGGTATGTGACTGATATTCCAGTCACCCTAGGATACAAGATTAATAAAAAAGCAGCACTCTTTCTTTCCCTAATTTGCTGTTTTAGAATGTAGTGTTGATATGAGGCAGCATTTTTAAGAGGAGAAGAATAGGCTTTGGCAGTCCCTGCTGTTTTCCTTTTCCCTTGTTCATATCGGAATATTTTTTATTTATACCCCTTACGTATTTATGATACATGAGATGTTGGATTCTTTGCCTTTTTTTAATCTCTAAAATCACTAGATTTACTAGTGCTCACTGTTGCACTCCTTAGTGTCCAGGAACTCACCACTTGCAGTTTTTGTTTATACCTTTAGGAGTCCCTCCTAGTATCTGGAGCTTAAAACTCCAAGGCCTCTGCCATAATACGCCCGTGCCCAAGCTCTTTTTTCAAAGCTCACAAAAAACTTTGTTATATAAAGAAAACTGGAATCTCAATGAGATTGTTCATGGGAGATGAAGAAGTCTTTAATCTGTCAAATTCCCCAAGCTAGTGTTGGCCCAATACTTTTTTTTTTTCACAGTGAGCTTGCTCACACTGCTCACCGGGCTTGATTTGCAGGATCTGGTTGCTTTGTTCCCATGATCATAGGATTGACTGTTGTCAGTGTAGTGGCAGACAGGAGCAAACAAAATTATTGTTTTCAGATTCATGAATGCATTTCTTCTTTGCTCTTCTGCGTAGATGTTTGGGCTATGCAGGACAAAGTTGAAGTGAGGAAAGGGAGAGGAGACCTCACGCTAAGATAGGTTTAGGCACCTAGTTCATAGGCCATTATCAAGGATCATATAACCTTTCCTTGTCCGGTAAATGATAATCAGAATTATTAAGTGCTACAGTTAATGCTTACAAAAGATGTAGTCTTGAGCAACACTTATGAAAGAATTGTGAAAATCAGCTTTTACAGAGCTGCTTTTTCAATACGGCCTCCTATAACAGATGGACTTGAGGGACTAATATTGGATTCAACAGTCTGAACCTCTCCTAAGATTCAGTACAAAACCATTCTTTTAGAAAGTGAAACAGGCTTGCATGAGCTTATGTGGGGAACAGAGACCAGCAGTCAGATTCCCTTCATTGTTCTCAGCTGACTCAGCTAATAGATTACAAAAGCTGTGCTTCCTCCTACTCCTCTTTGGCCATGTTCATGCTGTTCTCCTATAGAAGCTGTATTGCTGTGAGGAGGAGGACATTGCTCATGTATATCATGATAGCCTAAACCATCTTCCAGGATAGTGTTCTCATGCAAAGGAAAAAATGTGGATCTCAAGGTTTTGGCATAAAACAGAACTCAGAATCTGCATCTCAGGCAATTTTATCTTCAGTAGTCTGACCAAGAAAACCACACCATTTATTTTCATAGCAAATGACTGTTTTGAACAGAGCCTACTAGTTCTAATGGTGATTTTGACTATCTGCTAAATCGGGATCTAATATTACTTCACTTCGAACTCTGGCAGAGAATTAATCAAATTCTTTCTGACAGTGACAGTTCAAGTCATGTTTTAAAGAAGGATTTAAACAGATAAGAAAATATGTTAAGAATGTTAATCTTGGTATCGGTATCATGCCTAAATCTAGATTGGGGCACATCTTTTTTGTCTCCATGTTGGTTATAATGGCTATGCATTTATGTAAGCAGTGCCATTTCTGGGATAGTGGGGTTTTATTCTGTGTCATGAAAAAGACTCTCTTTCCAGGACACAAACAAAAGGTATTAAACTCTTCATACAGATTCATATGAGTCAGATATTAAAGTCTGCAGAGCAACTCATGAATTCATAAGAAAGATTCAGTCATATTATGCAGGAAATCCTAAAGACATGAAAAGCACTTGAGTAATAAAACGAAATTTAAGGGACAATTAACTGATCTTGACTATATGTAACCTTTGGGATAATTATAATTTCTCTGTGGTTTTTTAGCTGTATAAATAAATAATAATAGGCTATTCCCTAAAGTTTAAATTTACATTCAACTACTGTGGTTTAAATGCTAATAGATACATGTGATTTCTGTTACTCTGTACATGGATCTTAATATTATTATACAAATTTAAATGTTTGATGATACTCTACTGGTTAGAAAAAAAATAGATTTTTTATTATTATTATTATTTGTTTAAAAATCGAGATGACTGACACATTTTTTAAAATTCTAATGCTTCAGGCTTTAGAACAAAACATTCTTGCAAGTTCTTTGAGGGACTTCCTGAGCAGAGTAAGCCATTTGTATTCAATTGCTGCACCACATCTTCAAAGCTGGAAATCCATTTTCAGTCTTGTAGTAATGAGATACAACCTTCTTGTAGGTAAACTATCTTTTAAGTGACTTTGATGTTTATGTTTCTTTAATAATTCTGCATTTAGTAAGTTCTAGGCAATGAAGCCCATAATTCCTTGGGTAAAATTTAAGCGATAATAACATTTAAGGAATTCTGTAGAGCCTTTTTAAGACAGAACCCAGAACTAGTGTTAGAGATTGAGTAAAACACTTTATTGTCTGTTTAAATTTCAGTGTGTGAATAATTGTTGAGCAAACATAATTTAGTATCACCTTTTCACTGCTACATTGGTATGATTCAAAAAATATCCAATTATTCCGGTAATGTTTTGCTGAATTTAAAACAAACTAGTTGTATGTTAACACAAAGAATGTATTTAAAAAAGTCTTACTATAAAACATGTTTAAAATCAACTCTAAAGCAGTGCTTCAACTCCACATATAGATGTCTTGAGCCTTGCACCTATTCAATAGTGTGCTTTCTGTCTTTTGTATATTGAAAAGTCTTTTTTATATATGACTTTTTTGTGTGTTTAGTGTTCTCTTAGGAATGGAGAAAATCTTAGTTATATAGGATACTGGTTTTATTAAAAGTGCCCATGTTTGCAAAAATGCAAAATGAGAGATCATAGTTTGCTAGCTCTGTCTCTCACGGAGCCTCTTGTTAATTTTAAGACACATTTGACCATCTACATCTTTTGTGCAGATGTTCACCCTCTCCTACCCAAAGGTAAATGAAGCAAATTTGTATGAAACACTGTGGTTCTATCCCAGTGCATATTGAGGAGACTGTTCTAGGCTGAGTACACTGTTCTAGGCTGTTTAGGAACTATGACAGCCTGAAAGAGTAGAAAGAAAAAACACAAATACAGTATCCCCTTCTCTCTTCCTGAAAGGTTGGCATAATGAATATATAATTGAAAACAAAGCTTCCAGGACCACTTTTACTTGCAATTAGTTTTGTGCATTTTCTTCAATGCTGTATTGTTTATGAACATTTAAATGTTGCTAAAGTGTCACTATATTTCAGGACTGCAAAGAAACCCCCAGTGATTACTCCTAATTAAAAATGCGTAGCAAGTGCCAGAAAATGTTTCCAACACTTACATAAAGAATAAGGCTACAAGTCTCATAGTTTAATGTCTTTCTTAATACACACTGCTGAGTGTGAGGCCCTTGGATAAACTGCATAGGAAAATGACCTATATAAATACTTCCAGATCAATAAAAAGCAAGCCTACATGCACAGCTGACATGGCAAGAGGATTGTTTCTACAGAAATTTTTATAAGCAGCAATATCTTTTCTTGAACCATGGTTTTTGCTCGGGAGTATAAACATTCTCCCCCTGCCTAAGTAACAAGGAAATATGAAAAAAACTGTTCAAAAGTATAATGTCTTGAGTCTGTGATGCTGGGGATGATTAGAAGAATTTTAGTAAAGGAAAATACTAAAGATGGAAATGTTTAATTAGCAATAAACCAGTACATTATTGCTGATGGTCACAACTACACAAAGCTGCAATGAGGTGCTTTGTAGCATTTATTTTTCTTTTCTCCTTTGAAGGAGAAACCTGTGGGTTGTCAGGGACAAAATAGATTTGTCGTATTCCTGAAAGAGGAGTCATC
Source organism: Ifrita kowaldi (assembly GCA_013398055.1). Lineage (NCBI taxonomy): Eukaryota > Metazoa > Chordata > Aves > Passeriformes > Cinclosomatidae > Ifrita > Ifrita kowaldi. The sequence continues at coordinate 535,037 of VZRS01001244.1, forward strand.
TGCTGTCAGTACTTAAAAAAAAAAAAAAGGTTGACAACTGGAGGTGAGGTTTTCAGTCAGGAGAATTAACTAATGGATGATCACAGGGTACAGGCCCTAAAATTATGCAGCCATGTAACTTATGTCTGTGGCATCTGTGATTCTCTGACATTAGAGTGGGATGTAACTGAGGAACAATAGGCTTAGAAATCTGGTCGTTCTTCGGTAGGCAAATATGTGGAAGATTTCTGTATTATGTACAGCCAGCAAAACCTCTATTATTGTTGTTAACATCTGACAGACAGGTGTTAAATTGTGTCCAAAGAAGGGCAATATAGTTGGTGAAGGCTCTGAAGTCTTGTAAGCAGTGGCTGAGGGAGCTGGGATTGTTTAGCCTGGAGGAAAGGAGGCTCAGGAGGAGATGTTATTCTCTCTGCAACTACCTCAAAGGAGATTGTAGCCAGGTGGGGGTGGGCCTCTTCTCCCAAGTAACAAGTGACAGGACAAGAGGAAATGGCTTCAAGTTGTGCCGGGGGAAGTTTACATTGGATATTAGGAAAAAAATTATTTCAGAGAAAGGGTTGTCAATCACTGGAGCAAACTGCCCAGGGAAGTGGTTGAGTCATCATCCCTGGAAGTATTTAAAAGATGTGTAGATATGGCACTGAGGGACATGGTTTGTTGGTGGACTTGGCAATGCTAGGACAATGGTTGGACTCAGTGATCTTGGGAGGTCTCTTCCAAGCTAAACAATTTGGTGATTCTTTATCATGAGGGGCTAGAAGGCACTTGTGATCATCTGATGCACTGAGACTGATAGGATTTGGAATGGTAGATTTGTGGTGGTGGCAAAGCAGTTGCAGAAAACTATTTCTATTCATTAGAGACGAGAAATGAAAAGTGGAAGGGGCTAAAATGGCAAGAACATTGATAGGAGTTTAAATGCACCTTTAAGGTGGTGTTTGAAACATGCTTCAAAAAAGAATGATCAAAGATGCTCAATGGCTTCCATGTCAGAAATAATTCAGTAGGACACTTCTCTTAACTTAGAAAAAAGGGACAGCTGAATGGGTTTATAACATAGGCCTGTAAAATAATGAGCAGCGTGGAGGAGGTGAATACAAAGGTGAATACACAATGACTGCTCACTCTTTCTTCCAATACAAGAACCATGATACATCAAATGGCTCGAACAGGTAGCAGGTTCAGTGGAAATTCCTGCCTCGAAATATTGTAGGCACTAGAAGTTCATGGGTATTCAAACAGTGACAGCATTCAATGGGGCTTTATTCCATGGATTTGCCCAAAGAAACCTCTTGAGCAAACAGGACCTCTGGTTTGTGTCAAGGACTTAATATATATATATATATACACAATGTAAGAGGGATAAAATTATTCCCATAAGTGTTCCCTTGAATATGTTTTTCTAGGATGATCATGATTGGACATTTGTGGGGACAATATATTGGGCTAGACAGATCTAAATCTGGAGCAGGATAGCTTTTAATGTTTGCTATCTGAATCTCTAGATGAGTGATGCTTTTGTCACTTTTGTCTTGTCAGTTCATGTACTCTAGCAGTCAGATGTATGTGGGAAGTGCCCTCAGAGATATAAATATATTTTTTTTCTGCCCTAAAACTTGTAATATACAACAGAATGACACTGATTCTTTGTATTTTAGGATCATCCCACCTGTAACAAAAGCACTAGTAGAGAGACTCACTGTACTATTATTTTGCTTAAAGAACAGTGACCTTGCCTTTAAAATATGATTTAAATGCATTATTCATTTAAACAATAACGCATATAAATAAATGTGAATGGTTGTTAAGTTATTTTTATATTTATTTGTAAAAAACTTTTAAAGTCAGGAATAAATTTTAACTTTTCAGAAATAAGGCCTACAGGAGGTTGAAGTGTGATGTTCTGTTCCATATAGAGAGACAGCAGGTACCAGGAGACTTCATCAGAAGCACTTTCAGCCCTCTGGGGGAGGAGAGTTCTTGGCAAATATAACACACTAGAAAAGAATGAAAGTTGGGAGGTCATGAGGGCTGTGGATCTTGGTAGAGAAGCTTTTCTGGTTTAGGAGCTCCTGCCCACCACTGTAAGGAGAGACACTGTTTACAGACTTATGCCTTACAGTGATGGTTCCTCTTCGGGAAGGTTCTTCCCTAGGGAAGATTTGCATTTAGCTCAGAAAGAAAGTAGAACCCTTAGGAAGGGAAGCTTGCCTAGGCAGAAGCTGTTTGATAATACTTATTAGAAAGAGAGAGTAACAAAAAAATCAATGCTTCTCAGAAGCCATTAGGAAGTTATTATTCTTCCCTTTAGCTGCTGTATTGAGAAGAAATCTCTTGCATCTACTTTTCTACTTAGGTTTAAATCAAATAGGACTATCTTCTCTCCTTTATTCTTCTTAACCTAGTTGAACTGTAGTAGGACTTGTGATTAGATTCAGGCTGTGTATTTTCCTTTAGTACTTGAAAACTCCTATATTTAGTGGCCATGCAGTCATCAGTAAAAAAATCTCCTGTGCAGACAGAAATTCCACAGTGTAGTTTTTTAACTTATGTTTGTATTGAGCTGACTTGTGGCACTCCAGTTTTCCCTGGAGTGTATCAAAGAGAAGAAAAAAAATCCCATATTAAGTAATTAGTTCTCTTGTTCTTTGATCCCGGGTCTCTTAACAGTGACAATATTTTCATAGCAATGTGTGATAAATCCTCAAGGTGATAAAATGCCGGAGCAGGCTGGCCAGAGAGGTGGTGATTGCCCCACCCCTGGAAGCATTCAAGTTTGGATGGGGCTCTGATCAACCTGATTTAGTTGAAGATGTCCGTGCCCATTGCAGAGACATTGGACTAGATGACTTTTGAAGGGCTCTTTCAACACAAACTATTCTATGAATATATGTTTCTATGCTGTCTGAGTCTGGATAGTGAATCTTGTTATACTGAGGAATTAAAGAACACTATATATATTGAGCACTCTGATACATTCAGAGAAATACACTTACTGTTTATTAAAAAGCTTCACCAGCTACCTGCCTTAGGATGCTTTCTTTAATATATCACTTCAGTTAATAAACCATAGGGAACCCAAAAAGGGAACCCATTATTAATACAGTAGCAGTGGGCCAAAGCAGTAAAAGATCATCACAATCATCTTGCATAAAAAAATTGCTTTGTACTGTAAAATTTCCCTTACCAAATCACATTCTTGATCCTAGATACCATGCAAGGGAATTTAAAAAAGAAATTGTTAACATACCCATTGTGTAAAAAATGTACAGAATATAAAGGAAGTAATGAGCTATTGAGGGAGTCTCTTGCTGGATTATGGAGCCGGAATGCATGTTTTTACAGCACATAGTTGCACTGTGAAAAGGCATTAACCAATTTATCTTCCTAGAGGACGAAGATTTGCTGCACTTTGTGATTAAAGGATAGCGTTATGAAGAAATTAACTTTTAATTTTTCTTAGTAATTTTTCCTTTGATCCAAATAAGATTCATAAAGCAAATATCAATATTTCTATATATATAACAATACTTTGGTACTTTAATATAATTTAATATCTGCTTGAACATTCATCTCCTATGAATGCTGAAAATAGATGTAGAATAAAACATAACTAACACTGGAATACTTGAGAAAGCTGGAAACATGGAAAATACGAGTTATTCATCAATTTAATTTGTTAGCATCTTAATCACTTACTTAAACAACTAGAGTACAAAATGTCAGTGGTTCTGTACACAATAAAAATATTCAAATTTTCGGAGTATGTGCCCTCTCATAAAATCTCAGCATTTATCTACCCCCCATCTTGGTAACATCTCATATAAGTTACTGTCACCACAGTGATTTCTGCTGTACTATCAACCACACTCTTTTTAAAGAGCCAATATCACTGCTAGTTTTTGTTTATTTTTTATAATCAATGCAAATCCAGCTATTTTGTTTCTTTGCTTTGGCAGACACAACCTAGGTTTGGGTTTAAATCTGTTTTTGGCTTGAAAATGGCAGTTTTTCTATCTGTTAGCACCCCCTTATTAATTTCCTGATGGCCTCCTTTCAGTACAAACATTGATTGGAAGGTATTTTGTGAGCCTGGTTACAGATCCACGGATCTTCATTTATAGAAACATTTTGTGGGAGAAAATTCCTGTACATTACAAAAGAGTGAGAATTTATAGGGCATTTAAACTAGGATAATCTGAGAGTAAAGGTCAATAATCACAGATTATTACTGTAGATTAATTCAAGGCAGCCATAAAAAAGTTGATTTCTAACTTCTTTTCAAGTAGAAAATCAAAACATGGGGTTTTTTTATGTTTTTTTTTAATTAAAAGCTTTTAGCTTAAGTCAATAGAGAATTATACTCTGGGTTTTTTCTTTTACGAGATAAAATATAATAATAAAGTATCTTTTGTTTAGGAGATAATAAAGTATGGATCTGGTTGTTAAGGAAATAAGGCAAAACCTGAGTACCCCCAAGGTAATGTCTACCAATCATACATGAGAAAGTGAGAGCAGGAGATGATGACTTCTCTGCAAATTTGAGATCTGAATTTGTAGCATTTCCAAAAGCTAGTTGGCTACTACCTGAAACAAGTGTTTTTCACCGTTTCTGGAAAATATGGTCTAGGCAGAGAGGATAAATCTTTGCTAATGAACTGTAGTCTGCTGCCATGGTATGTAACTTATTTTTCCCAATAATAACTCATTCATCAACAGCTGATGCATGTTTTGAGAGCTCAGAATGATGAAGTAAATATATGAAAAAGGTTCCACAGCTATTGAGAAACTTGCAGCTATCGTCTCTGGCTCTAGAAGATGCATGCTGGATACTCTAAGTGCAGAACAGATGGTGAGAAAGATTGGGATGCAGATGAGAGTGGAGCTTCTGAGGGGGGAGTTTTGGGACAGAGGTGCAGGTATTTAATGCAATGAGATACCAACAAGAGCAAGCAGCTAGTACAGATTCAATTGGCAACTATTATCTGTTCATTAGAGGTAAACATTCAGATTTCAAGTTTAAAAAATTTCAAGAGTTGAGTGAGACAGAGGAATTAAAATGAATGTATGTGTTTGAAGGAAATCCCCTCTGTTTGTGACTCTGAGTTCAGGTATTTGGCCTTGGGTATTACCAGAACGGTTTTTAACCCACCAACCAAACAAACCAACCTTCATAGCTGTTTCTTCATTCACAGTTGAGAGGCAAATCCCATGCACTTGAGGAAAAAGAATGTACTCTGAGAGTTTTTGAAAATACTACACTATGATTGCAAAATCATGAGTTTTGCAGTTGTTCTTGACTTTCCTGTTTGCTATTTTGAAGTTTTTCAAGACTTCCTGGGCTTAATTTTCTCCTATCTACCCTCTGCTCTCTTCTTAAGCATTTAGTTTTGCACACAGCATCAGGTAGATTCTTCTGACAGCCGTATTAGCCCTGTGGACTTTGACTTGATGCTTCAACTCCGGCATGTAGCACTGTAGATTTTTCAAACTTCACAAAAGTGAGGTAAGAAAAAATTTGACTGATTTTGGGTCAGTCTGCTTTTTTCTTCTAAATTTCTCAATTCTTTCATTCATTTGGGATTTCAGAATTGTAAAACAATTAATTGGTTAATTAACTGTTTCCCAAAAGATTGAGCAAATATCATACAGGATTTAGGATCAAACAATCAGTTCTTAAAATAATTTTCAGATACACTGACAAAGATATTGGTGAATACTGGCAACTTACTTTGGCAAAGGAATGTCAATGTATGGGAAACAGAGAAGTTAATAAATTACTAAAAGGAAACAAAGGGGGTGCCATGAAACAACTTAGGTGGAAATGAAGGAAGATCATCAGTAATGATACTTGGAGATATTATTTACCAGGTAATCTAACCTTAAATTTATTTATTATATTAGTGTTAGGCTATCAATCATTTAATTTTTTCAGTTCACTGTAGGCATTAGGACAATTTATTTCTCAATAATAATAAAAATTAAAACGCAATAGTTTATTTAATTAACACAAAGCCACAGGGAATATATAGCATAATCTAATCTGTGAATCAATGGAATACAACAGTTCTATATGCTATGCATTTAAAACCAAGAAAAATACTTGCAATTTGCAATTATCACCTTGAAGCACTGGGTTGCAATCAAACCCTATGTGGCTGATTTTAAGGACAAATACGTGCCTGTCAAACCAAACCCTTCAAAGATTCTTCAAGCAGAGAGAGTTGGAATGGCAAAAGTAAAGAAAAATAATTAAAAATGTGCGAAAGAAAAAAATTGAAAGGAAATCACTCACTGCCAGTAGACCAATGCCCAACCAATTTCCACACAATAACTACTTTGGAAGAGCTCCATCCCTAGTTGTGTTGCTGAGCATGATATTTGGAACGCTGGTTTGGTCAAGTTAGGTGAGCTGTCCTGGCTTTGTCCCCTCCCATCTGCTTGCCCTATGCCAGCCTTCTTGCTGGGGTGCACTGAGAAACAAAGAAGGCCTTGAAACTGTGAAAACTCTGCTCAGCAGTGGCAAAAATCTTGGTGTGTTATCAACACTGTTTTAGCCAAAAACCTAAAACAAAGCACCCTATGGGCTGCTGTGAAGATAATTAACTCCATCTCAGCCAAACCCAGGAAATGACTGAACAAGCATGTTCAGTTGTTTCCCTTCTAAGCTTTCGAGTGCTTTGCTTTTCACTTAGAAAAATTGAAAAGTCTGTGGGTTTCCCAGTTTTTGTTGGCAGCATTGAACAGCGGGAAAGAGCAGTCTAATCTTAGACTACTACATACCAAATTTAAGAAGACATGAATATTTTGAAATTTCAATTTGAAACTTCTATTTGGTTAAGCCTTTTGTTAAGCCTTTTGTTAAAGGACATAAGTTGACAGAAGTATAATATAAGTGTAAAATAACTTTAGGAAAAGTGGAAATGTAAAAGTCTGAGATGTAATTTCAACCAAACTATTTTTTTAAAATGTAGCATTGTCTGCTCAAAATAGCAAATCTTACGGATGTCAAATCTGTATTTTGCAAAACTAGGTATACAATAAAATATTACCTGAAGCCCAAATGACTCTATTTTTGTTTATATGCAACTGAATAGCTGACCAAGTCTTTAAGAGACACTATTTGGAAGTTTCTCTAATGCTAGATGCAGTTATTTCCGTCAACAGCATGCATAAGGGATAACGTGTGTAACTGTCTGTCTGATTAGAGTCCTTCCCAATTACAGTAGCCTGCTGTTTGCTAAAGCTATCTACAAGGCACAATCAACAAGCAGTTGTAGCCTGGAGCATAAGACCTTTGAGCTGAACCATTCAGAATGGGGAGTTGGCTTCAAACATGTTTAGAATACACTTATTTAAATATTTTTTTGCTTCTGAAGATCCATACATTCAAAATTATCAAGCTGCAGTTTTGTCCTGAGGGATCCAGAAACAGCTTGTAGAAATGAGGATTGGAGCAAGGCTCTTATTTCAGGCTTTTGTCGCCAGCTGATGAATTCATATTCCTTGTTTGGTTTGCATCAATGGTTTGGTTATGCATTTATGTATTATTTTTGCAGTACACTGCCTGCAAATCTTTTCTCTTACATGAACAATACTGCATTCCACATGTGCTCTTAAATTATTTCACTTCATCACCTTGCTGATTTGAAATAATTGAGTAGAGATGTACCTATATTGCCCCATGTCTAATGAAAAGTTATACTATGGAGCTAAGAGAAGATAGAATCTGACTTTCGGCCCTTGCAAGTTTTGAAAACAGTCTTTTAATCTAAGGTGTAACAATTCATAATGCAAGATAATGCAAGCTAATCCTTTAAATTACCCCTTATTAAGGAGAGGTTAGAACTTCTGGAGCTCTACATTACTGTAGAAATCAGCACCTTATTAAAAACCCTATTAGGTTTGAGGAAATCTGAGTCAGAGATTAAAATCTTTCTGGAAAGGGAATGCATAATATTTTGGCCCAAGGATATTATTTTATTAAAAAATTAGCATGAGCAAAATGTATATGCAATTTCCTGTCAACATTAAGCGATATTTAAAATAAATAATAGTGCAAAATTTTTTGTTCTAGATCAATTTATATGACAGAAAAACATCAGTCCTTGAACTTTTTGAAAAATTTGTCTTGTTTTCTGTACATGCTTCTGGTTTCTTGTATTCATGGATAAATAACAGAGGCAAACTGAAAGGTATTTTGGAGACAGACTTCAACAGAAGGAAAAAATGTTTATAAGAAGTATCTTAAATGTCATAGAATCTTTTCAAAGGGGGCTATGTATAGACTTCAATGCAGGAAAAGCTAAAAATAAATGAATATTCAAGGTACCAAATCAAAAATCAGCTTAATACACCTGTGAAAAAGGCAAAGAAATAGTTGCACTCTCCTATCTGTATTGCTGCCTTTCTGGAAAACAGAATAAATGACTCTTCTTTCCCACTAAACCTGTGCCAGATGTAAAAGACAAAGTGTCACACTTCATTGTTTCCATGACATGAGCAGCATTTCAACTAAGTTGTCACTGTTCATTCTGAGCAGGCCTTTCCACAGGTCTGACTCATTACAGATTTGAATTGAATTATAAAGACACTGAGGCTAGTGGTTTACATAAATCAATATGAAAGGCTGGAAAACCTGTTTTTCTCAAATGTGGTCACTAACAATGACAAGTTAATAATTTAAGACAATGTTATTTAAATCTAATGTACATGATATCTTTATATATATGACAACTTAATCCTGTGGGGGTTATTTTTGCTGTAGAGTGATATGCTTCTGCTTGTGTCATTTCTAAAGAAATCCCTGCTACTGAGTGGGAATGGAAAGCTGTAATTTGTGAGCGCATTTTCCAACATATTATTCATGGGGAAAATCACTGCATGGAATATTTAAGTTTTGATTTTTTGGGGAAAAAGACCTATAAGAAAGAATCCCTATAAAAGACCAAGGACGTTTTATGATGGCTGTTTGTTTCAAAATGCAGCTAACAGTAAATAATTAAACCACAGTAACAACTTAAACAGTATTCTGTAAAAAGAGAATAAATATTTATGTTGTTGTTCAGTAGCAATGTGGTAACAAAGGGAAACTGGTAAAGAATAAGAATGTGTGTAAATACAAAAATAATTATGAATTTGTGAGAGTACAGCCCATAAAGCTCTTGCTGTAGGACCTCATATTGTTACTGGCTTGTGCATTTATCTCCCACACGTTAGATACATCCACTCAGAGAAGAACAAATAAGTAAGAGACTTGAAGGACAGTCTTTGATTTATCTTGTCTGGACTCTGTAATGAGCAGGAAAAAAAAGGACAGATTCCAAGAGCCTTCCAGCCTATTTATTTTGAATCAGTCTCTGCATGTGCCTTTCTTTTTCACTGTAGTGGGAACTATCGTGCTAACTTCAACAGTCTGACTCTTCAGCAGTAGGATGAATTTTGTACATATGTGTTCTGAATCCCCTGTAAACCTTTAGTGGGCAAATTCTATCTTTACAGATATTTTCAGCATACCTCCAAAAGGTAACCCAGAAAATTACTTTCGTACGTATAAGACTAATTTTATTTTTTATCAATGGGTATGTATTGGCTTAATGAAAATTAATTTCTTGTTCAGGGAGGAAATTTTGTTTAGCTGGATCAGAAGGTCACTACTTCTATATAACCTGTTTTCTGTTAATTATTTGAGCAGTCATTGCCGAACACTGATGCCTTAGCTTTCTGAAATATGTGAAAAGTAACAAATCCAGACAAAATTTATATTTTGGTTTTTTCAAAGTGTTTTTTTAAAGCCGGTTGGAGTAGCTGAAAGTGACTAATATCTCTTTGTATGCATCTGTTTTGTGTATCATCTTCAGAAGGGCTGCTGAAATAAGATTTTAATTTTTCTCTAAATGAAAAACAGTTAATGAGGTTCACCTGCAGGAAGTCCTTGAGGATTATGCAAGAGTATTTAGGAATGCTGGATATGTGTGTTCAGCAAGGAGCAGCAGGGAAATCTGACCTCTTTTGAATAGCACTTTCAGCATAGAATTAATCTCATTTTCAGGAAAATTATAAAGGCTGCTTACAACAACAAACTCAGAAGCGACATCCATCTTAAAGAAAACTAATTGTAGGTGAAATTGAATCCAACTCAATGAATGGGATTCAGCTGCCACAATGTAGGTGCTATGAGATATATTGCCTCCAGCCTCAGTTACAAAAGCACTCACAACTCCAGTGTATCCTTTGCCATACCCGCCAGCCTCTATAGGTTGCACCCCAAGACAGTCAGAAAAGGTGACAGACGCCTGTTTTCAGACACCTGAATCTTGCTTTCTATCTCCTTAAAATCTGTCTTTCCAATTCAGCATTCAAATTCTAACTATGACTGCAAATAAACTTGAATTGCTGGGCTGATGAACCCAAGAATAAAAAACAAACCAGACATAAAAGATGATAAAAAAAAAAATCTATGAAACCCATGCAACATAACTAACCCTTTGGCTCATATTTGCCACTGAGGCTTTACTTGTGTTCTATGACCAACTGTTGCACAAGAGTTTACTACTCAAAAACTGACTGTTTTTGGTCCGAAGTACTACCCAAAAGTTACACTGTAAGTAAAAATTAGTAATGAGATGTTTTTTAACATCAATAATCTGTTGCTTTGTTCAAACATAAAAATTATTTAAAGTTTTTCAATACTTTAAAAAGATATGCAAAAAAGGATGCTTCAAAACAGCAAAACTCATGGTAATATAAAGAGCTAAACGGAAAAAAACAAAGAAGGTTAACCATGTTGCTCTTTGATATAGAAGAAATGTGTTAGAGGTCTAGGAATGTGAAAATGTAGCTGTGTTTTGACCACCAAAATATTAAATATAATTTTCTCTGACCTTTTTTTTCCATAAATTTTAATAACATATTTCAGTTGCACTGTGTGGCACTGAAAGTAAATTTATTAGGACCTTTTTCTGTCAGTTATGCTTGAGAAATACTAAATATTTTATACAAACTATATCACTAGTGAGCAAATATATCTTTTCACAATAAACACGAAATGGAGAAAATTTGAATACCAGATTCAGAGAGATTCTCTCTCAGCATACAAACCACCTGTACTACATAAAGTTGTCTACTGCGAATATCACAAGTTCACACCATCAGAAAGAAGAAAAATTCCTCAGCTCCAGAAAGAAGACATATATATCTTGTGATGCTACTGGATTTGAAGCCACCTTAGGTTATGGCAACCTATATCCACTGTCTGCAGCACTGAAATCTCCTTCTTGTTTGTTTTCTCCAATTCATACCTCTGCAAAAAAAGTGACAATTAGCACTGAATTCTTTATCACTTGCATCAAGTAAGGCCCTCTAGTTCTTGTGAGTGAAGAAACAGCGAATAAGAATACTGTACCCACCATCTGCATGACATATAGGTTTTTGCAGAATTCTACCTTACTCCAAGCTCTCTCTTTACCAGGTTGAATTATATTTTCCTGTTCACTCATTATGTGAAATTCATCATACAATTTGTTGCCATCCTCTTTATCTTTTTCAGAACTATTACATAACTATTGAAATGAGCAGGATTTGGTTCAAGGTTCAGATACACATGGGTGCCAAGTACCCAAACTCTCCTTTTAGTCAAAGGAAGTCAGCAGACAAAATGGGCAAACTGATAAGCTGCAAAGGACTGATTTAATTTGAGATCTATTTGCATTTTAGAGACTCCTGTGTAGATAAGGCATGAGACCTGGGAAAGACACATTCCTTTTCTATGCCAGAGGCCAGGAGGGGTAGCTTCAACAAGGTCAGGTAGCCCATATGTGAGCATGTGTATTGACTGTGTTCAGGGCAGCTGTTCTCCCAGGTCAAATGGGTGCAATGGGAACTTGTCCTCCTGGCACACCTGTTGGCTTCTACATCTATTGGCTTCCACATCTCTTGGCCCCTACACATAACTGTCTAAATCTTGAACTTCAGCCGTTCCCTCCCTGCCCTGCCCACACCCCCTTCCCCTGTGGAGAGGATTAAAGCTATGTGCAATGTGCAAGATACTGTTGTGAAAGTAAAGCTTCCACCTTATACACTATGACAGAATTTATCTTTCAGTTTACTGTCTTAAACCCTTTCTCCCCTGTTTTATTGCTGATATTTAAAGTGTTTTCCTAATGGAAAGAGTTGGAATGATTCTGTAAATATCCTATCTCTTTTCTAAGTATGGTTCCTTTCTTGAATACCTGAAAACAGAGGTTGTGAAGGTAATATCTGTGAAAAAGGTGGCTAGGTATTCACATCTATATGTTCATATGCCTAAACCAGAATGATTGTCAGTGAAGACTCTATTTTTCATTAGACACTGACAAATCCAGTTGTAAGACATAGATTCCATGAGAACACATTTCATATGATACCTGTAATACATGGAACATCTTTTTCCTTTTAAAAAACTTGTGTTTCTCTGTGGAGGTGTTTGGGGAAAGAAGAAAAAACCACCTCAGCATGAGGAGACACTTCTGTTTGAACCATGTAAATTAGGAGAAAAACATGGCCACTGAGATTAGTTCAATTAGCTGGAGCAAGGTGTTAATTAGGCCAAGGTTGTGGGTTAGATCCTTGTATAGGCCATTCACTTAAAAGTTGGACTTGATGATCATCGTGGGTCATTTCAACTCAGAATATTCTGTGTAATTCCGTGATACTGCCTAGTCTTCTGTTACAAATACGAGTCGTCACTGTGGTAAAAGTAGTTTAAAGCATTTTAGATTTTTTTTTTTTTAAGTATATAACTGTAAATAAAAAAAGGAAAGCAAATACTCTGGTCATGGATTATGGTATTCTGATTAAAGATGTATCTGGCCATGCACAAGAAAAATATATAGAAGAGGGAATAAAAAGGAAGAGTTGCTTTGTATAAGATAACAGTAAATATTTAATCCAAATACAGGGTTCAGATAAGGTAGGGTGCATAACTTTTTTGCAAAACAACTTTTCATTTTTCTCAAGAGGTTTCTAATTCAGTAATTAAAACGTAATCATCAAATTAGCGAACAACATTTTAGAGTATAATTATATTAGCAAATAACTTCTTAGCAACTATTCCCTTAATAAAACCAAAATATCTGCTTATAATTGAAGATCAATCTAAACCCAAACTCTGGATACAACTAGTTCTGAATTTCGACATATAGGTGGAAACAGACTAAAAGTATATCCTGTGGAAGAATCATTTGCACATCTAGATTCCATTTCAGTCATTAGGAATATAAACACCTTCCCTCTCATGGAAAAGATTAATTGGGTAATCATTTAGAAATACAAGTGGCAGTGAAATTTATTGCAAATGAGAGAGGAGTTTAAGGCACTCAGTATCTCTGTACTTCAGATCAAATATTTTTGCCTTCTGCTTGTGTATGACACTTTCCCCCAGACCCTCCAATCATAATACTGCAGGCTGTGAACTAAGCACTGCTGGTTTATCACTGGAGACGTGAATCAGTATCTGTGATATGCAGCATACTGAAACTGACCCTCTTGTGCCTTATTAAACATTTTTGCGTCTTTACTTCAAGGGCCTGCTGGAATCTGTTCTTCGCAGGAGAGTGCCATAAGTTATTAGTTTCTGAAGCACCCAAAATTTATATACATTGACACACTTTTTATTGATATTTATCACATAAATTACTTTAGAAATATGAATCTGTGGCAAAACTTGTTCATTTGTTGTTAATATTTAAAAGAGAATTTATATTTGTATTTCTTTTATTCATGGAATTGATATAGTAAATTTCATTCATTTTTTTGGACAGCTATGTCTAAATTTCTTCTGCTAAGCTTGTTTGCATCAGTCATACTGAGATATTAATTGTCTTGGGCCACATTACAAAATGCATAAGCTTCACTGTTGCTGTAACCTATGAAATAGGCAAGTTCAAGAAATCTGAACCGATGCATTTTTAAAACTTTAAAATTAAATCTGCTCAATTTAGCAGCAGAAACACCTAATATCTCTGCTTTTGAAAAGAGACTTTTGTTTTTAACTTTCTCTTTTATCAACACTAACACTTAACAATAGCACTGAAGATCCATCTCATTCTTACTTTTTGGCATTTTTATCATTAGCACCTAATATTACTTGTTTGCTCATACCATTTGCTTGTTTCTGCATTCTGAGTTCAAAGTACATCCCCCCCTTTTTTTTTTCTTTATTCCATAGCTGAAGACTCAAAAAAGGTAATCATTGAGAGAATAGAAACATATCAATTTTTTGCAACACAAGTTCATACATCAGGGACAGAAATAGTGAAGATTTTTCTAAATAACATTCAATAACCCACCTTGGTCTTCTGAAAATTGCTTCTAACTATCTAAGCCTTATGCTCATAGTAGCACACACCATATTTTAATCAGTAGTACTTTTGGCAAAAGTGATTTTGATGAGGTTGTCGCTAAAATGAAAAGATAACTTCTAAGCAACTCTCTAATGTAAACATTTTCAGAAATTGAACACTTGAGTACTGAAGAGAAACATTAGTTATTTTAACAGTATTTGTCACATTTAAAACTCATCTATCAGTCTGATTTTGAAGGGTTTTCTTTTGTTGTTGTTTTTTTTTTTTAATATTTTATGACTATTATAAATTTTCCTCGTATTTCACAGCATTTCTATAGCAGTGATTTCCAACTGTTCAATTGTAATACAATCAGAAAACACCTTGAAAAGAAGTAAAAATGCCTCAAGCAGTACTGAAGAAAATCTATGTTTCAATAGGTCTAAGGGTGAAATGGAAATAATAAACAGTTCTAGTTAATACATTGTAATACGGCAGAAGTAGGAAGTAGTCATGAATTACTACTAAGTAAGGTAAACATGATGCAGCAAACTACAAATTAGAAAGTATTTTCCTGGAACATAAAAATAACTGAATTTTTTTTTCTCACTTTATACGAGCATAAAAATAGGGATTGTTCATATTTACAGTTCATATCACTCATAGAATTATATTGGTTCTCTGCATCTTTATACAGATGTATGTGTGTGCATATATACGTACATGTGTATATTTTTATATATACAGTCTACATAAGTCTTTATGTCCTTTTTCTTTTCCCCTTGAATAAATTAGAAAATAAGAATTGTTCCAGGTTACTGAATTATGCTATGTGTGGAAATCTTGAGAGAAGGAAGAAAAATATGAAAATACAGTTTTTGAACTTGCTTCAATCACTTAAGTATCTACAAACTCCTAAACATTTGAATATTAAGAACTAAAAGAAAAAAAAATCATCCTAAAGCTGATGATGACCATTTAAATATTTAATTTCTGAAGAAGATTCTGCACAGGGATCCAGATATTAAAATTTCACTTACTTTAATGGTGGTCACAGCATTTGGCAGGCCATAGGACAGACTTTTTTTTGTTTTTGTTTTTATTTTTTTTTTTTGTTTTGTTTTTTTTTTTTGTTTATCAATTTGCAGGATTCAAGTTTTAGTATTTTGTGACTGCAAATGAGCTTTTTATTGCCTTTCTTTAATGTCCAAAGTCATGACAAGGAGTATTCTTATTTTAAGAAAGAAATGGATTTTTTACAATGTTTTGCAATTTTAAGCGTTTGTGAATAATTTTAAGACAGTTTTTGTTCTTTGATATTTTTGGAAAAAGGAAAAGGACCTTACTTATTTTCAGGATTTATATAGGCTTA
The DNA here is from genome assembly GCA_013398055.1 of Ifrita kowaldi. Lineage (NCBI taxonomy): Eukaryota > Metazoa > Chordata > Aves > Passeriformes > Cinclosomatidae > Ifrita > Ifrita kowaldi. The sequence goes on from VZRS01001244.1 coordinate 550,733, forward strand.
AGTGTGAGAATTTGTTTGGGTTTTTTTCCCCATAGAAAAAAATTGCATATTTTGTGATTCTCATTTGCTGGATCCTGCACTGTTTGGCTTCTTTCTTTTAAATTATCTGCTTGGTCTTAGCAGGGTGAGTCAAATTATCTGGATAACTGGCATTTGACCCTGAAGGTACTCCTGGCTAGCACATGCTGATATTTGATGTTGAAGATGCATTAGAAATTACCTAACCAGAAAGGGCAAGCAGAAGGAGACCTGACCATATGACACCAGTCTGTTAAGGTGCGCTAGTATTGTGGCAGGAATCAAAGAATTAAGTAAGAAAGCAAGTCGGAAGCTACAGGCTGGGACTGTTGATTACTCAGGAAGATAATCTGTCTCCTGGCCCTGAATTTTCCTCCTATTTAAGCATTTTCTACAAGAAATTGATTGGATAAGAAGCAAATAATCTAGAAATCATGGGCTGACTCCTCTTTTTTAACTAGCAGAGGCATACAGAAATACATGGTAATTTCAGGCTTGCTCTTGTTTTTTTTGGATCTTGCAAACTGAAAATTCCTATGTGGTAGCCTATCTTCAATCAAATTTGAAAATTATGTTATATGTAAGTGTGCTGTCTGCTGGGTAGGACATCATTCTGAACACCGTGTATAATGGAATTCATTTTCTGCTGTATAGGCAAATGCTTCAACAAGTTTTTTTGAAAAAAAAAAACAAAGAACCACATAATCACAAGCAGTATAATTCCTTGAAGTTGTCTTTCCATGTAAGCTGCACATTTAGCTTTTACTAATTGAGTCTTCAGACGTCTGTGAAGTTTAAGCCCTTTTCAGTTTCATCTTTATACGTTGAGAGATCCAAGCATGAGTTTCTTATAATGCAGTATAAGAAGCATAATCTCTACCTGCTTGGATGTCTTTAGTTCCTGAAAACCTCTCTGTTTTCCAGGAATTTTGAAGTGATTTGTGGTAACTGTCTAACCATGGTCTCTGTGAATTTCTTCGGAGAAATTAGATATGCGACTTTTCTAAAGTCTGCTTGAAAAATCGTGGTAAAATTTGACATTCTGTCCCGACTCTTGTTTACCTTATTAAAAGAAAATTTTAAAAAAAACCCCAAAACTAAAACCCAAACTGAAACAAAAAATCCCCGCATTTTTTTCCAGCTTTTGCATGTGGACATACTAGTATTTTTTAGCACAATATTGTAGGAGTTAAGTTCAAAATACATTTACTTTTTTAATGTTAACTTATTTCTTATAAGTGAGTCACTTTTATTTTAAAAGCAAGTGAAAACCTGGATACAGTTTCCTTCTTTCTCTGTGTATGGTTTAGCTTCTCAAATGCGATTCCATACACAAACTAACGTTTAAGAAGACAAATAGCATGCAGCATAATGGAAAATAGAAATCCTGGCCTGATGCAATATTGTTAGCCTTTTTCTATGGTTTGTATGATGAGGTTAGAGAACCGGTTGTGTCAGTGTTTTAATACATTTTATGACTCTTTCTAGAACGAAATGAAATGGTTTCTGATCTGTATATCTTTAGACCTATAAGTAGGAAAGTTAGAAGATGGTAAATGCCCAGCAAGTAGCCTATAAGCAGACATAAAACTTTCATAAGGACCTGTGTAAGACTATTTCTGTAAAACTTAGGCATTTAGGTTTGTGCATTATCTCATTTAAAAAAGTTTTGGAGAAAAAAGTTTTCTTTATGGATACTGAGAATCATTTCATCTGGGTATTGACTGTCTCTAGAAAAAAACGAGGGAAAGAAACAAACATGTTTTTTTAAGGCAGTTCAAAACGTTTTGTCACCCAAAGTAAGGAAAAGCACATTTTAGCAAAATCTCCTGAGGCCATTTTTGTAGTCAGACTTAATTTAGTATTTTGTTTCCTTTTGTTACTGTGAATCATGAGAGGCTAATTATTATGTGAGTGTGATAATTGCATTGATATTATCAAGTGTATTCTGTAATACGTTGCTTAGCATGTCAGAGAAAGCTAATGCACAACCCTTGAAGTAGGAAGAAATCTTATGGATAGTACATTCTAACACTGCAGAAGAATGTGTTCAGGTATTGTTACTTTATCTGTCATCTTTACTCGTGCTCTATTGATATTCTGACAGAGGGGAGTAACATTCATGGAGATGCTTCAAAAGAGATTTTATAAGTATACTGTGCATTTCAGCTTAGTAATATTTTTTAAGCTGTATTTTATTTATTAAATTTCAAAGCATATTTGGAACCGTGCTGATGAAAGGGAAGATGCTGATGGGTATTTGTCACATCTGACTTGAAGATGGTAGAATTCATCCAGTTACATTTAAAACAATTTTGCAGGTACTTATCATTTGTATGTACTTAGCTTTTAAAATCAATTTCACCAGTTTCATAAGGTAAGGAAACTTTTGTCCAAATGAGATCCACAGTGACAATGTCCACACATGAATCCTTATTATTTCCCTACATTTAAGAAAAACAAACCTATCTTGTGCTATATCTTTTGCTATTTAACATTAACAATACAAACCTAACACTGACTGATTATTTAGCCTGTTCTTTATTGTGCAATCAGAAAATATACTGTTTTATTTGTATTAAATCAGTGGATAATTCAAATCCTAAAAGAATTTTAACATGTCTTAAAGTTGTCAGTTTCAGGCAAGTGCATTAAATTTCAATTAAAATATAACTTAGATGCTGAAGTTAATAGTTTTTATAGTGCAAATTTTGCAGGATCCCGTGATCATGCCTTCATACACTGATTCCATGAATGCCTTTGACAGAAATTGTATCTTATTTCAAAACATGTTAGATTTTACAATAATTGTGCCTGTATTGCAATGTTGAGATGTTTTGGGATGAAATATTTATTTTTAAGAAAAGCTTCTTGTTCAATATAGTGCAGGAAATCAATAGCAATTAAAGAAAACCCCTGAAATTCCAGATCCTGCTTCCTTCCTCCAAACCCTATGTGCACTCAGAATGGATAAAGGTTAGTGCTGAAGAGTGCTTTTTCCACAGTGCCTTATCCACATAAAACCAGCTTCAAAGTCAAATAACCAGCATTTTCTTTGTCAAGTAATCCTTTTCAACTGTTGTGAGATTCAGAAAGCTTTCAATATAATTTTGAAAAGAAGTAATAAAAACATGGAATGGTTCAGATTCACACTACTGTATTCTAAATCTATAATTCCATAAACCACATTACTTTATGGAAAACATTGTAAAGAAGAAAATTTTTCATTCATTTTTAACATCTTGTTTGAAAGTGATTCAATTTCTTAAATCCTGTTCCAGACAGAAGTAAGTGGCTAAGATGTAATTTTGTTCTGTATTTATAGGAAGCACAAGTTTAAGCTGTCAACCTTTAAGGAGTCCTTTGAACCACCTCTATAGCTTTCAAATCCATAACAGGACCTGAAAGAGGATTATCAGTACAGTGCATGGCACACTTGATTAGGGCTGAAATGCCTTCAGCCAGCAGCCTCGATCAGTCACTGTAGCTCAGCACCCACCGTGCCTACTCCTCGCAGCACCATACATGCCATGTCAGTGATACCGGGTTTTGTGGATGAGCCTCTTCATTGCCTTCTGGCTATTCCTCTGTTGGAGAAGTGTAGTCCATTCACACTTCCAAACAGCCATCAGTTCCGTCTCTGTAAATGTCTATAGTGTAATACCATCCTCTGAGCTCTCAGTAATGTGCTTTTGACTTATTATCTTCTCCGTGTAGTACCTCCTCGCACAATCATTGGCTCTGATTACCAAATGGCCAGTTTAAAAATTGGAACATGTCAGATATAGGCATATATTTTAATTGTATAATACCAGATAGAATTGCTTGCATTCTGTCCTGAAACACCTTCTAGAAAAGTTGTTTATCACAGATAGCAGTTACTCCTTTCTCTCAAATTTTCCGTCTAATTAAAAAAAGCCTGTCAGAGAGTGCATGTTTTCTGAATGTGAAATAATCAAAAAAAGAGATTTCTATTTGTCACATCAGGATTAGATCTGAGCAACATAATTATCTTAGATCCAAAGTATTGACCTAAGGAGAGGAGAAAAAAATTAATTCCAATAGAACTTCATATAAATTTAGTATTAAAATTTAAATATATTTGTATGCTTTCAAAGTAAAATGATGGGAAGAAATATTATTGGGCTTTAATATCAATTTTTCTCCAGGCTCTCAGTCCCATTTTTAGTGTTACTTAAGAGAAAGGTTTCCATTACTATATTTAAAGAGTTAGTATATCATTAAAAAATAGTGTTCGTGTCACATGTGACAGATGCTAGTTTTTATAACATATTAATAAAGACCTTCATAACTGTCAGTAAATATGTGCAGATTGGTGCATGTTGTTAATATGGCTACAATGTTAAAAAATGTATAGCTATTAATAACTAGTGTGCGTGTTGTGCAAGACCTCTATCCAGTTGGTTTGATACTAGAAAAAAGAAACTTAATTTTATATCTCCATTCAAGGAAATCCCAGTTAAAATTAAGTTTAATGTTACTGTTTCCATAACTTTGTTAATGTGAAAAATGTTATATGTGAATGATTTTTTAATTTTTGTATCCTGGTTCCACATTTAAAAACCATGGAAGTTTTAATTCTGTGTGAATAGTTCATACATTTGCAATATTATTAAAGGCAGTTATTTTAGGCTAAGTAATTTCAAGTAGTCTGTAAGCTTCATTTCGACTGATTTGATAGATTATGACCTGAGGTAACGTGGCCTTCTGTTACATGTTTAAGGGTTTAATTTTTCAGAGGGCACAGACTGCAAAATAGCCTGCAGCTGTAATTAGATAGCACTCATTTCTAATGAAACTAACAGGTGACTGCGACTGTACCAGAAACAAAGGAGAAATTCTTTGATTTAATATTAGCCAGATAAGCTATTAGCTTGTTTGGAGTCCTACTTGGATACTTTTGAAACTTGCTTGAACAAGGATTTTTTCAAGTAGGTAACAGTAGCTCAGGTTTCATGCTATGCCGCTATTTCAAAAGTTTTGTACATGTAAGAGGAGCAGAGATTTCATAATAACTTATTCTGGAACTTCTAGTTATCCAGTGGTTCATGCAGTTAAGCAGTTTCGTACTTTCTGCTGGGTTTTGTCAGATGTTATATGGAGATGATAATACAAAATATACAAGATGGTGATCTTCAAAGGGGACTCTGTTGTGGAATAGAAGTAGAAAATCAAATCATTCAGAGGGTTAATCTATTATTTGCAAAATTAGGTATTTTAGAGCAGGAACATTTGTTTTGGGGGGGTAATTTTCACCAAGATGTGTAGCAAGCTGACTTTTCTTTTTCCTCTGGATTTTGTGTTTAAGAAAATTATTTGAAAACTGGGGAAAACCAGGATGACTTGTAAAAAAGAAATGTCAATTCTACTACAGTTTTTTGATGGAAAATGCAGACTTTTTCATTTGAACAATTTCAGGACAAATTTTTTTCAACTTGTATAGTTATAAACTATTTTAGATTTTCTTCCTTGGAAAATAATAAGGACATCTACATTACATCCTTTCTGGTAAAATATTACTATCCTTTTTTTTTTCCAATGGTGTTTGTTTCTGAAGAAACTGTTATTACATCAGTATTACATTGATAATTGATTTTTTCCAATTTGTTATGGTGAAAGAACTTGGTCATATAAATGTTTTGTTCAATAGAGACAACTGATGAAAAATCCTAGTGGATTTCAGGTACATTAAAAGCAGTTCTTTCATATCAACATTAGTAGGAAATTTGAATTATCCCAGATGCCACTTCAAAGATGCAGTATTTAGAGAAGAATATTTTTCAATTGCTTGTGCTTACCTGGCTTGGATTGGTATGCCTGAAATATTCCTCATCGATATGATTCTTCAGATGTTGATCACTCCTAAAAATCTGGTGAGCTTTATCTAAGTGGTTATTGTGACAGTAAAAGCTGGAAGAGCTCATCTATACAGCAGTCACCTACTGTACACAGCCTATAAAACTTCATGGGCTGCAGATTGAGCTGTAGAGACATGATCCCATATTCCCTGGTGTCACTATTATAGGGCAGAGACAAACTGCCTTATCATTAACACTGTAAATGAAGAAGCCATATATGAGACCACTGAAGCAAGTTAAGAATTGCATACATATTTTTTTACTGCTTTTAGGTTTTCTGTCTCTGTTTTGAGGTAGAAGTGGAATTGCAGCCTATTCCTCCAGGATGTGCTGCTGGTTGTATCTGAGAACTAATGTTTCTGCCTATCATGGGTCTATAAACTCTGTTAAAAAAACCCCCCAAATCCCAACACTTGCATTTTTCCAAGCTGTTAGACAGAGATAGGCATTGGTTTGGCTGCTTGTCTACATACCAGTGGCAAGATTTATGACTCTTCTGTCTGCTTATCTGAAGGCTTGCAGTGCATTCCTCAATTTGATTATTAATAAGGCTATACTGAATACAAAGTAAAGCAGCAGTAAAGAACAGCCTGCTTGGGAGGGAACAACGTGACACAATATGCTATGGCAGCTTCTAGATACCAATATCCCTTCATAATTGAGTATATCTGAACTGGAAAGCCAATGGTTTTATTTTCCTTTCCATTTTTTTAAAAAATGCTATATAATTAATGGCTTGTCTGCCAGTAGTAAGCCAGTGGATTTGCGTGACCTTGTCTTTAAAAATACTTGAAGTTGGGGGGTTTTTTGCTATTATTTACATACTCAGTAACAAATATAGGAACAAAATAGTTTAAAGTTACTGAATAAGTTTCTATTTCTTATGCAGCAATGGAAAAGCACCATTTAAAACTTCTCATTCTTGCCAATGCTTGAACTCATTTGTGTGTCTTTGCTGAGCATCCTGGAAACATCTAATACATAGACTTCCAAGCACACTTACAAGGTTTCTCCATCTGGAGAATGAGGATCTGTTATATTACGTTCTGATATTCAGAATGCAGACATGTGTCTGTCTAAGCTCCTGCTCTGCTTAGTGGGTGAGTTCAATTTAAACTGATTAGACATTCAATTAAACAATGGTGCTGCCCCGTGTGCTGTATCAGGTTGGCCAAAGCTGTATCCACTACTGAGGAACCTGTCATTTTCAGTCATTTTGCATATTAGTAGGACATGGAGCACTTTTGAGAATCAGTTGATTTGAGTCCCTTATTATGAAGGTTAAGATGAACCTACACCTGCCAGCACCCAAAATATTTTACCATATATATTACTAAACTGAAATGAAAGGAACCTAGTGGATTTCTTCCAACCTACAGGTTAGAAAATAGCTAGGAAACTTCAAATATATGGTCTAATTTATATTCCTCTAGGGTTCTTATTTTCAATTTCAGTGTCTACCTAGTGTAAAATGTGAAAATATGCAGGAGCAGAATATGTTTTCCTTCCTCCTAGCAAAATATCCTAATCATAGAACAACAGAAACAGGTTATCTACTTCTCTTTTTCTTGGGAATGGAAATATACCCTGAAACAGACAGATCACATGATGCCAGGTTTGGGGTTTTTTTTATCACAGGGACAGAGAATAAGTCAGTGAGTGAGGGAAGAAACTCACTGAATGGTGCATGTGGGCAATTACACATCATGACCACTCACAGGAAATATCATCTTCAAAAAATTGTCTTACTATATGGTGGACCGTCACTAACATTAGGAGTTACCTAGATATGCAAGGTCAAAATAAAATTTCATTTTTATTTTTTTATGCTGGGAGAAGTGGCTGCATCTTTGACACGGAAGTCCCTGTCTCAAGGATTTAGAAATCAGAAAAATGAAAAATGCAAGAATAAAGAAGGAAGACTGTATTGAGCTTCAGACACATTGAAATTGCAGAAGAAGTCTTCCAATGTAAAAACTTAAGGAGCAGAAAGATACTGTAATGTTTATTTCTTTTTATTAATCCATTTTATCCTAGGTTATAATGTTTTTTTGTAATTGTATGATACTGGTTTATTAAAATATATTTGAATAACTGCCCTTCAGATGCCTTTGGAAAACCTGTGAAATCTATCTTAATTTTAATTTTGTTTATGAAAATGTCTTTTTATTGTCTCTGAATATCTATACTTATAATTTATTAATAATTTTTAGATTTCTGCAGCAATTTTAAAATATTTTCCCCAAATCAAAATACTATCCTCCTGTATGTCACCATTTGAATTGCAATGTTTAGATTCTCTAAGTCTTAGCAGCACATAATCTTGTCTATTAGAATGTTTCCCTGAATAGAGCACTCCCTTAACTTCAAAAGCAGTAGGTTGCCTTTCATGTTCATATTCCATTATTGTGCAAATAAACATGGACATTTTTTTGAGTTTTACGTTGTACAAGGCTTATATATTACTTGAGTATTATCTAAGTTTCTTTAGCTTTTGCTCCTCCAGTTTTGTTAATATTGGTTGCTGATTGTATATATATATGTATATATTCTATGCTCAATCAGTTTTGATTTCCATAGATTTTTTTTTTCTTAAAAGTCTGCCTTTCCCATCATTGCCTCTTTTCCAGTTTGAAATGACTAATGCTTAAATAATTATTAGTCACATCTTATCTCAGTGGTTAGGGCTTGTGCTTTTAAAGTAATATTATATGAACATCTGCTCCTATGGCTCTTGCCAGAAATTAAAAGGCTTATCTGCAGGAAAAAAAGGTTAGCCCCTCAATTCTGTAGTGAGAAATGGGTTGCAAGAGGCAGGAGATTTGCAAAATGAAAAAGCCTTTTATATTTAATATTATCAGTAAATACTAAATACACAACTTTTTGCTTTACCAACAGTTTATCTGCTCGGTTACTCGCAAGACTGTTTACAAACTGATTGCAGTTTTTGAAGGTCAGTTTGATCCAGTCACTGGATATTCAGATTCTGAGAGCTTTTTGCTGAGAGAGTAGCGGTGTTGAATAAATTTTTTTTTTGGACAGTTCAGGTCCAAGTGGCAACATTGGAAATGAATAAATACAAGCTAGGATAGAGTGAATGAGTATTATTTCTTGCAGAGGCACAATGCTTGGCTTGTAATTAGTGATCCTGAGACGATGGCCATTGTCTGTCCCTTAGTATTGACAGATGGCTGTCAGCATGAGGGCTGAAGAGACCGTAAGGATGCTGGTCATTTTAGAGGCATTCCATGCCACCATCGTAAGGACATATCTTCAAATTATATTTATTGTCACAATACCCTTGTCCCTTCCAGATCCAAGAATAAATTACAATACCCCAAAGTATGTATAAATTTACATTCCATGGGCAATGATATCTCAATGAGAAAAGCTGAAGCACAGCACTGTCTCACAAGCATATTTGCTTCATTTATGATTAAGGTTCGTAGTGTCAGAAGTGTTCAAGTAATTGTTTATTACTTGGGGCATATCCTACATATATTGGTAGCATGCCTGATGTGGGGATGCTTTCATAGCAGAATAGAGGTTATGCAGGGTATAGTTTCTTGGATTCCTGTATTTACTGAGAATAAAGTTAGCATCTACATGCAGTTCAGGGCAAAAGAGCAAAATCTGAACTTTTTGCTCAACATATTTACCAGTTTAGGCAAACAGTCATGTTAAAATGTCTCTACATTTTCATTTCTGGAGGCAATTTGAGGCTTCCCAGTTCCATGCTCCTTTGTATGTTTTACTTCCAGTGAACTGTCGATTTCATTGTTCATGTATTATAAGCAGAAAGTCAGAATCCAGAAGTCTCCTTTCCACCTACCACACACAGGTTGCGGAAGATCTGGAAGGGGCAAATGTATTCAAGTTTAGCTATATAAAATAATAACTTTAGTAATAGTGCCTATGTAATAATTAAATACCCTTCATCCCTCTCCTGTTTTTCTTCTAAATTGTGTGGTCAGACTTTTTTTAATTCACAATGCTAAAATGAGTATTGTATGGAAAAAACCGAACAGGTTTTCTTCAAGGTAAGTTCTAATTGATGCTGGTTTATTTATTGTCTGACTCAAAGCTCATAAAATCATGAGCTACATTGTATCAGGTTTATTAAATTAAATATTTCAGGCTGATGGATCTTTTCCAAAAAGATTATTAAAGATGTTATTTTATGCCCTTTTTGCTTACTAATGCTTTTTTTTTGTTGTTCTTTTGTCTTTGTCCCTCTGCCAGGAGGCATTTTTGAGTGTGTGGAATCTGGTCCAATGGGAGCAGAAGAATTAGCCTTCAGATTTGCTGTGAACACAATCAACAGAAACAGAACTCTTCTGCCAAACACCACATTAACATACGACACACAAAAGATAAATCTTTATGACAGTTTTGAAGCATCCAAAAAAGGTAACCTTTTGCATAATTAATTTTTTTAATGAAGAACTAAGACTCAGTTTACTTACCTGAAAAAATATCTATCCAAGAAGCCATATGCAATGAGACTGGGACATTATTGCTGCTGACATTAAAGAGCTGCTTTATAAAAGGTTGTAATGGTAACTGTTTGACAGTACATTGCCTCTTTTGCTCCCACTGACCCTACCTAAAAGCTATTCCTTTAAATATTTAAAATCTGAAATAAATTTTGCTGAACATTGTGACTAGGGTGTTTCTGAGATCAGCTCCTTTGGAGTGAGAAAACACTATCTCCAGACTTTATCCAGCAAAATGCCAAGTGCCCCCAAATTCTGCTGAACCTGGGATTCAATTTAAAGCACTCAATCACTTTAAGTACATCTTCACAAATGCCTTTATGTAGTTAATCACGTGTGGACTTCAAAAGGGAAGTAGTAGTTGTAATTTTGTGCAGCTTATATCAGCATGGCATAAAAATAAGCCTTAAGCCTGTGCTTAAGCCTATCACTACCAGGGACATGTCTTGGTCTGAGTTAACCTCTTTTCTCCTACCTATAAATGATATGTTTACAGAAGAATTAAAATAATTTTGAACACTTTTCCTAAATTTTAAAGTCTTTGATTCTCAAAAAAAGCCAAATTTTCAGACTGCTTTACATTTAAGTCAGGGACAACAGGCACAAGTTTCTGCATATTTATGATATGATATTGGTGTATCCTAAAAAGTGCAAACACCAAAAAGTTCAGCATGTATTTACTGAAAAAAATACAAGGCCTTGTGTCAAAATTCAGTAGAGTTTGCATTGTATTACATGCTCTCAGAATTACATGTTACTCAGAATTTTGCATTGTATTACATGTTCTTTAAAAACATTTTTTTATAAATTGAAGAGCTAATTTCATATGGATGTTATATGTAACAAGAAAATAAGAAGGGTGAAAGAATTGAAGGCCAGCATCCAATTGGTGTTACTTATGTCAGGTTTCTAGCCTAAATCTGCCAAGTGATCTGGTCCCAACATGTCTCTCCCAAGCACTGAAGACATGAAGCTTTATACAATACGGGATGTTTGGTGTTACAGTGGGCTAAGAAGAGTGAAAACATTTGATACAACATTAGAAATTATACATAAGGGAAAGCTCCTGTGTCATGATGAATGTACATGAAAGACGTCTTAAAAGTGGGATTTAATACTGACTAAATGTTCAGTTTAGAACTTACAGGAAATTTTTTTCTCTTTTACTATAACAGATCAACAGACTTAATCTTGCTAACCTGTTTTATCTGCTTATTTGACAAATAAACAATTCAAATATAGAGACTTGTTAGGTATGAAAAGAGAGTATCCTTATTTGTACAGAAATACAGTTTGGTCATTGAAAGATGCTTTGATTTATGAAAAATTATAGGCTAAATATTTATGCTTAGCAAGATGGTTTCTTTGCAAAGTAGAGTGTATTGTAGAAGAAAGAGGCAAAAATACACTTGTAATAGTGCATCTTTGAGTTGTTCTAGTGTTTTGGATAATGGATTGAAGCAGGCTTTGAGAGAGACTACTCTTTCCTTTCCATCTCAGGCAACAGTGTATAAACGGGCTGATTCTTAATTCTGTTTCTTTCATTTGCCTTGCCTCCTCACCTTCCAAATTCAACTGCTTCCTGACTCCTGCACCTGTGAAATCTAATGGGGCGGTTTCTCCCCATTCCTGAGGGAGGACGTAGAGAGCAGAGAAATTTCTCCTGAGATCTTTAATTCTTTAACTCTTTCCTGAGAAAATGCAACTACTTTTAGTCTTCACTTGGGGTTTGCTAGCCCGAATATTATGTTACTAATTCTTAGCAACATAGACTATAATAGCTGAAGTTAGCATGGCAACATACTATTGATTAGATATATTGAATAAATTGCATATATTCATTTTTCCCACTTGCATCTTGGATGAGAATGCAACACTTTATTTGTAACTGGTTAGGCTATATCAAAATCTGCGTAATCTTCCAGCGCTAACAGCTTTTTGCATCATCAATTCACAATATAGGCAACTACATTTGTGCTCACAGGTGCTTTAGTTCAGAATCAAAGACTAAAGGTTAAAACAAAATGGTTCATTTTATTATGATGGATCCAAAGCACAATTTTTACAATGATGTTTAAGCATTTGATTCATTTTTGTGGTTCATTATCGTGTCCATTAGTGAGCAGGCAGGCACTGCATCAAAAATAGCCTGTTTCGACCTCTTATTAACATATACTTTTTAAGTTGAATATAGATGAATTATGAATGGATTTTTAAAGGTACTATATGAAAAAGCAACCTGAAGGCAAGATGATTTTTCCAAGCTACTGTTTCAGTGAAGAAAAATGTAAATGCAACAAAATATCCCTCAATATGCTAGGAAAATTGGTATGCGTCTGATACAGCCAGTGCCATATTAAATCACGTGTGAAAGCATTATTCAAATCTCAGAAAGAGGGAAAAAAAATCCATTGAAAAGCCATCTGGTAGCTATTGCTGTTGTTAGTGATCCCATTTACTGACATTTGCATAAAGCTTGTTGATTACTCTTAGGAAGGGCAATATTAGCATAAATGTTTTTTTATTGAGCTAGTCATTTAGGCAACACACCGAATAGCAATGAAGATCCTGTGTGCCTGACAAGTTTATTTAAACCACCAGTGTTCTGCAGCAATAAGAAGGTGTGCCAGCATAGTTTCTGGAGTGCACTTGAAAGACTTAGCAATATTTTCATCAAGTTGAAAAGAATGTGCACAATAAAACAATTAATTTTGAATTGATGAGAAAAGTAATGCAGCAAGATGTGTTTTTCTGCTTGTTTCCTCAGCTGTCAGGAACATTGATGGTGGAGTAACAGAACTAATCAAACCCCATACAAATACTCGTGTCTAGTTAGGTTTTCATTACTTCTCTCTACCAAATGAGTTGTTTTCCTAGAAGACAGAGTCTGTTTTTCAGAGCTGCATGCTCATAAAAGTTATGCCTGTGGTGGTGAATGACATAGGAGCAGGGCATTGGCCAAAACTCTGGTCTTCAGTATTGACTATTTTTTCCTGCCTTCTTTTTGTCATGTCCTAACTAATATCCGACAAGATGATACTGGAGTATGCTGTGGGAGATAACACAGACCAGAGGCTGCTAATGAACAATTTAGGTAGGGCCACCCTGCATCAGAGAACAGGAAGCTGAGCTGCTTGAATACAGCAGTATCATGTCAGTGACCCTCAGGGCCAGTTTTATATATCATACAAGTATAGCAAAACCGAGCATTTCCAGTTTTTGAGACAGGACACTGAATTTTTTTCACTAACAGACAGCAGTTCAATTTTAGAGAATATGTTGGTCCTTAAATTGTGCTAGTCAACATGCCTACTTTCAGATACAGAAATTCAAATATCCATTTCAATGAAATTAACTCTGTGCCTGATAATTTACTAGAGGTTACTTCACATGTAAAATTTCTGAGTAATTAGGACCTCAGTAGAAATAGTGTTGATTGATTGAGGAAGAAGTTAACATTCGAACTACCTAGATTAGAACACTCTCCTATTCGACCCTTTTCCAAATGTAAGATGCAGCTAAGCATAAACATTTTTTTTTCCAGTGCTTTTTAAAAGACGCAAAATTGCTCGCCTTGGTGACTTCCGCTGAGACAGAAGTGTTTTTTCAAACATAGCTGAGCACTATTTAGATGTTAAGAGCTGATATTCATGAGTTTGTAGTGAAAACCTGGAAGTGTATTCCGAAGTTGAAATGTGTAAGTGAAAGTGTTACACAAGAAAGGAGCTCTGTGAGTAAGACAGTTCTATTTCATGGAGTGCCTGTTGTTTAATATGAATTGTGCAATACCTTCTGGCACACTGCCCTTTTTCCTCTCATCATTGACAGACTTCTGTCTCCTCTTCAGCCTGCGATCAGCTGTCCCTTGGGGTGGCAGCCATCTTTGGACCATCCCACAGCTCCTCAGCTAATGCTGTGCAATCCATCTGCAATGCTTTGGGAGTTCCACATATCCAGACCCGCTGGAAACATCAAGTGTCAGACAACAAGGACTCCTTCTATGTCAGCCTCTATCCGGATTTCTCTTCACTCAGCCGTGCCATCCTTGACCTTGTGCAGTTCTTCAAGTGGAAAACAGTTACTGTTGTTTATGATGACAGCACTGGTAAGGCCAAACTATGTGCAGATATATTCACAGACACACAAAGAGAGGGAGGAAGAGTGTCACTACTCATATTTAATACTTTAAGAAATCTTAACTAATTTGCAAGAATTTTACTGGTGAGACAGTGTCTAACAAATAATGTGGACTTATTAGCATAAGTATTCTCATAAGTATCTTCAGTTGCTGAATTCTGTGTGTTTGAGCTCACAGCTGTCAATAAATTGGTCACACTCTATCTGTGTTTTCTGCAGTGTCTTAACAGTTGCTAACAGCTATGTCTTTTGGTTTTACTTGGAAGAAACATACAGTAACTTGAAAGATACACTAGTATGCCCAGTGAAATTGAAAACCTAAATTCTGGTGCTGCTTCTGGAGTTGGTTAAGTTCGAAAACAGATGCCATATTTGTTTGGAATTTTAATATCTGCTTTTTCAGATAGAAGCGAAGAAGGAGCCCTGGTTTCAGCTCCTAACAATTGGAACAAATGGAAGTTTTGAGGCTTGTTTTGCAGATGAGTCACAGGAGTTAAAAGTGAACTCCTGACTTTCCAGCAGAAATACACTAGTTTATTACCTTTCCCTTAGTCACCCTAAAATTTGTTTTGCCCTTCTGTCTTGCCTTGACAGTGGCACCTTTGAAAAATGCTATAAAACTTACGTTTCATTTGAGGTCTAGTGGTGGTCAGAAGGAAGACCTTGGTTAAGAGGAAAATATCACTGTAATGGAAGATCCAAGGAAGGTACTTAGCCAAAGAAGATATATTTAATCTTATTGGAAATGCTGCTAACTCCTTCCATGCTGGTTGATCTGTCATTGTCAGGAAAAGAGCATAGTGAGCCTCATATTCTTCTCATGGTTAATTGAACCAGAAGGCTGTTGATGTGCTCATTACATGATGCTACTATCTATCCAAATCTGAAATTAAAAAAATAAGACCAAGAAACAATGTGAGACTACCTGTAGGGAAGACTAACTCTGCTAGATAAACAGCATTACTACAGCAGGACGGAACACTTGCTGTTCAAGCTCAGATAAGATGCATGTATAGCTAGCAAACAGTGAGGAGGGAGCAGAGGAGACAGTGCATAAAAGTCTTTATAACTGAGGTTTTCTTTATGCCTTTTAAAAAAATGCAAGGCAGTGAAGTTTAGAGGCTGCCTCACTAGAAGTTTGTTGGCTGATGTTACCAAAAGTCTCAGGTAATCAAACTTTTGATTTAAAGTTTAGCTTTATAGACTTACGGTAAGCAATACGTAGTTAGTTTCTTTTTTTCTCTCTCTTTTAAAAATATTTTCTTGTATTATTGTTCTGAAATAGGAAAGGAAGTTAAAGCCTCAAATTTTAACCATATGATGATAGAAAAAGGTGAGTTATGGTGACAGAGTTATTGACTTAGGTTTACATAAATTGGAAATATTTCACCTTGATTAAAATCATTTAGAGGCTAACTATTTTTTCAAGGACAGGCTACCCCTTAAAACAGCCAATTCGACTGGAAAATTCATGTTTTAATAGTTTGAAACTGCTTTGCTCAATAATTTTAAGTAATTCTCTTCTGTTCAAAAAAAAAGTAACCAAAAAAAAATTTCATGTTTAATGGGGATACATCTTAACATCTTAACAGCCTTGATAGACCTGTTCTCATAAACAGGTGTTTTGTAGCCAGGACATAAACAGAAATGGGAATGAAGAAGAAAAAGAAGTTTTTCTTGTATGTATTGTGTATATATTGTGTTTTCTGCAGTGTCTTAACAGTTGCTAACAGCTATGTCTTTTGGTTTTACTTGGAAGAAACATACAGTAACTTGAAAGATACACTAGTATGCCCAGTGAAATTGAAAACCTAAATTCTGGTGCTGCTTCTGGAGTTGGTTAAGTTCGAAAACTACTTGTTCTACTTGTTATTACTGTTAATATTTAACAGAGAAAACCCCCCAAATATAGTCTCTTTTAGAATAAATTTTAAATAAATTTTACAATGAATTAGTAGATTGAGTTATTTAGTCTATTTGAAAAGCATAAAGAATTATTCCAGGATATATTCATTTTAAAATTATATTTCTTTCTGGAGTAGCCAGGCCATTCATATTAAGATACTGGTTGTTCCCGTGGATTAATAGTAATCCCATCTACAACATATTTTTTTTTCCTTGAAATCTATTTCTGTCTGAAGAGGCAGAAAAAATTGATCAGTTTTAAAAAGGTTATCCTCTCTCTTTTTTTCTGATGTTTGATGTAAGTGAATTTAAATCCTACTTTTTAAAGACTGTCAACTTCTCTTTGTTAGTAGCATCTCCTATGGATAATTCCAGGGCTTCAAAAGCAAATGACACTGCTGGGAAGCCCACAGCGTCACTTGCCTTTGAAGTACATATACAAACAACTCTTAGCTATGAGAAACTATCAGTCTTAAAGAAGCAGATTTTATATCTGCTGGAGTTCAAGAGCGAGCTGGTGGGTTTTGAGGCAGGGGAGAGGAACCTTTTGAAAGGAAGTAGTTGCTTGACCTGAGGAAGAGGTTCTCTCCTGTCACAGGATAAGACAAATATTCAGTTGTGAGTCTAGAACTGGAGCTGAATATGATGTTTCAACTAAGATTTTAGAAACTGTGTTGTATGACTTGTGTCGTTTAAGATTTAATCTCAAGTTATTAAAATGAAGACAGTGAAGACAAAGCATTCATCACTGTTTATGTCTGTTTCTTCCATTTGATATTAATGTAAGATGGATATAATTCTTAATTCCCTCTCCTTTGTTTCTCTTTTAATCACCCACATTTTACATGCCTTTATTGAAAGGTTGTTTAGGATGATAATATAGCCTTATTTTATGATGATTTTAGAGCTGTGGATTTCCTTTATCTGAATGGACAATTCCCCAAAGGGCATCCTGGTCAAGACAATAATATATTGGTATAGCATCTTCACTGATAATTTAATTGTTAAAATGAATATTTTTTGTGAGGTTTGTATTTTCTTTATGTATTTCTGTTATTATTATAAACATGGTGTCTTGGTATGACACATGGATACAAGGGGAGTTGATACTTCTGTTACAGAAAGGAAGAAAAGTATAAAACATGCATAAACTAGGTCTGGATATTTCTCCAATAAATCATGAAGGCTTGCCCATATGCCAAAGTCCTGCAAGATTGTAGGTTGACTCTGAGGGAAAGCATAAATTTGTTTATCTATTTAATTACTTATATTTCTAAAAATGTCTTTATATCTTTAAATGTTAGGGCTCAGTTTTATGAATTCTCTAAGGAATTGTTAAAGATTTGTAGTAATAAAGGTGAGATATCTCATCTGCTTCAAAGCATTCTAAAAAAACGTGTCCATGTTCCTCATCCCTTCAGTATGGTATATATCTTATAGAATAACAACAAATGGTAAAAGCTGTGTGGTTATTTGACACTCTGCAGTCAGTAAAAGCCCATGTTAACTCTAGTGTCACTCCCAGAGGTATGCTAGAGACCAATACTCCAAGTGCAGAATTCAGCTGCCCCTGAACAGCACCATCGTGTCCAACTCTATGCAATCGCCCAGGTTTCTATCTTCTATGAAGGAAAGCCATTTATATGACTGATCCACATGAGTGTAGATGCAGTCTTCCATACTGTTTTTTTGTGCTTTTTAATCCACAGAGTAGCTGCCTTCAAAAAATTAAAATGAGGTGTCCCTGCCTCTGGGGACCAGGTTGTAAATAGATGATGTTTAAGGTTACTTTCAACCCAAACTCTTTTATAATTCTGTGAAATGTTTAAAATAGACATTTGTATTTGGTCTGGATCTAATTTGATTTGAGATTGTGTGGTATGAAGGTGGTACAGGGGAAGTCAGTGCTAGTTTAGAGCCCAATTTGAAATAAGAGAGAAAATTTGGAATCCCAGTCTCCCTTGGTAATAGTCTAAGAGATTACTACTAAGAACAGCCATTAGTGTGTTGTGTCCCTCATCTAAGTATTCTCCCTCTATTCTCAGTAGAGGAATAGCTGTACATCTCACTCCTAATTTGAAAAAAGACATAAGTTGTTTATAATGCAGCATGGGTAGCAACTAGACCCTGCCCCAAGCTTTATGAAGAAGAAATGGCTAAGTCAGAGAAGATGAATCTATGTAGTCCAGCTATTGCTCCTCATGTCAGACTGAGCCTCAGAATACTGCGTTGTTCTGTGCTGATCAGACCTGCCTTGTGTTCAGGAGTCTGCAATGAGGAATGCAAGATAACTTGCCGCAGGAGAAAATAAAGGTTGTGGCATGCTGAAATAGGTACAGAGAAACTTCTGGAGGGATATGATCAATAACAGTGGAGTGAGAAAAGATCAGGTTGAGTACAGTGTAATAACGCAGACTCAAGATTGTACAAATAAGATGAAGTAGATGAATAAACTAGAAAGGTTAATTCTACCTTGTCCTGGTAAGAAGAGACACAGTTTTTTACAGTGGGGATATGGTAACAGAAATAAAAATGAACATAGAATGGACAAAGGTTTTAATACTATAATAACACCTCTGCCCTGGTAGTATTTTATGGAGTAGGTATTGTGGCACTAAGTAGATGAGTTTTTTCTTTCAGGGAATTAGAAATGTGTGAGTCCTTTTTTTTGTGGACCACTGTTTTAATAGTCGTGCAGTCATTTTTATTATTTTAATTTTTTTCCTTAAATAATGGCCATGTTCTGCTTCCTTCTATGATTAAATTTTTTTTTTTGTCTCTCAAGATTTTTTTTTAATATAGCCCATCTGTTGTACAAGCAAAAAAATTGTAATGAGACTCTAAAGCACTTTTCTTCATTAAAAAGATAAATATTGCTTACTTTGATAATTTTAAATGGCAAAGTATATTGCTTTTAACTAGGATTTCACGTTAAAAAACAAATAAAGAAATAAAAAAAACCCCCAGCAAACCAAAAAACCCCAACCAACCTCCCCCCACCCCAAAAAAAAAACAAAACCAAAACCAAAAAACCTCCTAGCAGGATATAATGAGAGGCTGGTTACTTTTCCCTCCCCCCTTAAATTAATTTATGGTCTCTCTGTTAATTAAATACCACTAAACTGTCCCTGGACACTAATTAACTCCTTTCAGATTTACAGATTTGCTACAGTCAATTGTCTTTAAGAAAAGTGGAAAAATGACAATATGTTCATCAGCTACATGTCCTAATGGATTTAATTGGTCTCAAAACAGTAACTTAATTTCAAGTACATATTCTAATCTCTGTGCTAAAGAAAACAGACTAGACAAATTGTAAATAAGTTTGTGACTCTCAGACAATTAAAAAAAAAATCCATGAATAGTTAGACGACAGTGCTTTTCAATTATAGTGGCACTTGTATAGATATCAATATATTGATACTTTTCTATATCAACAGAACAAGTTGATGTAAACAGGGTTCTGGGTGTTTTTTCTTAATTAACTTTTGTTTTGGTCTTGGGTGAATAAGTATAAACACCAAAAATCTGTTACATCTATGAACAGAAGCCAAAGTAAAAGCTGAAAGAAATTATTTCTGAAATAAAAATGTTTTGTGTTGGTCTTTAGTACTGAATCCTGTTCTTTAACTGAAATGAAGGAAGTTGAAAGATGTCATTTGATTGATATTTTCCCTCTAGTATACTGGTTGCATTGGTTTGTAATAAAATGACAATTTCTTTTTTGGGACCAGTATTAAAATTCCTGTTATCTAATTCCCACTGTATTTGGTGTTATTTTGGCCTCATCTCAATTTTGTGTGCAGTTCTGGCCCCCGCAATTTAAAAATATTATTAAGGTACTTGAGTGTGTCCAGGGGAGGGCAACAAAGCTGGTAAAAGAGCTGTAATGCATGGTGTCCTATGAAGACTTTGGGCTTGTCTAGTTTGGAGAAGAAGAGATTGAGGGGTGACTTCATTGCTTTGTGCAGCCTCCTGAGGAGGGGAAGCAGAGAGAGAGAGAGGAGTGCTAATCTCTTCT
Organism: Ifrita kowaldi; assembly: GCA_013398055.1. Classification (NCBI taxonomy): domain Eukaryota; kingdom Metazoa; phylum Chordata; class Aves; order Passeriformes; family Cinclosomatidae; genus Ifrita; species Ifrita kowaldi. Next base: position 571,189 of record VZRS01001244.1, read on the forward strand.
TCCTGATATCCAGTGACAGAACATGTGGGAATGGCTCAAAGTTGCATCAGGGGAGGATCAGACTTGAAATTAGGAAATATTTATTTATTAAGAGGCTGGTCAAACACTGTAACAGACTTCCTACAGAGGTGGTTGATCTCCCCAAGCCTTTCTGTGTTTAAGATGCATTTGGACAATGACCTTAACTTGCTTTAACTTGTTCAGCCCTGAATTGGTTAGGCAATTGACAAGATGGTGGTCGTAGGTCTCTTCCAAATAAATTATTCTGTTACATTTTTCATGCTTCTTATTTCCAGAGATCGTACATCTTGTGGTTTGTTGTGTTTGGGGTTTTTTCCTCTTCTTTTTACCCTGTACATTTACTACTGAAGGATAGTTACTTTTGCAGTTAATATAAATTCAAACTAAGGGGAATTAAATCTCTTGTGGGTGACATGGATGTGGGGGGATGGCAGGTGGGCAATATTGCCAAAGGATTAAGGAGAAAAAGCTTCTAAGTGATTCAAAGTAAATTTTGGCTAGGGAGGAGATTTCTCTTTAAGGAGAATATACATAGTGCACTATGAAGATGAGAAAATATCTTTACGATTGAGAGAACTGGCAACTGAGAAGACAAAGAAAATGAGTTGGTCTGAAAAGGCCTGGTTGTCCGTGCTTCTATATAAGTGAATTAAGCAACATTGCAATTTACGTGAAAAGTTGTTCTCCTTTATAAACACATCTATACACGATGGGCTATTCTGAGAGGGAAGGAACGAGAGTTGAGAATGCTGTATGTGATGGTTTGAAACTGGTGTAATAACAGTACATTTCACCGCAATTTAGAAGATAAGACTTAAATTCTGGTGATCTATAACAGAAACTTATAAACGGACATGGCTGGCATGCAGTAGAATATTTTTCAGGTTTGAAATTTTGATAGTTTTGAAAGGCAAAGTTTGTTTAAGAATAGATGATGGGCAGAAGTAAGGTGAGATTTCTTAAAAATAAGCTGGGGTTCTCAGTCCACAGTACAGTAAGAGACATCTGCTGAGTGCAGATGAAAGAAAGCACAAAAGAATATTATTGTTGTGACTTGCTTTGCTGTGGACCAAGATTCGAAACAATCACTAAGCCATTAAAAATAAACAGAAAAGGCTTTTGTTTCCCATCCTTCTAGGATCATCTAACAAAATTAGCCAAAGGCCGTGCTTTACTAGCAACAAATATGTCAAACTATGTGTTTACTGGGAAAGGAAGTATAGAAGGACACAGCTCTTACAACAGTCTCAAAAAGAGGTTATAATGTAGGTTTACTGTTTAATACTGAAAATTCTGAATGCACATGTATGAGAAGTTCTTGTGATATTTCTGATCCTGACTCAATGCTTGGCAATGAAAAACAATGGTTTATTATTAGGAAAGTGCAAAGCAGCAAAACGTACTAAATAGAATTCAAGAAATTGGTGAGATTCTTAGGGTTGTCCTGTGTAGGGCCAGGAGCTGGACTTCAATGATCATTGTGGGTCCCTTCCAGCTGAGAGTATTCTATGATTCTATGATGATTAAGTGAATATTGTTAAAACTGTAATTTCTCCCAACAGAATTAGTTGGATTCTGAAATGAAGAGTAAATAATACCAAACTAGGTTAAAAAGAAGCAACAATTATCAAGGGATTTAAGTTTTCAAACTATTGGAGCAAGAGACTTTTGAAAAACTTTAAAATGAAGTGATCTTCAGTCTTTTAATAATTACCTTTTGAGAACATATGGATAGTAGACAAAGTTCAAGGAGTTTGAGTCAGGTAGGCAAGCTCAGGTTCATAGCAACTTTGATATTTGTCCAGAATTTGAAGTACATGCATCTTGGTTCCTTACGGTTAATCAACATCTAAATCATCCACCTACTCCAAATAACTTCCTTCCTAACTTGGAACCTGCTTAAAATTGGGTAGAATGAAGTGAAGTTGTAAGTTGTCGTGTGAATTCATTTGTTGGGTTTTGTTTTGTTGGTTTTGGTTTGGTTTTGTTTGTTTGGATTTCTGTTTTGCTTTGTATTGTTTGCTTTGGTTTGTTTTTGTGGGTTTTTTTTTGGGGGGGGGTGGTTTTTTTGGGTTTTTTTTGGGTTTTTTTGTGTTGTTGTTGTTGTTTTAAATACACCAGTTAACTGAACTTCTACTCCTGGGAAAAAAAACCCCTGTGTACTTGTAAGCATTAAAAATGTCTCTAAGTGTTAAATTCAAGCAAACTGTGAGGTTTCTTTTATCAAGAGCAGATAATGTAAAACTTCCTCCTTTGCCAGGTCAGTGTGCCTTGTGGGCAAGTAAAAAAATCAGTTGATGTGATGCATATTGAGTTACGAAAGCCAAACTGTTCAAGTTGACCTTCAAATATGCAAATTAGGGCAATAGGTACTTTATGCAAGTGTTGTCAAATGGATGCAAATAAAGAGTAATAAATAGATTGGTTGCATCTTACTGAAAAGACAGACTTGCAAGGTTCATTTTCTAGTATGAAGAGTATATAAATTACATATGCAGGTGGCACTCTCAGAAGTTATAATACTCTAGAAAATATAATTTGTGTTAAAGTATTTTAATAGGTCTCGCTCAAGCATAAGACTTGGTCACAGTGTGGATAAGCCAACAATGGCATTATGAGAAAGAAAGCATAACACTGAACTCAGGTGTCTGACCTGGAACTTCATGTGTAAGAAATTCCCAGGTAATTAAAATTTCATCTGCATTAAAAAAAAGTATCACATTTTATTACATTGCTCTTTGCAGCAGATCTCAAGAAAGATGAGGGTTCTTGAGATGAGAGGTTAAGGAAAATATGACCTGGGAGGAGAAGACTGTAAGAGTGTCACTTTAGTGTAGGGGAAGTGGACAAAAAAAGTCTTGCAAAAGGAAACAAATAAACTGTCCTTTATGTTAGTGAAAAGTTAGATACCTTTTTAAAACTGTAACAGAAAGGGTTCAGGTAGGAATATTTAGGATAGAACAAAATAACAGGTGTCCTTGAAAGGCTATGGAAAATCCACCTCCTGAGTTTGATGGTTTGTTGGTGTTTTTTCTGGGTGATGTTGGGTTTTTTTTACTATTATTATTTTTTATTCTTTAATTTTTTTCAACATCAATTTTTTCATATTGCTTTGCTTAGACAGAACAGAAAGGTAAAGGCGATCTTCAAAGTCTGTATCAGGACTATTGCCTACCACTGGTGCTGACTAATGTCTCTATCAGACGTGCAGAAACATTAAATTATAAATGAATATTAAGTGCTCCACTGACAGTGATTCCTCAAATTGGATTTATATTTATATTATGTATAGATGAAAACTGCATCTTTGTGTACTTTTGTATGTTTATACTGTTTTGACTTGTGCAGTTTTAGCTAGAATTTATTCTGGTTCTTTGAAGCAGATGCAGAATTCACAGTACTGGTTGCTTATGAAGGGCCAGTTGGGTACCTTTTCTGTAAATAAATCAATTTGTACATAAATCATATGAACATATATCATATGAACATATCGTATGAACATATATCATCATGTACCTATGAGTATATCAGCAGTATGGAGGACGTTATGAAGTTAAAATTTTACTTTCAAACACTTTTAATCTTTATGCAGTTTGAATGTTAATAATTACTTTAGCTAGTTTTCTGAAGAGAAAGAGTTAAATTCTGTTATTCTTTTTTGGTAAATGGGCCTGTAATTGTTCTTTGAGAATAATTCTATACAGTTTTTCATTAATTTTTTGAAAAGTAAAATAAATGTTAGCAAGTTAACAAAATGCATGATTCTAGCCTATCTTTCAGGAAAACACGTGCTACAGCCCTCACCCATATTTTGGCCAATAATTGAATTTGGACTTACTGCAACAAGACTCAGTATTACAAAAACAAATCTAGGGGTTTAAAATAAATAAATTTTAAAAATCTGTAAGGTACTTTATAGTATTTTTCTATAAGCCTAAGGAACAGAGGTGGAGGTAATATTTCCGTAAGTTATAATGATGAACATATTCCAAACAGTGCTTTAAATTGTTTTGCTTCTGTGGGTTTGAATAAACTTAAAAATTTAAGTCTTACAGAAATTGCCTAGGGGACATATGATCAAAATAATTGTTTCTTTCATCAAGACAGGAAAATTTTTTATTTTGTCCAAATACAGAAATATGTGATAGGAAAACTAAGTGAAAAATGAAAAGAGGAGTTTTTTCGTTCAACTGAGTGAAAAACTGAGACAAGATCAGTTTCACATCTTGTATGGGGCATACATTTAAGATTTATCCAAACTTAAGTACACTTTTACTCCTAATAATTTTGGTATTACATACTTTGTCCTCTGGTTGGGGGAAAACTGTGAAATACTTGCGATGTCAGTCGGTCCCTTTGTGAATTACTCTGCGTCACTCGGTTCAAACATTACTGTCTTAATTCATTTCAGCTTCAATTACAGAGTTCTCTTTTCTCTTGCACTCTTACCAATTCTTTTTTTTTTTTTAAAGCAAAAATACAACTGCTTTTGTTTCCAAGAATAAATGTGCTAAGCTAGTGGAAATTTCATCTGAGGATGTTACTTTATGTGTCTTTTCAATCTAAGTCAATTTTGATTTATAGTAGACAGTGTTTTTTGTTTAGCTTTGTATAGTTTGATACACTAGTAATACTTCTGTGGTATGGCTGGAATTGCTAACTTGTTCTGCTGCATCTTTTACCGTTGATTCCGACATCTTTGACAAAATCTCTTATCCTTTGACTGTAGCATAGCTCTTCTTTTCCCCTCTTCACCCTCATTAAACTGCACTGCTCGTAGATCAGCCACTTGAGAGATCATATTTCATACAATTATGATAATTATTTTGAAATGCCCAGGACTGCTAGTTCTTATTGCTGTCACCATCATAATACCAAATTAATGAAAAAAAATTATGAAAATGTTAAAAAAAACATGTTTAGAAAACAGAATAACATTTCAAATCAGGCATATCATAATAGAGCATTTGACATATATAAATGTCAAACGTAGCCAGAGACTGGAAAACCATGGCAAATCTAATATTTTAATAAGGCAAAATGTTGTCTTAATTTTCAGCATTTCCGTCAATTATGTTATTTTTTTCTTACATTTTCACACATTAGATGCAAAGGTGAGGAAAGGATGGACAGGACTCTGAGATTTTATTTTTATTTTTTTCTAGCTGCTGTATGCTTTATCTGATAAGTACTTAGGTGGCATGAAAAAAAGTTTTCTTCATCTTGGTATGGTGATCTTCAAGATCAAAACTCTTCCATGAACTGAAGGTCTTTTCTGAACTTTAGTAGCACATAGATCGTCTCTTGTGGAACTGTGTTGGATGGGGTAGAGGGCTTTTTTTCCACTGCAGTACTGCAAAGCCTTTATTAGAAAAGAATTGTTACTGGAAATAAGCTGAATTGGGATTGGCTATTTACAACTATAAAAGAAAGATGTTCGCACCCATGCTCTGATGTGCTTGCTTAGCATATTTAAGGAAAACAATAAAGCTGATTATTGCCTTGCTCTTCAGTTACAGCTGGTTATGCTGAAACAGCAGTACAATGGATTTAACATTCTGATGCTAAGACCCAAGGAACAGAAAAACTGAGTGATATGCACAGTATCAGAATAAAAATCTTGACTGTCTATGGAGTTAAACCTGGATCCATGGTTTTCTTGTTCAGTGATTTTTTTTTTTAATCCAAGTAATTGCAATTTCAATGTTAATCATGAATATAGTTTTAAACACTTCTGCTTTCCTATACTAAGTAATTGTTTAAAAATGATTTTTTTTAGTCTAAAAGAAAGGGGGTCAGGATTTGAGTAGTTTTTTTAACCGTAAAGGGTTAAGGTAGTCTCTTCTATATATGGTGCTTAAGTAATTGCAACTTCAATATTAGTAATGAATATAGTTTTAAACACTTCTTTTTTTTACTAAGTAATTTTTTAAAATTTATGGGTTTTTTTAGTCCAAAAGAAAGGGGCATCAGGGTTTGAGGGTTTTTTTGGGTTTTTTTTTGGTTTTTTGTTTTTTGTTTTTCTGGCCTAGTCTAGACACTTTTAAGTCTTTCGCAATAATGAGGTTTGTATTTCAGATGCATATACATACCTGCAGACACATGTCTAATTAAAAATATAGTTCTGTCTATTTTTTTGTTTGTTTTAGAAGGAAGTATTTGTCTCAGATATTAAGAATTGGAACAGGCTGCTCAGGAAGGTGGTGGAGTCACCATTCCTGGAAGTGTTCAAGGAAGGGACTGGACTTGGCACTTAGTGCTATGGTTTAGTTGGCATGATAGAGTTTTGTCAGAGGTTGGGGTCTGTGATCTTGGAGGTCTTTTCCAAACCTATTGTTTCTATGATTCTATTCTACTTCACAATCTGGGAAAACAAATGTAAGAAGAAAGCTACCTGGACTGAAACGTTTTCTCTGATTACTGGCATGGCTATCATCCAAGAGATAGTTTTTGAAAATATTTTCAGTAGGAACTAATGTAACTTTTATTTTTCCTCTCATACTCAGTGGTCCAGAACTGTCTTTTCAGGGTGACTAAAACTTTTGGTTAGTGATAAGCTCAAATGAGCTATATTACCTAAACCCCCCAGCCTTTCCTGCCCCTCTCCTCAAAAATCCCAAATTGATGATCGAATTATATTTTTCTAAAGCACAAACTGCTGCAGTGTAAACTCTTTAAATGTGTTTTTATAGCTAAAAGGCCACATATGGGCAATGTGGAACTTGGATTGAATTCTTTAGGATATGATAGAACATGTCAATATAGTCTAAGGTTGTTCTGATTTATAAACAGTAGTTCTTTTGTATCTCAGAGGAAGAGTTTGGGGAGTAGTCATTACTATATGGTTTGATAAGGAGACAAGTACTTAGGTATAGGTAGTTTGACATTGTGCACCATCTATACATTTGCATTTTTTCCCCCAGAAGGAAATTATGTCGTACAAATTCACCTCCAGAAGTCATTTGAGCAAATACTACTATTATCATGGGTGACTCTTGTGTATTGGCTTGCCCTCATGAATCTAATTTTTAAATTTTCAGCTATAGACATTTGAAACAAAACAACTATATTTCTGACAAAGGGCTTGTTAAATAGAATTTTCTTTGGCAAAAATTCTTTTGAAGTCAGTTACCAGACACAGTTCCTTCTTTTTAGTGATACAGTACTATCGTTTCCCTTGTAGAAGTCAAGTTTAACAGAAAAATAAGTCAACATAATACTAAATATCTTTGAACTCTTCTTCATGTCATTGCCACTAATCATAGTATGTTTTAAATATTGCAAGTTGCGGGTGGCATCAGACTCTGATGTATTAATATTTGTAAAATATATACATGCAAACGTGTACTATTCTGATTGCTTTCCAATCTTTCACCTACAAGATTGAAAAATCCTGCTAAAATGTCAGACTCTAAAGCTACTAACAAGGAGCTGCATTAATTATGTTTACAGTGAGGACACAATTCTTTTTTCTGGACTACATATCTTAGAACTTTTTCCATTAAAGATACCATTGCTACTGCATCTTAATGGGATTAAATATAACTGATGATCATTTTAAGGATGGTTTACACTGCTGGAATTGAGTGAAATGATCTTAATGTAGTAAAAAAGCTTAGTATGAATAAATATGAAAGGTCCATCAAGCTGTCCTTTTCCTCTCTCTCTGTTTTCTCTGTGCTTTTCTTAATGGTGTTGCTGTATTAGATATAACAGCACAAAGAACACAGAACAGCCCGCTGTTCCAGAACCCCTGCTAGCTAGTGCAATTTCTTTCTAATCCTTTCACTAGAGGTTTTTTGTTGTTTTTTTTTTTTAGGTGAGAATGATAAAACTGAGCTTTAGAGTTCATGGGTAATCTGTGCGAGTTATTTTGCAGCAATGAATTGTTCCAGTTGATGCGAAACATTCTATTAATGCCAATAAACTGGCATTCTCCTCCCTTCTACCCATACCCCTTTTAAAGCCCAATACACAATGAGATTTTTCTGAGACATAACCAAAAAAACTGGGCAGGGGGCTGTCAGGGAAGGAGAAGAGTACAGAGAGGTGTGAGAAGAAACAACTTGCTAAAAATAGAGAGGCTATTCTCTGGTGGCTCCGCAAAGCAGTATATTATTAGTTTTGAAATTTTTGATGTTGTGCAGATAAGGAGTAGCCTTTAAAAGAGCATTAGTGTTTTCGTGCAGAAAAAGGTTCATGTGTTCAGCCTATTGCAAAGTGCATTTGCTTGCATTCTTCCTGTGCAGCACAAAGGCAGCATTAATGGAAATGATAAATAGTTTGATGAGCAGGCCAGGTGGCGTAGCAATGGCCTGCAAGACTGCTGAGCTGGAGACAGGTTTTAAAACAAACTTGAGGCTCTTGCTTCCTGGACTGGTTGAAGTTGAACATGTCGAGGAGGTAATGTGATTGATCTCTTTGGAGGAAGATGCCAGCTGGAGAGCTCACAAACTGCTCCTTCAGGATTCTCCTTAAAGATGAATTGATGGCAGCTTCTGAAAAGAGTTACTCACACCGCACTCTTCCCAGCCATTCAGAGGTAGGGCTCTATCACAGTGGCTGCTAAAAGAAGGAATTGAGAGTTTAAAGGGACAGGAAAAAGGTGTCCCTGGTGAAAGAAAATGCAGGAAGTACATTCCCAAAATGCAGCTATTATTTCTATACTGTTGTAAAATAGATTTTTTTAGGAGCTTATACACACAAATGGTTGTATTCTGTTTGCTTTGGGGTTTTGTTGTTGTTTTTTTTTGCATTACACTGGGATCTTGTAAATCGTAGTAAAACAAGAGGTCACCTTTTTGTCTGAGGCCTGCAATTCATGTTATATTTTAAATCAAGTATTTTAAAATTATTCTAGACAAGTATTCAATTAAAAAAATTCTAGATCTCCTCAAAATCATGGTGAAGAAAGGACTTATCCTTAGCTTCATAGTCCTTGCAGTTCTTGAATTATATTCCTCCCTTCATTGCAGGCTCTGACACCTCTTCTTCTGCTAAGCTACATATGTGTCCTTTTGAAACTATCCCTTTCTGATTCAGAAACTTTTATTTCTCAGTACATGACAGTTTCTTACTTTTATCCTGCATAACCAGCTTGTTATGACATTTCCTCTAATGTCAGACAACAGCAATGAAACTTACTTTGGTATTAACAGTAGCTCAAAAATCTTAGTTAATGTATAAATATGTTTGTTTGACCTAAAACTACTCTGGCCCTCACCAATATGCACGGAGGATGGAAGGGTAGAAATTGAGTCCCACTGACAAACTGCACACAGCAGGAACCAGCAATCTTCTTTGAGTCTTAGGAATCTCATCATCCAAATGCAGGAAGTGAAAAAATAGAACAAATTTTGGTAACATTTAAAAATGAAAGCAAACAGTTAATTTGACTGATTTCACCTGATGTATTCAGGACTATCTGTTAAAGAGATTAAATAAGGTAGACCTTGTTTTTTGTTACTCCAAGGCTTTAGATTTACTGTAAAAAGCCTTTAACATATGATGTCTGATAGCTGTGAAAAACTGAATTCCAAACAGATTGCTATTAAAGGATAGAGCCAGAATTTATATCATACGTGGATTGCCTGGTTACTTCTCAACTGTGCAATATTTTGCTCCCCTGGAACTTTTTTTTGCCCATTGCTACTGCAGAAACTACTCTTGCAGAAGCCAGGATGTTAGGGTGTTCAGGGGAAGAGAAGATCAGTGACAACCAGGAGCTGGGAAGCTGTTATTGTCCATAGATGAGCCCAAGGGATGCAGTTTATATGTAGGACCTTGTTCTTTTAGGTTTTATCTTTCCAGTGCTTAATTTTTAATTCAGTTACAACTAATGACCCCCTGTTCAATATTTAATCTAGAAAGTTTTTGTTTGTATATGGTAGTGTTTTTGTTTGTTTGTTTGTTTTTAGATGAATTATACCATTTTTCTTCAGGAAATTATTTTGGTGGGTTTTACTTTCCAGTAAAACTAATCTATTTTTTTGCACACTTCTTAAAACATAACTGCTACATCCCAAATGGTAGATAGAAGTACAGAAGGAAACTTCTAGCCTTTAATTAGTATTTTAAAGAGCCAGCTTTTGAAGTGTGATCCAGAACTGGAAAGCCTTTACTTGCTCTGAGTTCCCACTAATGCTTGAGTTTGGAAATCCTGCTTCTCAACACTCTACCAGAGACATAAAAAGTACCAGAGTAAGGTATGCTCAGCATTGTCTGATATTTTTTTTGTTCTGTGTGGTGTTTCTCTTCAGAAAGGAGCTGCACAGTAACTGTGGCCATGGTACTTGCCACCCGTGACACACTTTCACAGTAGCACCGCACACCGTGCACTCTCCACAGAGTGGCATGTCTTCAATCCCTTGCAAGTGAGGGGGTTTTGTTTTCCAAAATCATCCTGTTGAGAGCCCAGCAAGCTGGAAGGGGTTGAACATATGCCAGAAAAAAATTTATTCCTTCTAGTGGGTGGCCAAGTGGACTACTGAAGTGAGTCATTTGGTAGACTGGAACATGTTTTGTTCTCTGCCATAATCCATCTGAACTTTACAAACTCTGGTGGCTGGAAACATGGTGAAATATATATGCTAAATCTTAAAAATGGAAGTATGTGCTCACCGTAACTATTAATAAAATTAAATATCCTGCTACACGTAGAAGCTATGAACAAGACTACGCATTAAAAGTTTAAGGTTGTTTTTTCATTTCACGTTGATGAAGACAGGAGAAAAAACATAGCTTTGAAACCCCTGGAATTTGCTTATGTCTCAGATTTAATTTATCTTAAAATATATTTTGAGAAATCTCATTCGTTACTATTTGTTATTGACAGTTATTGAAGACATAAATACTTCTTCATGTGCTTGCCTGCACATCTGTACTGCCCCAGCACTGAGGTCCAGTCAGTGCTCTGAAGAGATGTGCATTCACAGGTCTTCTTCCCCATATCCTCACACTCAGGTTGCTTTGACAGCTTCCTATCTTTTGTACTGCCATCCGATGTGGTACTTTGTTTATTGCTCATCACTTCTCTATCAGATACATAGGTAACACAGAAGGCAGACAATATCATAGTATTCTCCTTGTCAGCCTTTAATTGCTCCAGTATTAGTTCCTGCATCTGTAAATCTTCTATTTCAAGTTATGGTGGGATTCTTTTCTTTCTCTGAGGTAGTCCAATAATGATAAGATTTATGAAGATTACGACTTTTTTTTTTTTTTTTT
>VZRS01001244.1:582453-826986 GCA_013398055.1 Ifrita kowaldi
TTTTTTTTAATTCTTGAACAGCCCAGTTAGGACCTTTAGGGACTGATGTTCTTGGGTAAAGCTCTGGAACAGAACAAAGCTTGGAAGTTTTGGAATTCTTGGGTTTCACCCACTGCTGTTTCTTGAGGTTGTCTCAGTTGGTTAGAGCACAGAGCTAATAACACCAAGGTTGTGGGTTCAGTCCCTGTATGGGCCATTCAGTTAAGTGCTGAACTTAACGGCCCTTGTGGGTTCCTTCCAATTTAAATATTTGGTGATTCTCAAACTAATTAAACTAAATGTTTGATTCATTAGGGTATTGGAGAACATTTACTTCAAAAACTCCTGTAGGCAAGAAAACACTTCTTGCCATTCTGTAAGAAATCTTGGACCTACAGTAAAAGACCAAAACTGTATTGTATTGGTGCAAGCAATGAGGATAGATCAAGGGACCTGTTAATTTGTAGTTTCTTACATTCATTTACTACAATTTTGTAACTTAAACTTGCTACAGAGAGAAAAGCAGCATCACTTTTCCCCTTCCTATCCCACCTCAAAGTTCCTTGACAGCTTAACTGTCCATCCCATCTCCAAAAGTGTTACAAAGGTGATTGGTGTAACACCTGAAAATATGAATAAAACATGCATATTAGGGACTTTGCCCTTTTGAGTGAACAATGCTTTGAAAGAACAGTTTGCAGTCAGGAAAGAACAATCAGTCTTCCCTTTAACACTTGATATATTAAAAATACTCAGTACTTGTACAGAAAACTTGATCAGGAATCACTGTAATGTTTTATACAATCAAATTAATTTCAAAGTCACTTCCACAAACATAGTAAGTTTTGTTCTGGAGTGGTTTTGATTCCAAAACTTGCACAGAAGCGTAAAGCTGCTTTTGTCTCTTGCTGTTCTTGAAAAGTGGTTCAGTATAGAAATATGAGAACAGATTCACGTGAGAGTGTTCTACAGTGCTGAAATGATTCACAACTTTGTATGTAAACTTAATTTATTTGTTCAGAGACTGTCTAGTTTGATTAAAAACTGTCAGTCTGGGATATGGCTTTAATTGAATTAGAGTAATATGTTCTACAAAGAGGAATGTCATAGTTGCATGATAATGCTGGAGGAAGATTTGTCTGTCTTAAGGTAATCCTAACTGAGGCTGCTGACTGTCCATTAATATTAATGGAAAAGAGGCTTGTGATAAAGTGTCGGGAGTACAGATACTTAATTTTTCTTTTTAACACCATTTTTGTGTATCAGTTCCAATCTACTGAGACGGGAAAAAAAATCAGGAAACTTTGAATGCTTATAGTATATTCTCCTGCTAGCAGTTCGGGTTCTTGTTTTGATAATTTTCTTTTCTCCTGACTCCTGTTTTCTTTAAGGTCTCATTCGATTACAAGAGCTCATCAAGGCTCCATCACGGTACAACCTAAGACTAAAAATCCGTCAGTTACCAGCTGACACAAAAGATGCAAAGCCATTGCTAAAGGAGATGAAAAGAGGCAAAGAATTCCATGTAATCTTTGACTGCAGCCATGAAATGGCAGCAGGCATCTTGAAACAGGTAATCCTCATTTTGATTTAGATGTCTTAACCTTTTTCATCCTTAATAAATAAAAGTATTATCCAGACCTAATGGTATTTAACAAGCAGGGAAATTGTATGTCAGTTTTACTGAGGCCTAACTGAAAATCAGTCAAGGCTTTCAGAGGTAATTTTATTGGTGACACAAATCGTAGGTGCTTTAATTATATTTTGATAAAGAAACAGATTAATCCATTTATGTTCAGGAGGAACATGAAGGAATATTATTTTTTCAACTATGAAGAACTGGTACTTTGGAGAATTGATGCTTTAAGCATGGTTTTAAATGCTTGCTTAGTGTTATTTTATATATCAAATCTATATGTATGTATGTATATATTTATTTATATATTTATTTTTATTTGAGGCCTCCAAGATGTGTATTCCTAATCAGATAGTGATATCTGAATAGTATGTTACCAACAGACACTATTAATGTCTTCCATTGAGAGGACAGAATTGATATCCATATCAGAGACATATTCTCTTTGCACTAATTTTGGAACCACAAAACACCCAAGTACATTTGGGTAGGTGCTTTGAAAATATTGTGTGCAAGTAAGATGAGTAGGTGTGATACAGCCAAATTCCAAATACTTAACTGGCTCAGAGACCATCTTCCCCATAGTTTTTTAATTAAGCTATGACTTGCAATAAGGAGGATAGGAAGAATACCTAAACCGAAACACTGTTCTACACTTCTAATGCATAGCTTTTAGTGGTTTTAATTCATGTTTATATTATGCTTGCTAGAAAACTGTAGGGTCTAAATTGAAAACAAAATGTATTTAAGAGTTGGAAATATGCATCTCATTAGAGGTACTTACGGGTATTATTGCGGGTACAATTCAAATTGCTAGCAAGCCTACACGTAAAATATAATTTCTTTATTGTTCATTGATTGAAAAACTTTGATTAGTTCCTAGTAATTTTAAACCTCTGCTGGTGTTTTTTTCTAAACATAAGCCTAGTTATTCTAGTTCTTTAGCCCAAATCATTGAATTTACATTTAGTTTTTTTAAATATTTTAAATGTAAACAATGCAGGTGGAAAATGTGTTGATGGCAATATTAAGATGCAATACTAACAATTTCTCCATTGAGATACATTATTTATACAGTACCTAGTAGATTTTAGGTGAAAAGGAACTTTTATTTCACAGTATACAACACTGTGAAAAATGTATGGATACAGGGAAATGGGAACAAAATTAAAAGCATTGTATCTTTAATCACGTCCCGGGACCCAAGAGTGAGGACTCAGGCTCTTTAAATCAAATTATAAACTGTTCTATCAAAGTACGCTGCTCATCTTAAAGATTACAGAGGGAAGATACGGAAAAAATTCTTTCATGAGTGTTTAGATCTTTACACAGATTCTGTAGATTTTTACTTTTCCATTCAGGTCCTGTACTGCAATGCTTTAAATATGCTTAAAATTTGTAGTTCTGAAGCTGAATGTGAGCACTTGCTGTCAAAATTGACACAAGGGATTTTGAGAATATATTTATTATTTGGTGTTAATATTCTAAATATAGTGTTTATAAGTGATTATTGGAAAAAAAAAATCTTAATATATCCATTTCTGAATTATTACCTGATCCACTTTTTTTCCTGGTAAGGGAGGGACAAATCTGGGGAGACATGACAAGGAGTTTCAGCTTGAGAGGATGATTGGAAAGATTAACAGTGAAGTTGGTGGAACACAACACAAGTTGAAAATAGAAAAAAGAAAGTACCTGGAGAGCCTAGTGGAATGACAACTACTCTTTGCCGGCCAAAAATACGTAATGAAAAGTAAAAAAAAAAAATCCCATTAATCAGACAAGCGTACTTAAATTAAGGCAAATCTCACTGTTACCTGTATCACCAGGCAACAAGGGAAGGCATACATAATTTAAAAGTTTAGGGAAGCACTGTAATAATGAGAACAGAGAAATTACAATGTTTGAAGAGGAAAAAGAAGTGAGATCTTTAGAGAAGTGAGAAAGTGAAAGAAGGAAGACCTGGAAAAGAGGCAGCATCATCGCATAGCAGAATAAGGAACATGCGTAGGAGGTTGTGTAGGGATCCTTTGGAGTATGAAAGACTTGATTAGAAGCAGCTACGATATAGGTGACTGCAAACGTGTTAACATATATAGAGGAAGACACTTTGGTTTTATTAAAAGTTCTAAAAGCTAAGAATGTTGGTAGTTGTAAAGTTCCTAATGAAATTGTAATATTTCTCATGGGAATGTTGTTTTCCTGTGTTTAAGGGAATTTAACTGCTACTGGAACACTATAGTTCTAAGTGCTATTGTGGAATTCTAAATACACAAGTATAGGCATTCTTTGGAAAAGCAGTGTGGTTTTTTTCAAAATCTTGTTTAAAATATTATAAAATCTGATCTACAACTGATATTTGGATTAGTTTTAGATTTTTTTCTTTGGAAAAGATCATATAGACTATTAATTTAATCAGTTTTCAGGCAATGTCACAAGTAAAAAATCTCCTATAGCCTTCAGAATGCTGACAATTATTTTTAATACAAATTCTGGTATTGTCCCAGTAGTGTAATTGTGGCTTTCAGTGTCTTTAAGGGGGTCCATCTGGTAGCAACTTAGCAAAGAATTCCTTTGATAATTCCTGGAAAGGAAGAAAATACTAAGGCAGCTTTTGTGCAGAGCATGAAGATACATGCTTTTCAGGACAAAATGCCCTTCATGAATAAACATGACGAGACACAGATTTTATCTACAAATAGTAATTTTTATGCAGTTGAGAGGAAAGCATGATTTTTTAAAATGCACAGTTTATCAAAAACTACTTGGTATTACACAGTTAGCAAGAATGAAGAAGCTACTGGATAGATACCTGAATTTATAAAGTAATTCTATGAATATTTGTTCTTCACTTTTATTGAAATGGTATCTATCTTGCTGTTCAAAATTTGACTCAGGACAATTTTCTTCCATGGCTGGAAAAATATGGACATGTATAATATAAGGTTGGATCCTTCTTTTAAATACATGGTATTGTTCATCAAAATAGAAAAAAAAATCCTATTAGGTAATTCATTTTAAGGGAAGGGTTCAATAATGAATGAAAATATTGTTGACTCAAATTTTGTGTTGTAACTTAATGTATCCATTAGTATGTAAAAATACAAGACTCTTTCACATTTACTGCACTAAACAGTCTAATAATATTCTTTCTATCAGAAGATCTGGTTCATAAATTCCTTTAATAGTCAGCAATCTTCTCTAACTGCTAAGAAATGACTTGCTTGACCTAATTTTAGTATAATTCCAACCTTATAGTCTGATCTTAGTAGTGCTCTTTTGCAGCGTTTCATTTGCAATGTAAGTGTGATAAAAATGTATTATGTGGCCTCAGAAGCATTAATCTTTTGTTTATTTTTTCAAGGCTTTAGCTATGGGGATGATGACAGAATACTATCACTATATCTTTACCACACTGGTAAGTGGCTTGTAAAAACATAGTGATGGCATAAAACAAAGATGTTACTTTCCTAATTATATTACTCAACAAAGTGGAAAAGGTCTCTCTGGAATGGGGTGTGAGTGCAAGATGTTTTCTTTGCTGAGTCTTCTTACTTTCAGTGAAAAGTCATCAGGATGGTTTAATTATTGTTCAGCAGTGTGCCCTGGAAACTGATAGACCCGAAAAAGCATCTGACTGTAGCACTGCAGTTTTTAACTATCAAGGAGGCTTAAGTGTATAATTCATAATTCATTGTTTATTTTATGCATTTTGTCCTTTTCATCATTTAGTTATATTTGTATGTGAACATTATGACATTTTAAAATTTACTCATATATTCCATATTTTTAATCCAACATTTTACAAGGTATTTCTTCTCTGTCATATGATTCATGAATAATTTGGTGTGAATCTTAGCAGCATTTTACTTGACAATTCACATGAGCTTTTTAGGCCCATGAATTATGCAATATTCTTTGGTGTCCACTGTAAATATAACTTAGAAGGAATTTGATCATACTTGGATCTATCACTTGCAATAAATGAACATTAAAAATGCGAATGCTCTTACAAAACATAACAAACGTACATGAAGACCTTTTTCCTGCTCACCACAACCTAACTAAAAAGCAGTATAAAAGTTGGCAAAATATTATTCTAGAGACTACAGAGTCTCTAGAGTTGCGCACATTTCTCTGTCTTGAATTTGCATTCAATTTTGTCTAATTAGATTGCAGTTCATTACGTTTCTTAAAATAAAAGTATGAGAAAAACATGAGACAGATGTGCCTTGGCAAAACCATGCTTGACATGACCCATGTTTAAAGTCACATTTATATTTAAGTTCTTATGAAAATGAATCCCTTGTGGTAGGGTAGGAGTCCACCTCAGAACCACAAAACAGAAGTTCATGGAAAGTATTAACATGAAATAGCTAGTTGAATAGAAAGGAAAATAATTTGTGAAGTTCAAAGGCCAACCCTGCAAAAATACCTGTCTTATTTTAGAAGGGTAAATTGTTCTATCACTTATAGATTTAGGATTGCATGCAATAGAATTTCCCTCACTGAATAGATTTCCCTCCATAAAAATGAATTATAGAGGTTTCAAAGTTGGTTTTTTTTATTTTTAAGAGTTTTATTTTCCTATTGATGAAAATTGTTCCTTTGACGGCTATGCTGTCCATTGGCATTGAATTTTCACTCTTAAAGCTCTGTTTAAAAATCAGAATTTTCTGTCATTTACTTATTAGAACATTAGATTTTCTATGGAGACAAGAGTATTATATTAACTTGGAACTATCAAGAGATAATTTACTGTGCACAAACATATGATACATTCTGATTTTGCAATGTAGCTCTGGAACTTGCATCAGAATTTAGTTGTTTTGATATATTAATTGCTTCTTACCTGACATGGTGAAAGTCCTGTCAAATAAATTTTCCAGTCACAGTGTTTTCAACAGTCTTCTGTGTAATCTCCTCTTGATTGATTCAGGATCTAATGCACTAGCTCATTAATACACTGACCTGTGTGCATTTGTAATATATGCATAATAATATTGTGTATATTTATTACATTCCAGTGTAAACATGAATGTGTTCGGGTTAAAAAATTGCATTTGAAGTTCTGACTTCTTGTACAGTAAAACCGAAAGGATTTTTTAAAGAGAAAGATGTAACTTAGTTCTAGTTCTGTCCAACATTTTGTTTGCAATAAAATGTTTTATTTCTTTGCAAAGAGGATGTGAATTAGGTTATTTTAAATGAATTTTGAAACCTGAGTATCTTAAATATTATGTATGGGAAATTATATCATAATTGCTAGCTACAAAATTAAAAATGAGTAGTGATTGATAACTGGTTGATATTTTTGTGGGCTTAGTGATGTTAATAATGGGTGTTACATTCTGGTTTTCCATAGTATAATATTTAATCTTCTTCAGCTATAGACAATAAACAAAATGGATTCAGGCAAGTGTTACACCTAACACTACTTGACAACAAAAATTAAATTAAAAATTAGATAAGTGACTAGCTATGAATTATGGGGGAAACTTCTATGTTCAATAAACTAAAATTATGTTATAGGGAAATAATATATTATCTATAACCTTGATTACGTCTTTCTTTTCTCCATGTTCAAAACCTGTTCCTAGACCTGAGTTTCCTGATGTCAAGTACTGTTTCTCATTGCTCCTTAGGATTTGATCAAAGCACTAGCACAATCTTGAATTTATGTTCTTGAGCCAAAATTTGATTTAATTTAAAGCCATATACATTTTTCCTTGTCCCTGCTCACCACCACCCCCACTCCCCATCCACTCCTCTCCACCTATTTACCCTCCTAAGATTAAAATGTTTAAGTTTTACTGGGAGTGAAAGCGCAAGGAAACTCTTGTTCAGCTTATTTTACTATTTCATGTCTGTTTGATTTCTGCTAAGTTCAAGAACTAGCAATTAATATTAATATTTAGCAATTAACAATAATATTTAAGCTTACTGTAGTATTTTAGCCTACCTAGTAGTAGATAGAGTTCTGTAATTGGACTAACATTTCAAAGTCTGTTCTTCCTCTGAGAATCAGATTACTCCCACTATAAGGGCAGCCAAGTTGCTGGCTCACAGACACAGGCCCTCAGAACACACTTCTTACCATAAACAGCACTGAAAAATTACCATGCTTTCACCTGGGGAGATGGTCCAGCAATTGCAATAGAAATTGTAGCGTATTACAGAATTTTTACACTGGTGATTTTTTTCAGGACCTGTTTGCCTTGGATGTGGAACCCTATCGGTACAGTGGTGTTAATATGACTGGATTCAGAATTCTAAACACGGAAAATACCCAGGTGTCATCTATCATTGAGAAGTGGTCTATGGAGCGCTTGCAAGCACCCCCGAAGCCTGATTCAGGTTTGCTGGATGGATTTATGACGGTATGAATACCAGTATTTGGTTCCTTTTCTTTATATGTTTGTGAAGCTGAAAGAAAATTTAGCTTTTTGTTTGTTACTAAAAGTGTTTAGAGGTAGGTAACCAAATATTATTGTAAACATGAGTCAGAGAGTAACTGTGGTACTTCTGTTAATATTTTGAAGATTGACTACATGATTATATTAACTTTCTTTCAAAATTACACATACTGCATTTTTTTTTTCAAATTATAATGCCATATTCTAAATGTCATAATCACCTAGTCCACATTTCCCTGATTTGCTGGTGAAAATTTATTATGGGACAAAAATCAAGCTAATGACAATTATCTCTTTCTCTGGCTTTTGTGTCTTACTCATTTACGATTCATTCATTAATAATGTGTACTTCTCAGTTTTTACATAATACATGTTTTTAAATATTTGATTGATATTACAAACAGCACCTTATTACTATCTTTTCCACTTTCTGTGCCTTCAGATTAATCTGATTAATTAATCTGGTTGTTTATTTTTATTTTTTCCCTTCCATTCCCACTGTTCTTTGGCCCCACTTCAGTTCATAAAGATCACAATTATATTCCTGCATATAAACTTTCATTGGTGAGTTTTGGTGAGTTTCTGTTCATTAGTTGGAATTAAATCTGGAATTGTACTGTCAGGAAGGGATCTATTTTAAAAAATATCCTACATTAGGTCTGCTTTTGTCTTCAAATTTGTTGGAAGATTTTCCGCTTTGGCCCCTTAGCAGTTTAAATTGTCGGGTTTTGTTCGGCTCTGTTTTTTATTTTTTGGAGATTTTTTTTGTTTGTTTGTTTTTATTTCTGTTGGGGTTTTTTTCTTGGTTTTCTTTAGGCTTTTCATCTTCCATTTGAAAAATAGCAAATTCTATTTCCTGAAGACAGGTATTTTAGCAATCTATCGGATTGTGCTAATAACTCCACGTAACACAGCTAATCAACAATCTTTTTCTACTGATAAGGATTAAAGATCTTATAGATATTAGGTACTAAACTACAATAAATATTTTAACAAGTTAATTTAATTTTTTCCTGGAAAATTACCCTTTTTAGAGAGAAATATTTTTTAAATGTACTTACTGTATATAATGCCTTGAACATGATAACTTGAAATATTTTAAATTTTGTTTATTGATTTCCTTGCACTGCACTTTACAGATTCCATCATACAGTAATTTAAAAGTTATATTGCTCGTATTTCTAAATAATTTCAAACAAGCAAATGAACCCCCAAAATCTGAAAATTGTGTGAAGCATGCATCTGGTTTATATATAGCTGCTACTTATTACTTTAAGTCATTGTTTCATGGTTCCTTGTTTACATTAACACTTTCTTTTGTTTTATTTTTACCTTTTTGAATTTAAAATTTTCGTCACTTCTTCTCATTCATTGTAGTTGTATATTTTATGTGTTGATCAAAAATGTAACTGATCTCAAACCTTTGGATATTTACAAAGATCACTACTGATAATTACTTTATGAGAACATAGGGCCATGGTGAAAAAATAATGGAATAATAAATATTGGAATAGAGTTCTGTGGGCCTGGTGCATGTCTTTTATCTCCTGTGGTGCTGTAAAGAAAGTGCTTTTCTCAGAAAAGCTTCTGATGTGAAGCAGAGACCTATAATTGCTAGTATATGTCTGTGTGAGAATAATACTTTACACCATTACTGTGCCTCAGGATAGAAAAGTATAAAAAAGTGCATGAAAAACACAGTGGCTTCTCTTCTGGACCTTTAAGAGCCCTCTGTGCTCTAAGTGGAAGCAAGTGTTCATACAGACTGGGGTGAATATTTTTTGGTCATTCTTTTTGTTGATTAAGCACATAAATGTTCTTTGATTACCTGGGTTTTAAATGCCTGACAGATGCAGATAATATTTAAGCTATATTTAAGGGGCTATCTTGGCAAGCATTACGAGATTACCGAGTTCTTTTTATCTGGCCCTTAGATACAGAAAAACCAACCACAGCGTGTGCATTTGGAAGGTGTGAAAGTTGCATCATGACGTCATTGCACAATGTTCTTTCTGTGCTCAGAATAAAATAAGCTACTTTACTGACTTATTACCAGTGAAGTTGTAAAATCAATTAAGTGTGTAAAATTTGACTTTCATGTCACTGTTGTTCGCATATATTTAAAGTCAGAAATGGACTTGGGAATCAAAGACTTTTCACAGATATTGCTGCTACGGAATACTCTAACTGATATGGGCTGGACTGGAAATATGTTTTATTTTCACTGGTTGATGACAGCTACAGCTTAATCAGAAAAAAATTAGCAAGAAGACTGCTTAATGGGAATGCATTCAGCTTGAACCACATAGCTAAATGGCATTTAATCACACTTTAAAACACCTGAAACTCATGCCAAATAAAAACCTGACGCTTGTATAAAACATTTAGAGACCTCAGTGAAGACTAAACGTTTTCTGGGGGTGTAAAACCAGGCAGTTATGGATTGCAAGGTTTTTAAGCTCCGGTGGTGTTTGTGTAAGGTACTTCTACACCTCACTTTTTCACCATATTGACTTACCCCTATGACAGCTTGAACTATCAATATAACTCTGACATTGCTTTTCCTTATTTATGATGCATAGAGTTTCCAATCTTAATGGTTGTTTCAAGGTCTTTTCTGTAGGCTTGTTTAACTCTCTAACTCATACCTAATTTTCCTCTTAATTATCTTACCTTTAGCATCCCGATATAATAAAAAGTTGTTACAAGATTCCATCTCATCCCCTTATAATGTTCCAAGTCAAATTTTCAAGTGTGAATCCTACTGAGTTCAATTATGATAGTTTTTCCTTTGTTTCTAGGCTGTTCCTCAGCACAGCTCTGAAAAGGGTGATGGTTTAGCACACCTGAGAGGAAAAGTGAACAAAATCAAATTTTCAATCACATTTCACTCTCCTCGTAGGATTCCTTAAGTATTTCTTTGTATGGACTTTGGACAAAAAACTTATGTGCGTAACAAAGAAATGAAATGCATTCTATGATTTAGCAGAGTAACTACAGTACAACTGGCTTTTTACATGACTCCAGAAAATCTGTAGAAATGTTGGAAATCACTTGCTGTTGTGTCAGACTATACACACTTTCTTTACACAGTCTTCTTGAGATAAAAGGTGTGCTTGTTTATAAGAAATGACTTATAATGAATGATTTCTATTAAAGTCTAAACGAATTTCTAAACAAAATGAAAAATGTGAATATTCTTTTAATATGATACATAGAAGTTCTGAGGAAGTCTTGCTAGTTTACTCTTATTGAAGAGATTTTTCTATCATCGTTCACATACTAATAGATCTAATTTGTGCTTTTGGTGGTTCTTTCATATTTCCTAATGCCTGAGAAAAATCAAAACGATACTTGTCCTCATAACAGAAAAAATAATCTAAATGTGTTGCTATTCAAATACATTTGTATCTTTTTAACTCATACACTTGTGCAGATATGCACATGCACACTAGGTATAGCCTACTAAGCTACTTAAATAGTTATATTTATTTCTTAAATTTCCAATGGTCCTTTTTATTTTAAGTATTCTCAGCAGTCTGGTATTTACTTGGATCATTGTTTTTGTATCACCATACTGTTAATATGTTCAGAAAAAAAGAAAAATATAGTACTTATAAAAGTAAATATCACATGAAACTGGGACATGCCATGGCTTTTACTTCTTGCAATAATAATACAGGAATTTTTCAATGATAATTTTGCCACAGGTAATAAACCATGCCTTTAGAAAATTGCAGAAGAAAAGAAGAGTCAAAGATCAAACTGTTGCAATACTTTATCTTCCTTGCTAGTAGAATTAAATGTATCTAAGATTTCAGTATCTACTTATCATTGTCTTCTTGTTTCCTCTTGTTACTTGGGTGAAAAAGTCCAAAGGAAACAAAGGATTCATTTTTGCACTTTTTAAATCCAAATCAGTTTTTTTTTTTTTCAGACTAGCACAAACTTTTTAATTAATTCTGACTTGATCCTGCACTTCCTGACTTAATTCAGCAGTACATATAAGTGAGTTTTTTTAAAATTTGGCTTCTTACGTATTTCCAAATAAAATCCAAAACAGCTACTCTGCGAAAATCAAATGGGCAAACATCCATTCATTCATTCATACATTTCCCTGCTTCTCACCACCTATTCTTACTTGTTAGCAGTTCAAAAAGCACTTTATAAAAGAGAAACTCCAGACAAGGTGGGTTGTTAGCATTAGAACCTTGTAATATCACGTTACTAAACAACTTCTAACTAGATTGAAGCTCTTTAAACCATTCTCTGATATACGATATACTCATTACTGTTATTTTCCACCAACTTTATGCTGAATTCTGACATTTGAAAGTGATTGGTACTTAGCAACCACTTGAACAGAATGACTTGGCATTAGTAAAAACACACTATTTTTCAACCACATTATGATTTCTTCTCAAAAAATGAACTTGCAGTACAAATTAATAAAAACCCCTAACAAACCATAATGAAATAAAAATAATTCATATAACTTCAGCTATTTTTTTTCTTACAAAGTTTGGATTTGCAGGAGCTCATCCTTAGTTTAGTCTGAAGTAAGATATGAATTTTGAATTTTCCTGCAAAATTGAAAAGTAATACTTAATTATTATGACTGAATATTTTTATTAAATTCTAGCAATATTGTCATTTGTACTGTGTAAGTAGAAAAATATTCTGGAAAACAGAGGGGCAACATACTATATTAAAGAAACTTTACTTTGATATAATTTACTTACTGAGTCTGTACAAGTATTACATCAAAAGAGGAAAAAACGCACAAAACCCTGAGCATAAATACACTTTTACATTTATACATGACAACCATGATTCACACCAAACAAAATAGAGCATAAATAAAGTGTTATGAGTTCAGAATTCTTTTACTCTACAACTATCAATCTGCAGAGTTTTCTGTGCCTCAAGTCATAATTTAGCATGCATAATTAAGATGACCTAACAAGCCGTGCTGCTTAATTAACATAAAGTTTTCCTTACTAATTGCTTTTGCCTATCATCTAATTTAGCTATCTGCTTTTGTCTTATATGGAAAAGAGTGATTTTTTTTTTCTATTTTGACTATTAATTCTATTCTTTAATGCCCACTTTAGTAGCTATGTATGGGAGGTGCAGAGAAACACTGTGGTGCTTCTTGAATGCGAGAGCCAAGGTCAGTGTTTAGGCATTTACCCCAGAAAAATCACAGTTTGCACCTGATACATTTTGTATGCTGCCTGGCAGAATGGAGCATTAGTTAGGTGAGCACTTTCTCTTTTCACTACTAATTATCTTGTTTAGTTTTTTGCCTATTTTTTTTTGTTAGTTTATCAGTAAATGAAAATGATAGGTGAAAAAAACCCCTGAAATTTAGAGTGATATTAAATGCTGTAGGGAAAATCCTGGGGTTTTTTTGCATATGCAGAATGGATTTATGGTTCATTTCTCTGCATGGAATTTTCATTTGCTTGAAAAAAAGGGAGAGGAAATTTTTTTAATAAAGTTTTGAAATTTTTAAAGCTGGTGTATAGACTTCTTCCGATAACGAAAATAGATCCAATGACATTTTCTTTAAGTACGTAACGGTAAAGAAGATGCAAAGATCATGAGGAGAGATTCTAATACCTTTATAATTATCCTTAATTGAAGGAATGTACAAAGGCATTTACTCACAGAGCTGCCTAGCAAATTCATTTTGAAACTAGGCATTTTAAGGGATACAGTAAAAATCCTGAAATTATAGTTCCTTTGGTAGTTGAGAATGGAAATGAAAAAGAGAATAATGTTGGATTTGTTAATATGTAGATATTTTTCCCTAATTAGCTCTCCATATTTGCACACAAAAGGCTGGGGGGATATATTTTTGTATTATATTCTTTGTTTGTTCTCTTTTTCCCCTGATTGTAAGAAAGCTTCCAGTAAACTACCTCTCCATGTCTAAACCTTATAACTGTTCTGTAAAATCTAATTTATCTGAATGTTCACTTTCTTGGCTTTGTGGGTATGTTAATTTAATATTCTCAGAACATTTGTTGAATCCAAGATCAAGACAAAGAATTGCTAAAAAAAGTATGGTTAAACAATGAGTATACATGGACAACAATGATGTATTTTCAGTTCCATTAAATCAATGTTTTTAAAAACTTTGTAAGGAATTGGACCAATACATGAAGACCATGTTAAATCACCACAGGTAATCAGGTGAAAGAGCACAGTAATCAGCAGATTTCTCTGGCTTATTTTTGGTAAAGGTTTTTGAATCATGTTAAATAAGCTTGGTTAAAGCTACTAATGTTGGAAAGTGTATCTTTTTTTTGCATTATAAAGTTTGGAAAAGATTAAGAGAGTAATCACACTGAAACCATGACAATTGAAGTTGAATGAATTGTCTGAAACATAAAATTTATAAAAAGGGATTCAGTTCTTTTATTGTGATATAACCAAAGCTTAATGATGTTTTTCATGAAAGAGATAAATAACTCCCATGTCAGATAATTGAACATTAATAATACTGAGGTCACTCTTGCTCTGAAAGACACGTATGTATTTCCCAAGTTCTTTGTTCTTCTTAAAAACAAGCAAACAAGCAACAACAAAAAACCCCAAACAAAACCCCAGGCCAACCAACCAAAACAAAATAAACCCAACCCCTTCAAATCCCAATAATTTTAATCTAGGTGTTGCTAATCGATTTTAGTCAACATTTGGGTAAACAGCATGAGCCAACAAAAAGTGTGAATTAAAAAAAAAATGAAGCTGTAATAAGTGTAGGTATTAGAATTTAACCAAATAGAGTTAAAATGATGCTCTTAATTACTGACTCAAGAAATCAGTGAGATCCAAAAATGGAAATATACTCTATGAGCATTATTATCATTTTGTATATTTAGTTCAATATATTTTTTGACCTAATTTTGTTCTACATTAATTTCATAGTTTCTGAATAGTGTTCTCCAAAATTCATTTTTTTTGCATACCTCATAAAGGAAGCAAAAAAAATATGGTGTAATTCACGATTTTCTTTCAGCATACTCCTGGAGCTTGTCTGACTTTATTTATACTTGATGTCAGTATTTTCAGTGACAGTGCAAACTGTTGAATAGCTTGATACAAATCAGTAATTTAGTTTTCCTAATGGTAAAAGGATATTTGTGAAACTGCAATCTCTTATCTGCACATGAAAACATGGAAATAACAGTTATATTTGGAATAGCTACTTAAATAATAATTTAGTAACTGCTATCAGGCGCTGGGACTGGACAGGAGAATTGAATGAGAAGAAGGTGCTGTTAAGGTTCCTGAGGGGAAAAAGATCAATAAAAAGAAATACTTGTTACAGAAATACAGTCTTGGATTCTGATTTAGAGCTTCAAAGAGGATATCTTGTTATGTAGACAGCTTTATAATTATCCCTTTACCTAAAAGAATTTTCTGGATTTGCTGATGAGATGTGTTTAGTAACAGTGTAGCAGCAAATGTGTACTTCAAAGAAAATACTAAACAATTACTCATTACTGCATTACAAGCTAAGAATCTCCCCTAGGCACAGTTAATTTCGTGAGTTTAGGGACTATGCAGGATTTTATGCTGTAAGATGTTTTAGAAATGATTTGTCAGCTATTTTGGGAATTAATTGCATTATTAAATATTTGAGTACTGTATACAGTAACTTTTAGAATTTTAGGAGACAGGATAGATCAGAAACCCATGATCCTATCCCAAAGGAAAGATATGTCCAAGTGCTGTATAGCATCTAGCAGAAATCACAATTTCTCTCCTATGGAAGCTTTCATTGAATTCTTCCAGATGTGGTTTGAGGATGTATGTATATATTTATAAATATACTATTATTACAATCTATTTTTGTCATGCTTTCATGTTAGAAATCTGCATGCTGCTACATCCTTACAAAGCAATAGAGGAAACTCAGTGTAACAGCAAGTAGGGAAATGGCAGAGCTTGTGCAACCTGCAGGATCTCCTACACGATGTAGAAGAGTAGCTGAAGCACAGGTTGTTTTTTGAAACAGGAACTTGAGTGCCTTTTCTCAGGAAATATGCACGTGTATGAAATTTAAAATCTGAGGACTGCAATTAAGTAACCATAATCTGTCAAAGATTAAGGGCAATGAAACCGGTGAAGGGTCTGGAGCACAAGTTTTATGAGGAGTGTATGAGGGAGCTGGAGTTGTTTAGCCTGGAGGAAAAGAGGCTCAGGGGAGACCTTATTGCTCTGTACCTCTGCCTGAAAGGAGGTTGTAGACAGGTGGGTGTTGGTCTCTTCTGCCAAGTAACAAGCGACAGAACAAGAGGAAATGGCTTCAAGTTATCCCAGGGGATGTTTAGATTGGATATTAGGAAAAATTTCTTCCCAGAAGGGGTGATCAAGCAATGGAACAGCCTGCTTAGAGAACTGGTGGAGACACCACCCCTGGACGCATTTAAAAGACTTGTAAATGTGTCACTTGGGGACATGGTTTAGTGGTAGAATTGGCAGTGTTGGATTAATGATTGGACTGGATGATATTAAAGGTTTTTTCCAACATGAGCAATTCTATGATACTATGAAGATTCTTAGTACATGCATTCTGAAATTAATTTTAATGGTTTATTTATACACTGTGATTATTGTAAATTTTCAGGAAAAGTGAAGCAAAAGAAAGATTACTTTTATATTCTTTCTTTGCTGTTGTTTTTAGAACTTGCCTTGAGAGGCAGCATAACTAGAGCTGATAATCAGTGGATTTATTTGCAGTGATGAATAACTCTAGGAAACATTATGGTTACCATTGTAGGATGTAGAATGGTGACAGTGCCTGCTAGGTTAAGCAGCAATGTAAATAATATATTTTGTGGAGAAAAAGGACCATCAATTTAGCCTTTACTGTGTGCTTATCAACTTCACAGTGGCACTGCCTGTGAGGACTGGCAATGTACTACACTTAATAGTGACACTTAGAAGTATGTTCTGGGTAAAATCCTGCTCCTTTGGAAATCAGGGTATGGGTAATTTGGCTAACCTTTAGTTTGCTACATGCATTCCAGGCTCAGATAGGGTAAGCAGATGAAGAGCTACCATTTTTAAATTTTTATTTAATTTTAAAGTGGGGTATTAAACACTACATACTGCAATGGAGCAGGAAAAAGTGAAAATCATAGGTAAATATTTGTCTCCGAATATTCAGGTGGTTATTTTGGATGTAGTTTGGTAAACTGGAACAGTGTTTATTCATTATATGCTTCTTATATATTAAAACCAAGAATATGCTATTTCTGTCTGTTACTAATTAATACTTGTTAATTACTGGACTAGTTGACATAGCTGGTGGAAATAAACAAGCTTCTGGGGATACCATTTTCTCTGCTGAAGACCTGTGCTTGAATTTTTGAGTTTTTCTTTTTTTCCCCATTTCCAGCTACTTATAGATTTGTCTAATAAGATATATTGCTTCCCCTAGCTTTTGCTTATCTCCTTGAGTCACAGCACACTTTTTGCTTTTAAAGGGGTTCATATAGTACACGTTGACCTCATGGGGACTTTCGTAAAGATCAGATATGTAGTTATTGCTTAAATTAATTTTCCTAAGGTATAGCATTATTTCTTGTCCAGAATATCATGGACTCCATTTTAGAGCTTTACAGATGCACAGGATATTGCGTTTGGCCTCCACCCTTCTGGCCCTTCAGGAGATCAAAGGTCTCCTATAAGTCTAAAGTCATGTCTGCCCACCTTCAGTGAATGTTTTGCATCTTCTTGATATTTCAAATTATGCTCTATGCCTGAAATTAGGCTACTTAGTCAAGCTTTTAAGTACAATTGTAGCAGTAAATATATTTTTCACTTAAGGAGTCTAGAGGGAATACAATTGCCACAAGCATACCTCCAGTGCCGAGGAAAATTCAAGCATCCACTCGAATCTGCATCAGAATACCTTTATGTCAGGCTGAAAACAAAATTAACATGCTTTCATTATTGTATATTTTCTCTGTGAACGTGAGGTGTCTACTCTCCCAAGCTACATTCAGCTCGGGAGACAGGTGCGAAACATGTACTGGATGCACTTATGAGAATTAATTGTCGTGATGCTGTGAAACAGAGATTTTAGATTTCATTCTCCTGCTTCCCAAGGCCTGAGTAAATGTATAGTATTTTAATACCAGTGATAGCGCTGTACTCTAATTCAGATGATGACAGTCTCTGTAACGTCCTGGTAATAAATACTAAAATTTCAGAACTTCCTTATTTTAATGCTGTAGGTTGATTTATTCAAGCCTTGTGGTGAAATGCTACTGGGAAAGCATTATTTTGTAAAGTATATTCTGTGCATGAAATTTCTATATACATTGCTTATAAAAACAAAATCTCATTTTATCTGTTTATCATACATATCAAGGGATGTGTTAACCATTCTGTCTATTGAGCTGTTATTTGAGACCTCAGTTCAACAAAATGCTCAGTGTGCTTTCTTGCTCAAAAAGCAGTAGAAAGCTTGTCGAGTAGTTCTGCTGAAGGCAAGTGGACTACTTTGACACTCAATATGAAGTATATAATTTGTTTAAATGGGACTTCAGAGGTCATTGATTAAAAAAAAGTTTTATGTAAGTTACTTTGTTACACCTCTTCACTTCCTTATTTTGAGGAAGGAATGACAGAGAATTTCTGATCACAACGAGCAATTATTTTTCTGTCTCTTCATGATAATAGCCACAGTTCAAAAAATACCATTTTGCAAATTATGACATGATTATTCGCAGTGCTGTCTCCATAGAAGACATTACCTTTAGACTATTTTGTATTTCTTCACCTTCTATTTGTTTAAAATACAGGATAGTTATTCTGATGCAATTCCAAAGTTTGAGTAAGATTGTGGGTAGAATCCAAATAAAAATAAGTTTGTATCTAAAGGAATAATCTTATCTGCAAGATTATTGAAAGTAAGCTTTTATTTCATTTGTTCATCTTCAAACAGTAATTTAAAAAATCCAACTTTTTTGTTATGATGCTCATCATTTCTGTTATAGTCCTTTGGGTCCTTAACACAGTGGGATTCCTCTTAACATGAGTGCTGGAAGTAGGTCTTCCCGAGTGGACAATTTTGCAGTAGTGTACCTCTAGAATTGAAGTCGCAGAACATCAAGTTAGCAGTGCTAAGACTGCTGGCCAGTTATTTCATGAAGTTGATAGACATTTTTAGAAGGTGATGTCCACAATATTTCCTGACTGGACTATTCCAAACTTCTTTGAGAAAACTGGAAACCTTTAGACACCTTTTGGCCGATGGTGAATTTTGTAGGGTCACAGTACAGCCCAGTGGTGAGAACTTAATCATATCCCTGGGTAGGTTGTTCCCATGATTGTTCTTGCTGTGAACAAATTCTTTCTCAAGACGAAGCCTCTTCCAGTGTACCTTCTACCCATTATCCTTTGTCCTCCTCATGTGGGTCTTTGCCAAGGGAGAGTCTCTGTCCTCTTTGTAGCTGCCCCTTAAGTACTGAAACCCTGCGGTAAGGTCCATCCTAAACCTTCTCTTCTCCAGGGAGGAATGACCTAGCTCCTTCAGTCTTTCCTCAGAGGGAAGGTTTTCAATCCTCTGATAATTTTTGTGGTGATCCTTTGGACTCTATCCAGTATGCTTGAGTCTTTTTTTAAATTTTGAATTATGGGGAACAAAACTGGACAGAGTACTACAGATGCAGCCAGGCAAATGCTGAGTAGAGTGGGATGATCGCATCTCTATCTCTGTTAGTAATGATCCTGTGAATGCAGCCCAGGATCCAATTTTCTTCTGCTACTGCAACATCTCATGGCTGGCCTGTCTTCAGCTATTTGTCCACAAGGGCCTCCAAGTTCCTTTCAGCAAAGCTGCCCCCCAGTCATGGAGACTGTAACCAGAACTGGCTTCTTTGATTACATCATCTTTGCACTATTTCTTAAACTGCATGGTAAATCGAGTTGGGTAAATTTGTTTGCAACATTTGGTTGAATACAGAAACTTAAACACTGACATACCACTTTCTGTTCAAAGACCACTGTCCTGCATGTAAAGTCCTCAGCCTAAGATTTGTTGTATGATCACAAATTGCAAAACTAATATCAATATTCATGGAAGGAGACATTTCTGTCTTGGTGGAAAGATTTATAGCAACATCTGGGAGCCATTAGAAAGGCTTCTTTTTCTTTGGCACCATTAGATCATCGTGTCTTTGTCCAAAGCAAAGATGTGCTTAATGATTTTGATTAGCAAATGCCTAGATTTGCCACAGGTTTGAAATTAACTAGGAAAATAATAATATAAACTTATTCTTTAAAACTGAGTATTCTTCTTTTAGTGTTTATACAAGTAGGGTTCTCTGCCTTAATTTTCTGGGTTTAGCCTTGATGCAGTATTCTAGATGAAAAAACTGAAATTTGTATCAGATTGCATCAAAGAGTGTTGTCTCTGTGCTTCTTTTAGGAATGAACATGTTCAGATTTTTTTGACTTTACTGTTCCACATTTCACCTATACATGTACTGAATACATGTCTTAAATAAGGATCATTTGGAGACAGACATCAGTAACATTAGAAAATTGCTTTAAAGCAATTTAAATATGAAGATCTTGAAAGAAGTTCTCTGTAGATGAAAAGTAAGTCAAAAGGCCTCAAGCGCAGCTGTGTCATATAAAGCGAACTTTTATTTGATTTGTTTATAAATTGGAAAATAAGGGGCTTTACAGGCAGCTTTGCAAGTGCATAAAGCTCAAGTTTATTTCAGTTATGGAAAAATATTTTATTGTATTTACAAGGAAATTTTTAAGTTAATGTAAAAAGAAGTAAATTATCGTTGGTAAACCAGAGTACCAGTGCTTAATTTTCTTCTAGAAATTACCTTTGTGTTTTGGGAGAAGTATCTGCATTGCTTCCTGAAGGTTTTATTCACTATAATCCTAAGGGGCATGTGAAATGTTCAGATTCCAACAAAAACTCATCCAATACAGTGTGGTCTCAAATATAATTTTTTAAGCCTACACAATCACAGCAAGTGTGTTAGAATATATCAATCAAGATATTATCACACTAACGCTAATACCTAAATACTTAGTGAATCCATTCAGTAAAAGAAACATTACAGTGATAGTTGTATCTCTCCTGGAAGACCTTAAAATGTGCTTTTGCTGGGTATTTGTAAGACATGTTGGTGAGCTTTTTAAGATAGTCAAAACTAGTGATCATTACAGCTATCAATCCACACAGACATAAATATGTCCCAAACAAATAAACTTTAAAAGTGCTGAGATTTTATAAGTCTTCAACATTTAAAATTATGAGCACACCATTAAAAGAAACAATGAGAAACCTAATAATTCCAGGCTCTTCTCAGGACATGACTGGTTTGCTGTGTTTTAGTGTAAGGAGAATGATGAATTCAGCTTGTCTATGCTGTGCAGACATAGGTGTAGTGGTCAATCTCTGCCTGTCTCCTTTTTGCAGCTGTTGAATTGGCAACCTTCCAGAAAGCTTGGTGGCAAATCATGCAGAACCTTTCCAGGAATGACTAGTGGTCTACTAAGTCTTCCAGTAGTGCCTTGGCATATTTAGACATATTCTTTCATGGTGGTGGCCATGTCTTAGGCTTCATTTGTTTCTGTTTGCAGATAAACTGCCCAGAGAGCAAGTTTAATATCCTTTGCCTGTGCTTCAGAGTGAACTATACACAGGTACTTCCTAATGAAGAAGATGCCTAAACAGTATGTGTGGAATTTGCCTCTCCTAACTTAATCCATGAAAAATTCAAATGTCTAGCAATTGCTTACATTACCTTTGCAGTCAGTTCAGGAAGAATAGAGAAATTTGTCCTAAAAAAGCTGCATAGACTATATTATTGAATAGGTGTCTACAGGGAGCCTAGATGATTGACTGGCCATTTAAAATGTTTCAACTTAGAAGAAATTATTCCTTTCTGATGTATGTAGGTTTCGCACATGCAGACCTGTCCACAGTTTTTTTTTATTGTTCTTTGACATTTGAAATTGTGTTTACAATTCTAATCTGCCTTGCCTGCAGCTCTAAGCAGATATGTATTCCTTAATATGGACTGCATTACTTTGGTGCCCTATCTTGAATCAGTTATTACATGCACACCAAGTTGGTGATGTATTTTGATAAACTAATTAAAAATGCACTAAGAATGCAGAATGCAGAAACTGTAAGTAAATAGCATGGCTTCTTTTGTGCCTAAAGCACAAGAACATTGTTGCTTTCAAGGCTGGTCCCAGAATGTCAGTTGTCAGAACTGTCTCAACCTATCCAAAAGTGTGTTTTCATTGTTGTGAACTCTTGCAGATTTTATCCCCTGAAGGAACTTCTTTACAATTCATCTGGTTGGATAGGGCTCAGGTAGCAAAGTTAATAACCATATCAAAAGCTATATCACTCTACACTTCTTTCTTCCTGATGACGTCTAATGAAGACTGTCACTCCTTATCTGTTCAAATCAACCTGAGCATATTTTGTAGAGACTTGATGAAATTATCTTTTTGCATGTTGCACTCCTGTAAACACAAACAGTTTAGTTCCTGATAGAGATGGAAAGAGGGAGGAAGCAGTTTTGAATTCTTTAAATAGATAGAACAGTGCTGTATGTCAGAAAAGTAGACGAACCTCCAGAACTTTTGGGTTGGTAAGTCCCTAATTGTACAAAGTACTAAAAATGTTAATGAAGTTCCTTAGCATTTTCAAATTAGGCAGAGACTGCTCTGCAGAAGCTAATAAACTGAATCTTCATGGGTCAATTTATTGTGATGCTAGTCTTTCAATAGGTCTTTTCATTCTGGACAACAACAAGAGTCCAAGGGTTGGTCGTTTTGTTATTTTTACCAAACAAACCCACAACAAACCCAAACCAAATCAAAACAAAAACAAAAGGAAAAAACATATACATTCCAGTGTTACGGTGACCGCCTGGCCGCCCGGTGGCCTTGGCACATGACCTGTTTGAGGCGCTCGAGTGGCTGGAGCAAAAACAGAGCCTGAGGCTCAATGGGAGCCTTCTTGCTGTAGGCTCACAACGAGCAGGCTGCCGATCGCTGTTAGTTGTGACCGGCGGAGACAAAGGACTGAGAGAAGGGGAATCTCTGTTACAGACCAGAGCGTTTATTGTCTAATCACAGGAGAGGAGATAACCGGAAATAACCCCGGGTCTGGGGAACGTGCGCCGGGTTTTAAGGGGAAGGAAAAGGGGAGGAGTATACAACTTGGGCCAATAGCGAAGGATTGAAGGGGAGGAACCAGGGTACAAACAACAAATCACAGAGCCACAAGGGAGGGGATAACCTGAACAAACCAATCACAGATCAAATAGAACAGAATTTTCTGGAAAAGGGGGCTGGTATTAACACAGGGGGCAAGGCTTTTGGCTCATGGCTCCGCCTACAAACCGTCCCTCTGGGCGGACTCATCCTCCCATTGGGTGACGAAACTTTGAGGGACAGGAGGCGGATTCCTAGCTGTCCAAGGCACACCCCAACATTCCAGTACTAGTCTAACAACTTCATGTGACCTGCAGGTCTCTAGCTAGCAAGATAATATTTACATACATTTATTTGTGATTTAGTCCATTCAAGTAGAGCCCTGTGGGAAGGCAAACAAGGGGAGAAAAATTTTTTTCTGAGTAAGTCTGAGCCATTAAATAGGTCAAGATTAGATATGAGACCTTCAACAGCCAGTAATGGAACAGCATTAAGTCTTCTGAGTTCACTAGGCGGTTGAATGTGCTAATGGAAGCACTTTCCATGCTGGGAAAGAATAAATTTTCTTTGGAATTTCTTATGAAGAGGTGATTGAGTGTTATGATATGAATAGCTGTGCTATATGCATGGGAATTTTCTGCTGGAAAAATAAGGGCCCCTCTACCAGACAGGGGCTCACTGTAGGAATGTATTAGTGGTGAAGTAAAATGTTAAAATAGATAATTTCCTATTTAATAGTCCATTGACTTTCCTCCTAGACCTATTGTCTCCACCATGACTACTACAGTCTTCATTCCCTAATCAAGTTCATGCTGTTTTAATCTGACTTGGGAAGGTGCTTATTTGTTGTCGGAAAAAGGCTGAATTCATTAACGTATTACATTTTTCAGTTCAGGTGTAGTTGCTGACTTTTGTTGGATTTTCACTAGTGTGCCTGAATAGATGATGCATTATACATGCAATTGTTTTATTCAGTTTGGTCATCCGTAAATCCGACCTTGTCTTCTGTATAAATTTCAGTAACATCCAGTATCCATTTGTGTCTCCAAATATTTAATATTCCCTGGATAGTTCTAGTATGTGATTCTACTATAAGTGCATTCATAATTTATTTTTTTGTGATTAATTACTAAGCTTTTAGAAGAATAAACACATTAATGTTGCTTCTGAAACCGCATAAAATTATTACTGTTTATGGTGTAAGGTGAGCTGTTATACAATTTTCAAAAATGAAAAATAAAATCTGATTAAGATGTTCTTTTCTTTATAGTGCTGTCTTACTCACTCTTCTGCTGCTATTTCTGACCATAAAAATAATTCTCCTATTTTTAAAAATAATTTTCCTATTTTTCTCTCAACTACAATTGTAAAAGCTGTCCTTTCCTAGAAAGCCCTATTTTGCAAAAAATTTTCATTCTATCAATCCATAAAAGATGCTTGAAGTGAAGAGCATAAATAATCTGCATCTATCAAATAATACTGAAAAGTAGATGTTGTCCAGAGTGGAATAGATATTCTCTGTTTACTGTGTAAGCTAAATTTTCTGCCCCAGTTTCTATATAAAACCCACCCATGAATCGCTAACTGATATTTTATTGTAAAATCAGATTGTCTTGATTTACAATGTAGGAAAAACTGTGATTAAGGCTCTGTAGTTTTCAGAAGTATGTGTAGTAAGGAAGGGATTGTATCCAGAGTAACAAGTAGATAACAAGACTTTAGTAAACATAAATCTATAGAATTGTCAAATTGTTTGGGTTGGCAGGGACCTTCAAGGCTCATTTAGTCCAACCCTGCTGCCATAGGCAGTGTTATCTTTCACTAGGGCAGGTTGCTCAAAACACCGTCTTGCCCAAAACTTGCCCTTGAATGCTTCCAGAGGTAGGGCATTCAGAATATCCCTAGGCAACCACTCCAGTGTCCGCACAACTTCATTGAAAAGAAATTCTTCCTTATATCCAGTCTAAATAATTGTCTTAAAAATTGATGTGAGAAACCGCCTTTCTAAACATATACAGGTATTCAAAATTCTAAAGTCTAATCAAACTGTGTTATATATGTATACACTAGGTCATATGTAAAGATTTGAATGGAAACAATTGTAAAGTGCAAAGTACTTTCAGAAATGTGAGATGTGTACCCCTTTGTAGTCCATACAGTTTTAATTCTGGAACCTGGGCATACCAGGTGTGTTTCCTTTTGGTGCCTGCAGAACTGTAAACAGAACAAAAAGTAAAGAGCAGGTGCACAACTCTTATTTTGACTGTGAATTTCTCACTAGAGAAGAAGTACTTTGGAACATAGAACTGTATTATAGAACCTGATAAAGTATAATCTGCTTAAGATCTTTTTGATTTGCAGTGCTTCATTTGGGATGCTTCTCCGTCTTGAGATTGTAAACACATGAAAATATTTATCTCCTTTAATACCTATATTATTTTGTTCTATGACCTCTCTTTAATGTTTCTCATGCCAGTATTTAAATCAAGTTTTAGACTATACCTACTTCAGAAAATGCAACTTTTAAGTACTCAGAGCAGGTTTTTGAGCAGTATCATTTGTCTCTTTGGCAGTGTAGATTCAATGATTTCTTGTAGCACTAAAGGTAGTAGAGATTAACTGTTTTCACAAAGAAAAATACTCAGTAGATAATAGACTTTTTACTAGAAGTAAGTCTTCAGTTACAGTTGTGTTGCCTTTATGAACGCAATCTTTCAGTTGTTGTGAAAGCTACTGATTTTACTTCGGAGAAATAGAAATAATTTAGGGATACCTGATTGGTAGATAAACTATTTATATGTCTATCTGATAAATAGAAAGAATGTGCTGAGAAGTAAATTAATTTGTATTTAAATGAGCATGAAGAAACAATCATTCATGGAACTATAATGCGCATCAATCCACCACCCATTAGTGTGGATTAGGGATGCAGAAATCAAATTTATATTTTCACAATGGCTTGAAGAAAATTTTGAGAAATCCCCAAATAAAGATTTAATTAGAATGAATTTACTATTTAAGCTACTTTATTTAAAAAAAATGTGTTCTTTTTGTTGGGCTTGATAAACTGATTTCTCTTAGACATCATGATTTTTTTAACTGATTTTTTTAAAATAAGATTATGCTCATGAAATGGAGATCTGTTCTCTTCCACACATGGTCTTTCAGAAAAAGGCTAGAATAGTGGTAGATTTAAGTTGTAAGCATTCACTTAGTATGAACCTAGCATCATACACTTAAGCAAGGAATTTAAGATAAAAACACTGTGGTATAGCATGTGTACTCTTCCTCCTTGGAGAGCTGAATTTCGCCTTGTTTTTGGATTTAAATGCTTATGCTACTAGTAATTGCTTTGGCTTTTCTTCAGATTCCTGTTTTCTACAAACAAGAGGGAACTGTTTACAAAGGCAGATGTTTCTCATGAGATAAACAGAAAATAAAGGAATAAAACAGACTCAGAATTAACTCTGAACTTCCTTCTGCTGGAGTGGCAGTTAGAAGCGCCAGAATTCTGTTGTATGCATTTCCTATAATGCATTGCCGTCTTAACAATATTACTTTGACTGCCACAGTAACTATACCTGTGGCTGTTCATAGATCACCAGAGATGATCTGAGTTTTCACCAGGATCGCTAGTCATTGAAATAAGATTCTAATGACTCCCTTTTAGCTGAATGAGCAAAAATTGCCACAGGAAATCCATATCAAGGAATAAATAATCATAGGAATCAAATCCCAAACAGTTTCAACCCAAAAAAAGTCTGAGAAAGACTTTTTTTTTTGAAGCATTAAAATACATTCTCACTGAGGGATTATTTTCTTCTCACTGGAAATATTTTAGGTAAAATAAAAGTGTGCTATATAAAAAATACTTGGAAATGCATATGAAAGTATTTTAATCATCTTGGGGAAGAAGATGCTTTCTGTAATTAAAATACCAACAGAAAAGGATCCCTACACATTTGTCCATCCTGAAGCTGAAAACACAGCCTGTATTCTAAAAATGTTTATTATAATGAAAGCTAATTCTGTTTTATGACTATATTGAGCTTACATAATTCTTGGTGGAAGTTCAGACAGAGAATTGCCTGCAGTGGTAGAAACACTGACTAGTGTCTATTTGTCACTGTATATATTCACAGCTTGAATTTTGCATGAACTGAACTTTCTTTGCCCTACAGCAAGTTTTAGATTTTATGAACCATTGTACTTCTAGTAATACGTAAATGTGCTTCAAATTCCAAAAATAACACAGAAAAATGACTGTATTTCTTATGTTCTGCTAAGACCATTATGAGTTGGCACTGAAATAGTACAATGGCTGTACTTGTTTTGCTGCCAGTAATGTGACCCTGGCTGCTTGATTGTTTTTACTTCGTTTCATTGTTACAACAGTATAAGTGGAACCTTGAGCATTAACTGTTAAGAAAAGCTTGTTTCTTTTGGATTTGTGTCTTTTAAGTATGTGAGGCAGTAAGAGTTGTCAGTGAATTTTTACAATAGAGTTAAGGCACGTCTCCTGTGAAGTCAAGACTGATGAGTCAGCCATTGCCTCAGTGAGTTATTCTGCCAGACTTATTTGGCTCCTTTCATCTAGAACTTTCACATGTGTGAAATCTCTATCCTAATACCATATCTGGAAGAAAGTGGAGCCCCCTTTTCTAACACATGCCCCTCCACTGCTGTTGCTCTTTCTCTTTTCAATCCAACTCTTGATGGCTGATCACATTAGAGCTAATGCAGAGTGTTTATCCATGTTTTCTCCTTTTTGCCTTTTTTTTGGTGTGCTTTAAATAGTGATGGCAAGTATTTTCATGTTATATATAAAGCCATTAAAAATTTCTTTCCCATTGTCTACACTGATAGATATTTCTTGAACATTGCTATTACAGTATGTTAGGAAAGAAAAGTGGGGTAGGAGTGCAGAGAAAGATTGATTATTTACATGTTAAATGTTTATACTGTGAAACTATTTAGGTTTTTTCCCCAAAGAAACCAAACTAGTACAATTACTAATAGTAAATAAACTGAAACTTTAAGTCTTAGAAGAACAGATGCACATTATGATTGGCTCAATTAAGAATTTGTGCTAGTGTTTTCAATACTTTTCCACATACAAAGATCTGTTCTAGTCCTTTCTGACTTGAAAATATAATTTTTATTTTATTGTGTATTTCCTTACAGCTACCAGATATTTAGTATTAGCATTGCTTTACATCTTCACTCAGTCTTGTAAATGACCTAATACCTACTTAGAGATGATATATATAATTGTCATATACTGACTATAGTTATGGTCTTTAGAAAATACGCTGTAACTGATAGTAAGTGGAGACCTCATAGCAGACTTCCAGTACTTCAAGAGGTCTTAAAAAGAAGCCAGAGAAAGAATCTTCCTCAGGAACTGTGCTGATAGGACAGTAATAGGTTTAAACTGAAAGTGGGGAAATTTGTATTACATATAGAGAAGAAATTCTTTACCGATGGTGAGATTGGTGGGGGACAGGAACCGGTTGCCCAGAGAAGTTGTGGATGTTCCATCCGTGGCAGTGTTTAAGGCTAGGTTGGATGGGGTTTTCAGAAATCTGGTCTAGTGGGAAATGTCCCTGATACTTTCCCCAGAAATGTCCCTCCAACAGGGGTGTTGGAACTAGAATGAGTGTCCCTTCCAACCCAAACCATTCTGTGATCCTGTAAAGGTGACGTAATTGTTCACCTGTGATACAGATACTGAGGAAAAATATTTTTTTACAGGCTATTAATCACTAGAAAGACACATTTAACATTTAAAAAAAGTTAGAAATGAGAGTTAAATATCATTTCTCTACATAGAAGTAAATTCTATACCTTCTGTTACTGTTTACTGCTTAATTTATAATGTTTCATATAGCAGTTAATGGTCAGAAAGGCCATACCTTCCTTTAAAATTTGGGGTTAATCTGTTCATGAAAATACCACCCACTCACAACCCAGAACCAGAACATACAAAATTTAATTAGTGAATATTTTTCCACTTGATTTATGGGGTTTACTGTTTAATCCCCACTAGTTACAAAACTGGTTTTTTCAATACCCATAACATGTGCCATCCAGCTTCCTTGCTTGCTGTGAACTTGTAAACCCCTTCAGTATGTGATTGATGAATATAAAATTGAATCACAGAGCACAAAAAAAAATGGCATAGACATGACTATACCGACATGATTTATAGGTGCAGTCTCAAAATCTATCTGAAACTGGAGTTTCAGAAACTGACTTTGAATAGGACTTGACTGCTTTCTGGCATGCCATGCTTTGAAGAAAGCTGCCTTTGCAAGATCAGATTTTATATGTTCAGAGAGGAACAGTGTATATATATAACCTCTCAATCATTTGATCACTAAACTAATGACTTTGTCCTAAAGAACCTGACTGTAGCTGAAAACAGAGAGAAGTAAAGGCTGGAAAATGGTCAAAATAATACTGATTTTGAAGTATACCTATTTTAAGACCTAAAATGTGCAGTAAGAAACATTTGGAACGAAAAAGGACTTATTTGTATGAATTCATCTATATGTTAAAGGTATATTAGGATTTGGGTCCATTTTTTGTGATTTTAAGTTGAATGTACAGTTTCAGTTTTTACTCTATTTCTGACGGACATACTTTTAAAAGTTGGAATTGGTATTTGACAGAATAACTTGAACAAACAAGCTTAAAGACTGGTGGATTTCTGGAGAGAGGTAAAAATATTCAGACTTGAGAAAGCTAGTACTGCATGTTAACTTAAGTTTTTAAGCATTTTTTTCTAAATTCAGTTCTGCATTACTCTGGTAACTGTATCCTAAAACATGGCTTATGG
The DNA here is from genome assembly GCA_013398055.1 of Ifrita kowaldi. Classification (NCBI taxonomy): domain Eukaryota; kingdom Metazoa; phylum Chordata; class Aves; order Passeriformes; family Cinclosomatidae; genus Ifrita; species Ifrita kowaldi. The sequence continues at coordinate 612,554 of VZRS01001244.1, forward strand.
CTATGTATAAGGTCCAGATATGTACTTGGTTCTTTAGGCACAAGTTTGTCAATGTCAACAAGCCCTGAATTTTAATGATATTTTTTTTGTAGACATTTATAAGCCACCCTGTGATTGTTTTACATTTTTGCTATGGGCTGTGAAACTAAACCAGTATTTAATTTATTAGTTTTCCAAAGACTTTTAAAATTATTTTTACTGCAGCCATAAATAATATATTATTCAAATATAATTTTACCTGGAAGAGATGGGAAACAAGAAAAAGAAAGGAGTGATTGGCTGCTGCTTTTATGAGAGTAGAGATAGATTTTTACTTGGAATATGTATTATTCATGTGCGGAATTCTCATTTGTTTAGCTCATTATAGAAATTAAATTAGAAATTACTAATAGAAGTCAGCTATCCTCTATAGACACAACCCCCCTAAAGACAGCGCACAAAGCTGTTATTCAAATCTATGAATAATTATGTCTAAGTGTAAAGTGGATATCTAACAGAATCATAGAATAAAGGCTTTTTTCTTAATAGGCTGGTAGGTTTTTCTTCACAGATTGAGCTTTGAAAAATTAAGTAGATAGCTGAAGCTTTGCACTGGATGTCCTTTTCAAAAGGCTAAAGTTTTAATTTAATGTATTTCTACGGAATTTCTTTCAATCTAGCATAAGGCATTATTTGCCTTGTTTCAGCAAAGGATATTATAACCCCCTCCGTTGGTCCAGAGTTCTGTATGATCAAATAATTTACCAATTTACCTTTTTCAGTGCATTTTTAGATATCTATCTGGCGCAGATGTAGATATATTTCAAAGGCTAAATACTCTTCAGAGAACAGCAAATATCTTCTGATGTCTAAAAGTATAAATATATTAAAAAATCCGTTAGTATATAATCAGTGAAGTTTATCCACTGATCTGAACATCATTAACAGGAGAGTTAAATCTTGTGTGTCTGGCCGGGATTGTTTCATTAAGAATTTCAGTAAAACAAACAAAAAACTTGTTCAAAACAAATTTGGAGTAACATTTTTCCTTCTGATATATGAAAAGTATTCTTAATTAATGCTAGGAAAGTAGAAATCTTTTACAAACAAAACAGCAATTGGACATTAGAATTTTAATTTTTCTCCTGTGTCCCATTCTGATTAGGTTTAATGAATGCAGGGAAAAAAAAAAGAAAATAAAACAAAACAAAACAAAAAGTACATTATCGGTATAACTTTTAATTTTTGAAGATATTGTTTTTCTTATTCTGCTTTACTCAGAAGTAACTATTTTACTTTGAGCCATTAAGGGCAGGGATGTGATTCAAGACAACCAACACAGCTTCACCAAGGGTAAGTCCTGCCTGACCAACCTAGTGGCCTTCTATGATGGAGTAAATACACCAGTGGACATGGGAAGCGCTACAGATGTCTTCTGTTTCGACTTCTGTAATGCCCTTGACACAGCCCCCACAACATCCTTTTCTCTAAATTGATGAGAAATGGATTTGATGGGTGGATGGTTTGGTGGATAAGGAGTTGGTTGGATGGTCACATCCAGAGGGTAAAGGTCAATTTCCAGAGCCCCAAAGGACATTAATGGCAAATGGTGTCCTTCGGTACAGCCTCAGCAAATTCGCAGATGAAGCTGAACTGAGTGGTGCAGTTGACACACCTGAGGCACAGGCTGCCATCCAGAGGGACCTGGAAAAGCTCAAGAAATGGGCCCACGGGAATCTCATGGGTGGCGCAAGCCACTGTATCTGGGAGAGGACCAGTGCTGCGCCTTACCCGAGTGTCCGCCGCAGATCTGGAGACCTCTGGAGTCCCTGTCTGTGGTTGGCGACCCTCAGGAGGGGCCGTAGAGCCACCACGCAAACACTCACTGACCCAGGAGCGATGACAGGCTCAAATGTGAGAGGTTATGTCCAAGCGTGCACACCGAAGACAAAAAGAGAGGGGTCTCTTGTATGGGTTCTGAAGGGTTTAATCCAGCAGAGGCTCCAGTGACAAAAGATGTTAACAAGGGAGGGTCCAGGGGTTTTATAGGGGTGCAACTAACCAACCAGGTTTAGGAAAAGGGGAGGGGAGAGTACAAACGGACCAACCAGATACAAGGTGGGAGGTGCACTGAGGGGGGAGCCAATGGGGTACCAAATAACAGAGAACTTTCTAGAACTCATACACATTTAACAGGTTGATGCATATTCAAGAGGTCATACACAAAGCCGGGTGGGGAAATGATGAACCAATTGTAACTGAGCAGTTAACACAAAGGTCTGTGGGTGCTCACCTTAAACATCAAGGGAGATATCAAACCTCTGAGCCGGCCCACCATGAGTTGAATGCTCCAGTTTGGGCCTGTGGCTTGCCAACAACTTCGGCCGCAGCAGCCACCACTGCAACACATGGGGTTTAACAAGACCAAGTGCAAGGTGCTGCACCTGGGTGGGGGGCAGCTCTGCTATCAATACAGGCTGGGGGATGAAGGGATTGAGAGCAGCCCTGCTGAGAAGAATTTGAGATACTGGTGGATGAGAGGCTGGAGATGGGCTGCCAATAGAATCATTAAGGATGGAAAAGACCTCCAAGATACAGAGTTTAATCTTTGACCAAACACCACTATGCCAACTAAATCCTAGCACTAAGTGCCATGTCCATTCATTTCTTGAACACTTCTGGGCGTGTTGACTCTGCTACTTCTCTGGGCAGCCTATTCCAATGCCTAACCACCCTTTTCAGTGATGAAATTCTTCCCGATGTCCCACTTGAACCTCCCCTGGCAGAACTTGAGGTCATTTCCTCTTGTCTTGTCACTGATTGCCCGGGAGAAGAGGACAAAACCATCTGGCTACAACCTATTTTCAGGTAGTCGTAGAGAGAGGTAAGGTCTTCTTCAGCCTCCTTTTCTTCAGACTAAACAATCCCAGCTCCTTCAGCCACTCCTCACAGGACACACTCTCTAGACCTTTCACCAGCTTTATTGTCCTTCTCTGGACATGCTCAATGTCTTTCTTCAGGTGAGGGGCCCAGAATTGGACACAGTACTTGAGGTGTGGCCTCACAAGTGACAAGTACAGGGGGACAATCTCTACCCTACTTCTGCTGGCACAGGATGACATTTGCCTTCTTGGCCATCTGGGCACACACTGGCTCATGATCAGCAGCTGTTGACCAGCAATCCCACGTCCTTTTCCGCTGGGTGGTTTTCCAGCCACTCTTCCCACAGCCTGTAGTGTTGCATGGCGCTGTGGTGACTGAAGTGTGGGATCCAGCACTTTGCCTTGTTGAAGTTCACACAATAGGCCTTGGCCCATCGATCCAGGCGATCCAGATCAAATATGTGCTTGCAGCCCAGAAAGCCAATCATATCCTGAGCTGCATCACAAGAATTGTGACCAGCAGTTTGAGGGAGGTGATTTTTCTTCTCTATGCATCTTTTCTGAGACCTCCACCTGGAGTTCTGGGGTCCAGTTCTGGTGTCACCAGAACAGGAAAGACATCGACCATTTGGAGCAAGTCCAGAGGAGGACCACAGAGATGACCAGAGAAATAGAACACCTCTCGTGTTCTATAAGGAAAGGCTGAGAGAATTGTGACTATTCAGTACTGTGAAGAGAAAGCTCGGGGGTGACCTTAGAGCAGCCTTTCAGTACCTGAAGGGAGCCTACAAGAAAGCTAGATGGGGACTTTTCACAAGGGCATGTAGTGGTAGGATAAAGGGGAATGGCTTCAGACTGAAAGGAGAGTAGGTTTAGATTAGATATTAGGACGAAATCCTTTACTGTGAGGTTGTGGAACACTGAGCCAGTTTTCCCAGAATAGGGGACAGTTTTCCCAGAGAAGTTGTGGATGCCCAGAGAAGTTGCCCCATCCCTGGAAGTGTTCAAGGCCAGGTTGGATGGGGCGTTGAGCAACCTGGTCTAGTGGAAGGTGTCCCTGTCCGTGGCAGGGGGTTTCGGAAAATAGAGGATTTTTAAGGTCTATTCCAACCCAAACCATTTTGTAATTCTGTGAAGCAAATAATTTCTTTACTTATTACAGCACTTTTCTACTCTATGGGCAGATTAAAGAAATAACTTCGTACGCTGAATAACACCTCATGAAGACAATGTCCAAAGAAAAGATCCAGTTCTCATTAAATATAGTTCTGCTTGGCTGCTCTGTACTTTTAATAGAAAATAAAGAACAACTGTGCGAAAAAACTGTTGGTTGCTTTGTAGCAATATGTCAGTGAAAATCCAGAAGTTTAGTGAAAGGCGATGAACAGGGATGGCTTCTGTAAGTAATGCATTTTTTTTTAATGTTTTAAAAAGAGCTAGTTGAATCATGTCTTCATGAATTGCTTGGAGACATGTTCTGATAATAAACATGTTGTTCATTGGAACATACAAATAAGGAATGGAGTATGACAGCATAGAGTGTAAACATCCGTAGTTGCTTGTATAGACAGCGTGAGAATCACAGGTGGTTTATGGTGATGACTGAAGCATCTTCTAATGAAGACCAGAGGTTTTTAATTGGAAAAAATTATAAGGGCACTGAAGGCAATAAATAGTATACAGAAATTTGCAGAACCTTTTTGAACATTGGATTTAAGGAGAACTTATAATTTATGCAAATATTAATTATTTTTTTTGTGTTGTATGCCCAGCATAATGTATTACATTTAGCATTTTTAAGCCCAGTTAGATTTTTACTTGCAACTTGATGTTCTCCTCATATTTTCTTCCCTCCACTGAAAGAAGAAAAAGGGGAGATTGCAAGACCTAGAAAATGTTGCTTCTGTTCAGAATCTTCTAATACTAAATCCTTTTTCTCCTATGTTGCTTTATCTTTTATTTGTCTTCCTCTACTTTGAAGACAGTTGTTCTCAGACAAGAGGAGGATGACTATCTTAACCATTCCTAGATAGCACCAGGAAACCAAACTTTGGTTTTATGCTTTTAGAAGACTAGAGTCTAACTTTTCTTTTTTCATCCACAACTAGATATCTAGTAATTTTTTACCTAATTTGTTATACTCCAGCAGGCTTCCTGTCTGCCAGTCAAAGGAGAATGTGTTTTGTCTAAATTCTGGTTAAATGGAGGCAAAGTTTTCAAAAGGAATGAGTTGTCTTGTCTCTTTACAAAGGAGTGGCTGAGGCCTGTGGAGGAGGAGATGTGTGCAGGCTTTAGATGCCGGTGTTATGGAGGTTCCACCCTTCCTTAAATATTTAATTCTACAAAAAGAAAGAGATTTTATTTTGTGCTGACCAGTTGCTACTGGCTAGCTGAATCAGAGTGCTGACTAAGATGAATTTTGTTCTGAAATATCCTGTGCATCAGGTATGGAGTTACAGAAGGCATGTGGATTCCATTTGGAGGTCTGGGTTCCTAAAGGTTCAGTGTAACAATACTGAGTATTAGAATAAAGATCTTTTCCATGGTTTCTAAAATTATAGAAATTCAGCAAGTTGGTTGGTTCACCTGAGAGAAGCATTTAAGAGGATACAATGAATTGGTCAAGTGTTACATCGGGAAAATTGAGTCTATTCGATTCAAGAAGTGTAAAATCTCAGTTTCAGCTTCATCTAGGAATGGGTGAAAATAAAAATGGAGGAAAGCAACAGAATTAAAGAAGTCTTACCTAATAACTTAAACTGGTAGCCTGTGTATAAGCTTGGAAGAACTCTTATTTCTGCACAATGCTCTCACTTATTTTGTCATGCTATTAATTAATTATATTTTTAAAAATCAGTGGGATTTCACAGAATAGAGCAGTTCAGGTGGCTGCTTGCTACAGAAGAACTTATATCACAGTGAATTTTCATTCCATGTTCAGAATACATAACAGAGACAGAAAAAGTAATAAGGTCTTTACTCTTGAATCTTCACAGTAAAATGCAAAGTTGAGCAGCACTGAATGAAAGATAAAATCTGAAATTAATTAAATTCTATTTTTCTTTTTTTGTAATTTGGCAAAGTGAGAGAAGCATTCTCTCAGGGAATGCAGCTATGATTTCTGCCCTGAGTTTGAATAGATAAATTTCAATTTCGTTTTTCTCTTATTGCTATAAGGGAATGGAAACATTTGATAGGTGAAATATTCAGACAAGTTAAGTGTATAAGGAAAGAGACAGAAATACACACATCCAAAAAGTATTTAGGAACTTCATTCAAGTTTTCATGAAAAAAGCTTGCAAAGATATTTGCAAAGTGAATGTGAGTAGAGAATTTGCAATATGTACTAAACCCTCTAGAATAATATCTCTGTTGTCTCCCATCTCTTCAACTTGTTTTTATATAAGCTTGCAACTTCCTGAACACCAGACCTGTGTGACTAGATATTTACAAGGTCTAAGAGACAGTTTTCTGGGAGATTACACCTCAGGTGGGTAGTTAGTGACCTTGGTTTGTAATTCGTAGTGGAATTGGAATGCATTTTAGAAATGGTTCTTTTTTTTGACAACCCTTTATTAGCAGCCAGCAATTAAATGTATTAAGAGCCCTTGTTGTACACATTCTTTCAACCACAGAACACTAAGGGATGTATATGTTATAATTACAATTATCCATTCTCCTTATTGTCCTGCTGAGGAATGCAACTGTAATTCTGGCAAACAGACTACACATTTGGCTTGCTGTCCTTGGACTGCAGATGTCTAATTGCAGGCAACCATTTCATTTCAAATGGCTCATTAAAACAGAAGACATTTAGCATTGCTAACATGAATCTGCAGCTATGATTATGCATTTAATTAGAAAAGTGCAAGCTTTTTCCCTTTGTAATCTGGATTTACCAAATTTCTTCTATGTAATGTGTTTTGGAAGAACTTGAAATTGGCTTAATTTTTTGTCTTTTTTTGCAGTGGTTAATATCTGTGTTGTTCATATGTGAGCTTGATAAGATAGAAAACCACACTGTATACATTTCACAAGTGTTGCATGTTTGTGTACTTTGTTCAGTTTGAAATTTCCTTAATCTGATAATAATTTATTCTGCCACTTTATTTGTACCTGCAGCTAAAATAAATTTAGGTACGTGAACATCTCTACTGCACTCACCCTGAGGAGCTACTAGTAAAGTAGCAAGATTAGATTAACCCTTCGGATCATTTCTCTTTTAACACTATTTGTAAGAAAGGTTTCCAGTGAACCTTTAAATAGAAAATATAATCTCCTTGAGTCCTCTTTTCTTTTCTTGAGCTCTGTATCTTATTTATTGTCCATTTGTGTGTGTATTGATATCACATTTTTTGCTTAGCATAGCCTGAACCCATTTATTATTGATAGAGTTCCTTACTTCTCTGTATGTTTCACCTGTTACTCTTATAATCTTTAGTGGGTAACTATTTTAGTAGTGTTTCAGTAAGTAAAAGTAGTCTGGAGGAGAGTGGGGCAGGGTACTGTTGTGCTTGGACAGAGCAATGCATTTGCACTACTAGCAGAGATAATGAACTCTCGTTCTCCATCCTCCCCTGGTAGAAAAGTTTTTTTCTCTTGCACTTGACCTTTGTGCATCTTAATCAGTTGTTTCAAAGATCTCTAGCACCAGTGAATGTGTGCAGTATGCATTTCCTGAGGAAGTTGCCTGTCACATTAGGGTTTCAGGGTGATCCTAGTGGCAAGTCCCTTCCAGATAAGGGTTAAAAAATTGAGCTTAAGTAAACATGTAGCAGTATATCCAAGGAAACAAGCTTCTGTAGAGGTGCTAATTTTGAAATATTGCTAAAATTTCTCAATAAAATACTGTGCAGTGCTTTGAATTAGAGGAGTGGAACAATTTAAACTGCTGATTGTTCAGAATAAGGGAGGTCAGGACAGCAAGATACATTTAGGAAATGTGTAAAACCTTCTTGCTATCATACTTCGAGTGGGTGCAAGGAATGTTTATGAGTTTATGGCTGATGAGGCAGTCAATGTGCATGCTAAAACTATGAAATACTACCTGCTGTCTAACCCCTATTAAAAATTAAAATGGTTATAAGCAAAAATAGACTGGTCTCAATGGGCTTTGCATCTTCAGTTTTAGAAGTCTAATTAGTTTCCACATTTCTTAAGGTGCATCCTGCATCTTCTTTTTGTTTTGCATAATCTTGAATTAAATAGGAAAACACAAAGTTTTGAGATGAAAATATTTTGCTTCTACGGCTTGAATTAGTCATAAGCACAAGTGTGTTTTCTGTTCTGTCTGGTCTGTTACAATTAACATAAGATGTTTTATTTATTATTCAAGTACTTCAGATAAATGCTAAATGTAGGACATCTCCTATTCCCTTTCCCACCTCTCACAGTAAAGAATGAATGGGATTAAGAAAACTAGAGTTGTGTTCAGAATCTCTTTGTTTGCAATACTATCTTTGTGATATTTTTGAGCTGTTCCTTCTCATTTGTATATCTGAAATCACCCTTTAGATAAAGAAACAGCATATTTTCAACCCTTTTAGAAACAGAAGTGCTGCAGCTTGTCTAGAGAGGAATTTGCTTAGCAGAGACAGGAATCCACATTTGTGGGTCACCACAGCTGTGAAGCATCCCATCTAACTTCTAAAATAAGTACAGTATTTTCCAATGAAACAGTTTACTCCCTTGGACTTAACTTGGGTGGATTGGAGCTTATTATAATTATATTAAAAATTTTGATTTCTTTAATAGAAATTGCATTGTACAGTTTCCATTCAGATCTTGGGTTTTTATAGTTCAAAGTGCTTGAAATTTGTCAAGAGAGTTTTACTCAAAGTAGGGTATACAACATAAGCAATAAGTCTAGACTTCCTCTAAGCTCATGATAACCAGATGAAACACAGTCTTTAATTCATGGCTCTCCTGGTAGTTATTAGATGGTTGAAGTTATAGAAATGAATCCTGTAACAATTTGTTCTGTAAAGCTATAGTTCAATGGGACAAAATTTTTAAAAGGAAGTACACTTTGAAAATATTCATACACAAAGCCATATGTATTATGTGCATCCAAATAATAGCACTGAAATGTTCATAAATGTGTATGTAAACAGGTGTTCAGTCTTTAAGAAGTTTTTTCATATATTTACTGCTCTCTAAGGATAATTAGGGGGCTCAGTTTCCTATTTTTTTTTCTTCTTAAGAATGCAAACCAGCTTGAAAAAACAGATCTCAGCAGATCTCTTATGCCAGTCATGCACAAGAAAAAGAGACTGGAGTCTCAGCAAATACTTCCTTCTTTAGCAGCAGTGATTAGATAGTCTCTCAGTTAGTTTGCATCTTGAAAGATACTTTCACTTCATATTTTTTCCCTAATGTTAATCCTTTAAGAATAAAGAGCAAGGCACAACTGTCAGTTTTAGTGAGTTGGATTCGTTTGAGCAAGATAACAGTTCCCAGAGGAATGTGAGCATGGGGTAGAGTACTTTACAATCTTGCTTTTCTTCTCAGGGAGCTTTCTTGACTTGGCCTAGCTGCTGCTGTTTATTTCCCTGAGGAACATCTGTGAGAGGAACTGCATTTGTCTCTGAAGTACAGAACTGCTTCCTGGTTTTATTTTTCCCACCTTTCATTTTTCAAACAAACATCTACTTTCCAAATTCTTTCAGTTGTGTTAATACTATACACTGCTTAATGGATTGTGGCAGAGAAAGCGACTTTCTCAGAATTTTAATGCATAGCTATTTAGACAGCAGTAGTTCATCCAAGGAGAATATAGTGATGACATTTTACCAGTATTTTAATCTGATAATTTTGTTCAAATTTTAACCAACTGAAATAATGTTAAATGCTCTTTTTTTTTTAATTTGTAAAGAAAAAACAATTAACACCGCCTGCTTCTCAGATTTAAACTAAATGTATTTAAGCTTTATGGGATTAGAGAAAGAAATTACTGGGTTCATTCTAGAGGCAGTTTTTATCATTTTCGGGGAAAGATAGTGGAGGAAACCATTTTGTTATGAAGGGCTGCACATGGAAACACTGTTGAAGGTCTAAGCTAAGAATGTTGATGGAAAACATTTATAACGGGCTGGTCTACTTAGGAGCAGCCTCCCTTTTCAAGACTGCAACTAGAAGCAGGATAATTAATGATATTATGTATCCCTTTAATGTTGCTCTAATTTCTCTTCTGCAGTACTGAATCTTTTCTGACATTCTTTGATCCAGAAAATTCTGTCCCTTGTACAGTGGCATTAAAACAGAACGTGTCACTTTCCCTTGTTTCTGATGTACTGGCGTCTTATGAAATTATATTCTTTTTATAAAAATAAGTAACTCCGCAATTATTCCATGCCATGTTAAATAAGAATAATCATATATAACTGCTTTATTATTAGCTACAAATAAAATGTCATGTCTGGCAGTGGAGCTAGGAATGAAGATGTTTTTAACCTCTAGAATGTGTGTAGATTTTAATTATTCTTCAGTAGTGTAGCTGCCAGTTTATTTACTACAAATTGGTGGGGTTTTTCCTCTCTCCTTTTCCTGAAAAGGTGGAAGTGGCACAAATGGGATTACAAACTACACGTATGATTTAAATGAATCCATCTGATCTCTTAAACACCAGATATACAATTTTTCAGCTGTTCCTATTTTTAATTGAGTGGGTTTTTTTAGTGGAAACTTCCTTTTTCTTAATAGGCCTGTTTCCTTATGCTGGAGTATCCCTGATACAGGTAGCTCTATATACAGACCAAGTAGCAATTAAACCTTTTTTTGGTTTCAAAGTAATGTATTGTTACCTGATTGTCATCACTTTTTAGACAGAAATACTAATGTTATTCTAAGGGAAAAAGTGGACTTCTATCTGAGTTCCATTTCCTGATTCCCGGGCTTTGGCTGGGGAGAGCAGTCATCTCACCAATTTACAATGTAGGGATTTACAGGGTTAACAGTTTTCTCTGAGAATGGGAAGCAAGGATTCTCATGTAGAAGATGCATTATTCTCTTAAGGTATATAGACTAGTCCTTTTTTCTTTAACTTCTGTTGTGAGCTTGTCTTTTACAAATTTTAAGACTGCTCTGAGTGACTTGTGTTCTGTCTTGTTTGTTTCTACTATTTAACATAGGGGAAATGTGACGCAGCACTCTAGAGCCTAAAACATTTTATTTTGAGTATTAATGATATCCATCGATACAACATCTTTGCTTATTTACAAACATAATGTAAGTTCATGATTTCCACTACTATTTTCAGTTCTCTGACTTCCATTTTCTGTCTTTGCGTTTCTCTGTAACTTATAGCAGGCTTGTGGCTGCGATATCCTTACTGCCTATTGATTTAAGGATTCTTTAATTGAAAGCTATTCAGCAAACATGCTTTTCAATTTACTGTTTTGCCCAACTATGTTTAGATGCCAGAGGCTCATTTGCAGCAGTTGAAGGTTAAAGATTTAAAAGCTTAAAAGTAAAGCTGCATGTCATCTAGGTATACTAGAGTAATATGCAGGGTTTTCACTAAGGACTTGTCATACATCTTACATAGCCTGCAGGCTAAAAGTGTGTGTCTGTGCCTTTGTGTCTGCGTGTGTAACCACAGGAAAGGAAAAGGAAAAAAAAATCAATGATCTCAAAATTAATTAAAATCAGGAAGACTTCCCCCTGCTGACAGGATATTTAGGATGAAAATAATTAAATGAGCTATTGTGGCAAATACAATATCGATTGCTCACCAAGAGAAGCTCCTTGAAGACTTAGATGAAGATTGATAACTGGTTTTTAACAGTTAGAGCCAAAGGCAACCATTCCCATCTTCAATTCTTATGCTTTTGTACAGTCTGACAAATGGCTTTCAACCCAACCTTATATTGACCACTATAGAAAGCTATTATCTGCTATAAATAAATTGCATATACACATTGCTTCTCCATTCTTCATATCTGTAGAGTTGAAAACACTTTATTATTTTTCATTTCCTCATACTTTAAATGAGTATCTGCCATCCTTTCAGGGCAGAAAGTTTTGCTTTGTTTGTTTCAAATCAGAGGTTTGTTTTCTTTCTTTGAGTAAACAGGGTCAGGATTTGCACACTTGAATTAGAGATGGAGTGAAGATAAGGCTAATGTTTTCAGAATAATAACAAAAGAAAATAAACCTGAAGATGGCACCAGATTTTCTCAAGTGATCACTGGAATTTAGCTATGACATGTCTACAATAGCAAGTAAAAAGGCCCATTGGAGGCAGCCTCATAAAGCAAAGCTGTTGGTGCCAAAAAATGACACTCCTTATTTCACACTCTTCTGTTTCCTGCTATTTTGCTTCAGACTTTTGCTAGTCCATTCCTTTGGACAAAGCCAATTAGCAGATGGAGCACATAAAGTACAGCCCTCAATCACATCTTTCTGTGAATTTTATTTTAAGAGAGCCTGGTTCATGCATTTTGAGACCTCTTCATGATGTGCACCAGAGCACTGCTCTGTGGTGTCACGCATCAGGAGAGTCACTTCAAAAGCTTGGTGCTGTTCAAAAGTAAAATCTGTGGCAAGTATTTCACAGTAATGGAGCCTTCAAAAATTATTGTGAGAACAAATCTTAATGAGAGGGAAATGAGTGGGCAAGTGTCGTTTTTGTTTTGGTGGCAGACTAAAGCAAAAATAGACATAGAGAAAGCCATATCGAGAAAAGCAATTAAATAATATAGATTAAATACTTGTTTAAAATATCAAAACAAGCCTGTTAGAAGCATTTGGCTTTGAACGAAATTAATTTAGCTAAATGTTTATGGAAGCAGACTCTTATACATCAACTTCCTTGTGGAAGCACACTTGCAAGAGGAAAACTGTTCCATATCATTTAGAAAGTCAGAGTTCAATGGAAAACATAATAAGAAGTTATGAGAATTGAGAAGTAGTTAAAAAGTGCTTCCTACCTATGCTTTGGCAGTCTTGTCATGGGTCTGGTGTCAAATTTCACTGTTCCTGAGCCCGTGGTTTTGGTGAACTAGAGCTCTGTGAGATTGAGATTCTTAAGTTACTACACTGTATGGATAGGCTGATTCTTCTCAGATATTTTAATATAAAGAACTTATGCAGTCTTTGAGAAAGGTCTCATGCAGTAAGAGAATTCTCTGCAGAAATAATTCTCTTACATTGCTTTCTTTCTGAAAAACTGGAAATAGTTGTACCTCCTTGAAACTCAAAGACTTTTTGTGATTTTTATAACGGTAATTTTTTGTTACACTTTTCATTAAATATTAGATTAAAAATTCTGAAGAAATCAACTGCTAATAACTTTGAGACTTTGAAATATCTACCTTTTGAGCTTTAGATTACTCAGGCCTTCCCAATTTCATTAGAATATGAGATGAAATAGATAACCACATTAAAATTAAGAAACTACTGTCTTGCAGATATCATTTGTATGCTGCCTGCTGCCTCGAGCTATTCATGACCAGTCAGGAAAGGCTTTTCTAAACAACCATGACATTTACTGCACTCCGTGATATCTGGAATTTTTTTATCAAGGGCAGAAGTTAACATCTTAGATTAACAACTTCAGGAGAAATAATTTTCCTTCTATGAATATGCATCGTTCCACTGTCTATGAAACTTTTTATAGGAAATAAGAGATGAAGAAAATAAGATGATAAAATTTTTGACCTGAGTGGATTTATTTCTGTATAGGATTCTTTGCAAAACAATCTGTTTCAATAAGACCATAACATTAGGCATCTAGGTGAAATGTGACCCTTTGTGATTTTAATTTTGTGACACTACATTTTGAGCTTGCTCCCTATCCAGGGATCAAAAAAATATTATATTATTTCCTGTAAATTTTCCATACCCGATCAATAATCTCTTCCATTTAGTTTTTGAGACAAGACTAATATATTGCTTTATCTGTCAAAGGCCATTTGGCTAGGAGAGTTGTTTTGTGAGTGTCAATGAGAAAACTAGAAATCCTTGTGATACTGAGGCTAAATACTTCTATATTTCCTCAATTTTCTTTCTCTCTTTCTTCTTTCTTACAGTCTGCGGTTTCAGACATGAACAATGTTCTGAAAAGTAAGATAAATGAAGAATGAAAAATATGTTTTTAAATCTTGCTTAAGCATAATGAAGAGGTATATGTAAGTTTCAGGAAAAATAAATTCTCACCAGATTAGTCAGAGACATGCAGAGAAACTCTTAAAACTTCTGCATAAGCTTGGACACATTTTTATTTTTAAATGTAGATTTAGATGCAGTGAAGAAATTTGACTGTTACCCTGATGGATGGAATCCTGATGGAGTATTGAAAAAGCTGGAAGAATATTCAGTGTTTTTAGTTCCTATTTTTGGTTTAGTAATTATGAAAATTATATACTATCAGTTGGCTTTATGATATAAATATCCCTTTGAAAGTGGACTGTGCTTAGAGAGAGTTCCAAAATTTTCAGGATGGATCTGTGTGTGAATTTGAATTCTGTATATTGCTGCAAATTTTATCGAACATACCAAGATTCAAATATATATTTCAAAAAATGAGATCACCAGAAAAATTGTTTGGTTCTTATATTCACCAGGAGAGTTTCTATGTCTAACATGATAGCAATATCAGTTTGAGCTGTTCTGTTAATAAGGCTGTATTCCTTTTAGCACTGAATTACTACAAGTGAATTTTCTGTTTTGAAAATTTCATATACAAAAAAACTCACACATACCATTTTTCTTTATCTTATTTTGTTTATTTGTATAGCCTTATTCTTAATTTATTTTTAATGTCTTGAACTTGCTAGGCAAGAATATCAAAGTACCTAAAATTTCCAATAAACTTTCAGTGCCAAGGTACCTCTCTTCATTAGCCATTGAGGATCCCATTAAAAGTTACTCAGCTTTTCCTGAACCATCACAATTTGAAGCTGTTCTTAAATTAGGTAAATTTTTGTGGGCTAGTATATTAGAATAATATCCTATGAAAGCTGGTTTTATGAGGGCAGTTTTAGAAGATAGCCCAGAAAGTCACAAATCAGAAAGCAGCTTTTCAATCAGTGAATAAATTGACTTACTGTAAGAAGATTTTAATCGAAACAAAATGTGTCTAATGCAAATATGTCAATGTATTTAATTCTGTGTCTACTCTGTGAAGCTGGAATCAACAATTTATGAGAATCTGATTATTAGGACTAGCATCATAACATGATAAAAAGGGTTTTTTTCTGAAATGAATATTAATTAATGGAGAACTTCACTGAAATGAGAAACTAATTATACAGCAAAAGGCAGTTGGTGGAGGCACAATGGCAAAGAAAGAAAAGTAATATTGCAAGGTCAATTTGATTTTCTGTAATCTATCTAGGCTATCATCTGCATATAGCATACAAATTGATCAAAGATTTATGAAAAAAAAAATAAAGAATCTAAAAAATAGATATGCTTCACAAACAAAACAGAACAAGACCAAAAAACTCCAAACCTCAAAAAAGTCTCAAAGACAAAAAAATCCCCACATAAAATACCTACTTTTAAAATCTAAAAAAAGATTGATTTTCTAAGTTGCAGGCCAGCAGTGTGTCTTTTAATACCTTTTTCTTTAGGTATTACTGACTTTAACAAGGTGTTAGTTCAAAAGAAAAAGATAATTACTTATTTAGAACAGAGCCATAGGAAATAAATTAATAAAAGAATTATAGAAGACTGACATAAAGCAGAATTCTATTTTGAAATAAATATATACTCTTTCATGGATTAGTTATGTTTTATACTGCTTAACAATTTGTTTTCTTCTGCAAACGCGAACTTTGCAATGCTGTACGTGTCATCTGTAATTATCTTTTTTGCTGAAGATCTTAAAGTCTGTATCATTAGTCCTTTCTAAGAGGAGAGAAATTTAAAACAGGAGAAGGACATTTGTTATGAATGCTTATAACTCTTTCATCTGTATTTCAAAATCATCAATATACATTTAATTTTGTCATTTTACCTGCAAAATTTGAATATGTGAAAGCTCTGAAATCCTCAAACTTTGTACAATTTTTACAGAATAGAAAAATGGAATATTTAGAGATTCATTCTTTAGAATGTGTGGGGTTTTCCCTCTATTTATGATCCGATTTACATTTAATCTCTGGACTATACCAGCTTTATGCCTCCCATTTGCATTCCCAGGTGTACTTTCTTGTTGCATGCAGGTACAAAACTATTCACTGTCTATGCTGAGTAGGATCTTTCTGTAATTACTTATGAATTACTCATGCAGAAGGACTTTTCATGTGGTGTGATAAGTCTTGAATGCTGAGCTAATATAACAGTAGCAGTCAGGTCTTTATTGTGGATGTGGTTGATGGAGTTGCGGTGATCACAATCATATTGATTTTTTGAACTTGAGAACAGATGAAAGGAAATAGACTACCAAAGACCAAATAATGACCCATTGTTCCTTGTAATTAGGTTTTTGCTATCTGTCCCTAAAGTATATAAGAGTGTGATGAGGTATTTTGTTGCAAAAAATATTATAGCACATACCATAATTTCTAAAGTTCAGAAGGAAGGTTGAGAAAGTACTTCAAATATCTTTCACCTGGAAATATTAACATTTTTTTTAAGGATATGTGTAAAACTATACATATGTAAAACAGTAGAACTTAAATTAAAATATCATAACATCTTGTTCTTAGTTGTATATTATAAGCACATTCTGCAAAGTTTTATGCAGTCAGTTGGCTTTTGCTATTGCAAGCAATACACTGAAGTTAATTTTATTCTTGGATTAGTAGTGTTTATGACATGATGCAACGTCTACAGGATCTCGTGAAGTCACAGAAAATAGAATATGTAAGAAATAAATTTCAAAAAAATATAATTAGAAATCTATTTTTTTTCTGCCCCCATGCTGTTAGTATTTATTCCATTATTCCAGATAAATGCAGATGAGCATATAGGCTGAATGATTTATATTGGGGGCTTTTTTCTCTTTCTATGGTTGGAAAGAAATAAACCACCCTGAACACTTGTACAAGGTAACGACAGGTAACCTGTCAAATAAACGGTTGATTTTAAAATAAGTGAGAATGAGAAGTCGATCAGAAAGTCCAGGAAATCAGGCACAACTTAACCTTCTATCAGAATAGGAAACCATGCTAGTGGGTAGAGAGACTGGCTTTGAAACCAGACTGTCATGCAATCAAAGTCAGACATTGAAGCCTCCAAAGATGCATTTCTAAATATTCTCAATCTCTTCCTACTGTTGAGAAATACATTCAGTGCAGGTAGCTCCATGTGCAAGCTGCAGGTTGAGCTCTGGGCGGCTGGGAGCCCCAGGCAAGAGGCCAGGAACTGTTGATCCTTTGCATAAGGGGGACCTGTGGCCCTGCCAGGTGATCGAACACTGGGAGACAGAGCAGGAGCCAATGGCCCCCAGATTTTCCTGTGTTTAGCCTGTGAGGGCATATAAACCCAGGAATTCCTTTGTCCTGGGTCCCTGCTTGCAGGCACCAGCTTGAGTTGTTGTTTTGTTTTTTATTTAATTATTGCACCGTGATTAAATTATTTTAAGGATCAGGACGTCTGAGGCTCTGCTGTGGGAAAGCCGGGGGTGAGCTGGTGAGGAAACCTGGTCTGACTGTGTGAGTGTGGGGTGTGTAGCTGTGAAGGGGCTTCAGTCCCAGCTCAGTTGGTACAAGAGTGACTGCCAGAGTGGCTCCTGGATGGTCGGACAGGGAAGTTTCCTTAACGTTACTTATACCTTTAAATTAAATTTTCCTCTCATAATTAAGATTTAAGGTCTTGCTTCCCAAGAATGACAAAGTGTCCTTGTCAGAAAAAATAATTCAAAATTTTCCTGTTCACTTCAGGTTGTATTCTAAATCTTTAACATTTTATTTGCTAAAATGAAACTCAGATCTTCAATCAAAGGCCAAGCAGATGGGAGAAATACTGCCGCTGTTCTTATTTCAGGGAAACCTGTGTTTAAACTACTTGCTTAATAGATTTCCTGTGTCCATTTCTGACAAAATTTCAAGTTATCTGAAAGTTTCACCTGCAATAAGTTAAAATCGAGCTGCAATAAGTGGCTACCCACCTAACTCATTTTCAAATACTTCCAGGTCCTTAACACTGTAAATATTCCATCAAATTACATTATTAAGAATGTTCTGAGAGATATAAAAGGTTCTACCACTTCAAAATTTTATACCAGGAAATACGTGTTTATTCCGTCAATAAAAGAATGCATATTCTTTCCTATATAATGACAATGCAGTGACAGGAAGTGTGGCAACCATGTCACTATAATTTGGAGTGCTTTTCCTATTTCTTTTTTCTCTTGGCATTTTCTAAAAATTTGTTATTGTTTCATGTTCTACTTTGCTATTTCTCTTCGAATTGGAGATCAAACTAGGAGGCATTGAGGCAACAGAGAAAATCCTTTATTTTCTTTTGTCTTTTTGTGTAAGAAAAAAATTAGAATTTAAAATATAAATTTACCTATCTAGTTCACTTTTTTCAGATTAAAAACAATTAAAAGAATTTTTGTTAGTGTAAAGTCTTTTTTGATAATATACGAAATAAATTTTGCTTTGTTTGGATGTTAAAACAAGTACTTTGTTGGGGGGGTGGAAATAATTTGCATCAGTTTTGTCCCTACTTAAAATCACATACACATCTCTGCAAACCAAACCCCTGTCAAAATTCACTAGACCACTAAATGTTAGAAAAATAATTTAAGCAGCTGTGTCTTTTTTAAAATACTAGTGTATTTTGAAAAAAAAAGCTAACTGATTTTTAAAAATGTTAGATGAACATTGTTTATAGCTTACTGGTGCTCGTATCTTGTTCCCTACTGGAATGCATTTTTGGGGGTGAAAAAACATATCTGTACTCTTTTCTTAATTGCCCCCCAGAGTGGAGTTAGGAATGTGTCAAGAAGTAAGAAAACATGAGCATTAATAAGAATACAATGCAATTTAACAGTTCATAAAACAGTAAAATTTAATCCCAGGCTGAGAGATTTATTAAATCTCACTTAGCAAAATGGTTTTGTGGGATGTGTTAGCAAGTGAGAATTAAGTGAAATGATTTCAGGGGCAATAGACTTTATTAGCTGAGGAGGGGAGGAACTAGTTTTGCAAGCCATTTCTTCTTAATTTCATTCACTTGTTATAATTGCCTTGAGTGTGGGAGAGCTTTCTGTGAGTAGTAGTAGTATGTTGGGTCTCTGGAATTTGTGTGCATAATGCTGCATTTGTCAGGCATCATCTAACTGAAATGTCTTTTGTTGATGGGCCTGTGCAGTAGTTCTTCTAATGGTTGTTAAAGATATTTCAATCTAATACAATTCAAGCCCCTATCTGTAAGATAAAATGGCTCCTATTGAGTTTATAAGGGCTTTTTTGTTTGTTTTGTAATATTTTTCATCCGTGTTTACTTTCTATGCTCTTTAGCACACCTGGGAAAGAAGACGAAAAATTACCCTCTTGTTCTGGACCTTCTTGAAAAATCTCTTTTTAGGGCAGATTTGAAAGTATAGTTTGGAGGTAGCTGATCAAGTATATGTAGTGACTCAGGCAGGGTAATGTTAGCACCATCGGCACCATGTTATATGAGAATTTGGGGGAAAAAGTTCTTATGGTACTAGTTACTCTGTTTTGTGGGTTAAAGTCACATTGTCCTAACATAATTCAAGATCTGGCCCTTAAAATTTTCTGATCAAGCAATAGTAGAATCTATAATAAGGAAACTGCAGATTTTTATAAGTAAATCCTAGCTTATTTTTGTATGTAACCTATCGTTGTTTCTGTAGTTTATATCCAGTAATTTTTAAAGTCAACTTTTAAATTTTTTATCAAACAGAACAAACTTCAAGGAAAGTTATAGTTCCAGTAATGAGACCTCTCCTGCACTGTAGGTAGTCTTCACTTCTTGACTTGAAGTGTTGTCAGACTTTTCTTGCATCATTTTTTTTAAGTTGTTCCAAAGGAAGGAAGAAGAGGCAACTTCTATGAGAGAATCAGTCTTTGAAGGCAAATAATGATAATAAGAAAAAAACCAAACATAGACAGAGGCCTACTTCTGTTCACTGTATTCAGAATGGAAATAACCTAAAATATAAGAGTAATATGGGGAAAAATGAAAGGCAGGTGGTAGAACAAAAAACGGAAGTGTTTTTTTTGTTTATGAAATATGCCATTTATTCAAGGTTTTCTAACTAATAATTATGTATTGTGTGTTAAATAGTCACTAAATATAAAAGAGAAGAATAAGTAATTATCAAAGGGGAAGTACTGCTTAGCAGTCTGAGGTGATTATACAACATTTTTGATGGTTTTGAAATGAGTAACTATTCCACTGTAAATCCTTACTGTGCAGTGACGCCAAAATAATGTTCCTTTTCTCTAAAATGGTTATGTTGGGGAGGGTGGAGATTTGGATAAGCTGTCCTGTTCATTCTACCTCCAGTATCTACTACTTGCTCAGGCTGTTAGATTAAAGAAAAACAGCTTCTGTTCTTACTCTCCAAATTGTACTGCATCATCTCTGTCCTTCATAAACCTGACTATGAACAGACTGGATATATAAAAAACCCCAAATCCAATAACCTGATTTTGCATCCAGTGTTCTATCCAGGGCATTACAGTTGTGTTAGAAATAAAATACAATTTATAAAGGCCAATGGAAAATTCATTCCTTATGGAACGTGCCCCGCCTTGTGTACTTATACTCCTTTTGCCAAATGGGAATGCAACATTCTCATTCTGTTCTAAACTCTTGGAAAGTTTAAATGAATAGAATAATAAATACAAGCTTAGCAAGAAGAATTTGTTGCAGTATGAAACGGGCATGTTAACACTTAAACCAGTGACCGCAGTCTGTCTGAATTAAGTTTATTTCAGATGATATTATGGTCTGAAATCCAGTCAGTAACAAATGTACATGATGAAATGAGCTTCACAATGGATTAAAGACTTGATATGAATTTCTTTTAATGTGTTCACACCTTTTCAATGACTTTGTTAATAAAAAGTGAAAGTGTTTCACTTCTATCCATTTATTGAATACTTTTGTCATGGTCACCTAGGAAACAAATGCAGGTATACATTTGTGAGCATTTGCAGTTTCATTTCATTCTTGATGCAGCTAAGGTAGTCACACTTGAAAGAACTTAAGCATCATTTTAATTAATGCACAAAATTTTTCAGAATACATTAGTGACCATCAGACACTAGGCAAAACCCTATGAACAGTTTAACCTTTTAAATGTAGTTGGATTTATCTCACAAGCATAAAGGTTGGCAGACTAAAGATAGGACGACAAAGATGATCTTGAGAATAATGAGCTGCGTATGAAAATTATAAGCTCTTCCACTTACTGTATTAGTGTTATTCAGATAATATGCAGGTAAAGATAACATAAGAACTAAAATGTAATGAAGTATATGCATACTTTACTAATCATCAGAATAAGCTTGGCTCATGCTAGGCATTAAGTGAACTGTACATTATCTTCCATTGAAATTTTTAATGACCCAATTCAGTTTACTACAAAACTGACTAGGGAATAAGAATACTACGTATCAAGGTTAATTTTCTACTTTTAGTTTGCACATTTTCTTCTAGAATATTTAAAGAACTGTTCAGGCTTTTTAAAAGAATTTTAGCAACTTATTTGTCTTTGCGTGAAAATCTAGATATACTTATTTTATGATGTGTTTGTAACTTGACATTAATGACTGCAGTAACTGGTAGAAACAGATTCAGATTTATCCATCTGATAGGACAGGGCTTGTCAACTGAGTTATGGATATGACACTGTTGCATTTTCTTCCTCATTTGCTTTGTCTTTGATGAAGAAATAGATTTTGACAACATGTTTTCGGAATCATAGAATTTTAAGGGGCTGGAATGAACCTTAAAGATCATCTAGTCCCAACCCTGCCTGCCATGGACCAGGTTGCTCAGAGCTCCATTCAAACCAGCCTTGAACACTTCCAGCTATGGGAACATCCACAACATCTCTGAGCAAACTGTTCCTGTGCTTCACAATATATATCTACTGGAGCTTATCATGTGCCTTTGACATCTTTGGGTGTATTTGTCATCCTCAGTGGCTTATAGAATTTGACAGAAAGCCATGTCGTTCTGCATCTGGTATAATGTCCATTTGATTCCTTGTGACGAATCTTAGCAGTTCTGCTTTCAAATTTGCCTCTAATTAATCAGTTGGTGCTGGTATTGAATTTCTGATTGCTTCTTTGTGGGCTGTTTTTTGCTAGAGTCTCATAATAATTTCAATTTTCCTTCATTGGTACAAGGACTGCAGTTTTAGAAGTAAAACTGATTTAAAAAACAGTTTGCATTTCTGGGCCAGATTTATGTGTTGTACTTATTGTGTAGTTTATTTAAAAAGCTGTTGTCTAGACTTCAAATACTGCCAAGTCTTGCTTCTAGAATATTAAACTTTTCATGACGCTTACTCAGCATGTCATTCCAACTTTTTGGTGTTTCACTGCCTCCTTGTCAAATATCAGCTTGCCTTAAAAGCATTTTAATGCCTTGAAGATAATGAACAATTTGGCAGCAAAAATATTTTCTGACTGATTTGGAGCCCCTGCATAAACTGCTTGGAGCCTGAGATCATTGAAACCTATTATACTGGCTATTTTAAAATTAGGATTTATTTCTGTTTGAATTTTGAAATCTCTCCCTGGGAGAGCCATTTAAATGTGAGCATATATTTTTCTCTTTAACAGTAGCTTATGGGCTATAATGGTAGAATATTTTTGCATTTTTATGTTTAGTTTTATTGTAAAGAGCCTTGGGATGCCTTTGCATGAAAGGCACTATATAAGCTCATTTTGTATCGCATTGTATTGTATTGTGACAAGTGCAATAATCTCCAGGTTTCCTATCCATTAAAGAACTAATTTCACAGCTCACTAATTACGTGAATGAGAAGGGGAAATAGGTCCTTTTTCTCTAAGGTATGCTGAGCAGATGGCGTAGCACTCATTTCCACCAGCTGAATCTAAGGTCCTCTTGTGCTTTTGGTTCCGAGGCTTGCCTCTGTTTATCAAAGAGAACAGGAGAGAGATATCACTTTCTTGTACAGCATGACAGTGTGTGCTGAGAGGCTGTCTCTGTCCTTCACTAATACAACATTACTTAGCACACACTACGTCTAAGCCTATTTATTTAGGACGGGACATAAAAACTATTAAAGTGAATGGTGCATTTTGACGTAATTCTAATCTACCTCTGATTTATTGAAGATACTGATTAGTTCTGCCATAGGAATTTGAACTGATGCACATTCAAAAGTTATTAATGAATCTATTGGGTCCTGTTGGGATGGAATCTTGTCTGTAATTTCAAATAAACCCCCATTGCTTCCTGAACCTGTACACTTTCCTTTATAGCTAAGGTTTTGTCAACTTGTTTCTTTTTTTCTTTCGCATCACTCATGAAAATAACCAGCTTAAATCAAACATGCACACAGTGATTTATATAGCTCCCTAACGCATTGCTTTTTAAAGTAACATGACTCATCAGATACCAGTGTACTCCCATGATCCTGAAAAGTAGCTATTTGAGCCCTTTTTACAGCATAAGAAGAGAAAAGCTGAGACTGCCTGAAGATCTTGCCATAACTCATGTCGGACTTGGCACCAAGGCTATATTTTACAGTGCCGCACAAGCAATTGGACCATTTTTTCCCTGTAGCATAATGAGCAGTGCTAATTTGTTGTTTCCTTCTCTCACTGCTGGCCTGTCTCATGCGTTTGCTTTGTGCTCATGGCTCTGATGTCGTTCTCATTTCAGACGGACGCGGCACTAATGTATGACGCCGTTCATGTGGTGTCAGTGGCTGTCCAGCAGTTCCCACAGATGACGGTCAGTTCACTACAGTGCAACCGCCACAAACCATGGCGCTTTGGAACCCGCTTCATGAGTCTCATCAAGGAGGTAAGTCACTAATGAAGGATCCTGCTCCCCTGCTTTCATTTCTCCCAATTCCCATTTCCTTTTGCTTTCACTCTGTTTGGCTTCTGCCCTTTGTTTTTTTTTCAGTAGATGGTAATTTCTCATCTTCTTATGTATAAACAGTTTAACAAGCAAGACAGCATTTCTACTTGAAAGTGAGTTTTCCTGAAGTATTACTTGGAACAAAAAAATACGAAAGTGTGAAATAACTGCATTTTAAATAAAACTTATGTTTGTAGATAATTGGGTCTGTGTGGAGCATTTGTGGCATAAAAACCTAAACACCTGAAACTCTAAACTGTAGACTGATTTTAAGAAATTCAGCAACTAAATACTGGCATAAGTTCAAAGGGGCCAGGAATGAATTCTACTTCCTGGTTTAAATTTTTTTTTCATTTTCTGTGGTGAATCACTATATGCCTCCTTGATTCCCCAAGATGCTGTTTAGATACTGATAGATAGTGATAATAAACCTAGGAGATTAAAGGTGCTAAAGGTGAACCCCATAGACTATTCAAGTCTCTCATACTGTAACTCCTAATGCAATGTCTCTCAATCTAGATATGCAAAATATTATGATGAGGAGAATTATTTGCAATAGAACGTATTTTTTTTCAATATTGGTTCCTTCTAGGATAATAATTTTATTTCCCACATTTCCTCTCCTCCTTTGTATAGTTTCAGATCTAGGGGGGAGGTAGATTTTAAGTTATAAAAAATATGAGGCTATTGCATTTTATTAAAAGTGAGGAATAAGCTCAGGAAGGCTGGCTCCCTGACCTCAATTTTTTCTGTCTTGGTGTGGTTTCAGGGGAATCAGCATCTTGCAAAAGTAAGCCTTTATTTGAATGAAATTTCCTGAGAAAAAAATGAAGTCCAGCATGAATGAAACAGATTGAAACTTGGGGGTTGGGGAGGGGGAGGTATTTAGGGAAGCAAAAGGGAAAATGCATGCATGAATAATGGAGGAACAAAACAGCCTTTTATCTTGTTCAGTAGAAGAGTCTATTGCCTGGCATGGAAAGTTTACTATGAAGAGTGAAGGAATGTTTGATTTCACTAGCAAAAATTAAATACAAAATATTTAAGACAAAAATCAGCCACAAGTAAATTATTTACATAAAATGAATAATTAATGATCCTATTTTGGCAGGAGTAAAGTTTGTCCTTTTTGGGAATACAAAAAAGGAAGAGGTATTTATTTATAGAAATTGTTTTTTCTTTCTCCATAGGCCCACTGGGAAGGCCTCACAGGCAGGATAACTTTCAATAAAACCAATGGCTTAAGGACAGATTTTGATTTGGATGTCATCAGCCTCAAGGAAGAAGGTCTTGAAAAGGTGTGTAAGACATTTGCCTCCAAGGAGGTGGGAAACAAAACGAAAAAAAACTTACCCCCTAAAAACATTTAAAATAGTACTTCATGTGTTACGTAAAACAGCGTACCTGCTCTCAACTCAATATGTCTATAAATGGTACTAAAAAGCCAAGGTTTGGTACCCTGACTGGTTTAGCTGTCTTCTGACATTAATGTTTCTTGTACAGAGGTGGAGTGAGAGACCAAAGAATTGGGAAATGCTCTTTCCATGTAACTTGATATTTTCCATATTTGAACTTAAGACCTTGGGAAGCAAGTACAGGTATTTTGCCTGCCTATATTGCACCATCATGATCTGAAATCAGATCATCTTCCATCCAGCCACCTTACCATGAAGAGACTGTTGCAGGAAGCTACAGTGTCTCACTGTTGTGATCAGCAGGCAAAGGTTTTGCAATTTGCCTTGTAGTTTGCATTTAGATCTGGTGTTCGGTGTTCTGTAAGAACACTGTTTTCCTTCATCTGCAGATAAAGTTCTATCAGCTGTTGTCCCAAGGTGATAATTGTGGGCACAAATGCAAACAGAAATTAAGGGAAGGGACCATACTTCAGAGTTGCATTTCCTTTCTTCTGTAAGTCACTGAGTGGAGAAGTTAGCATAAACCACATATTTCTCCAAAACTTCTTCTCACAAGACTAGCTTTAGAATATTGAAATATTTCTCTTACTGAGAAGATTTGTAAAAGTTCAGAAACCATGCGCTTGTCTTGACTCACTTACATAGGTAATAACATTTTGTTGTCCAGTGGAAAACCTGTGATTCAAGAACTAAACTCTATTTTAAAATGCTAAGCAAAACACTGACAGTAGATTTCTCTTATGAAGTTTCCCATGAAGTGAGTTCTGGAAACCTAAGGGGGAAAAAGAGTATATAATAGTGATTAAACTTGAAAAGTAAATTAATATTGTGGACAAATAGAATAGGTACAGGGCAACCTGTCTTCCTTACTGGAAACAGAAATGGAAGAATTTATGTCATGGTGATGGCTAAATAAGTCAGTAGTAGCTGAAGAGTCTGCATGTAAGTGACTACTGTTGGAAATGAGGAAAGGAAGTCTTTGTAATTTAGGATGGCTTTAAGAACATTAGGTGGCATTTGGGAACCACAAAGCAACATGAGATTTCTGGAAAATAAAATCTCTGTTGACAATATACTAGGAGATATATACATCAGTGAAAATATAGAGATAAAGCAAAAGAGGTCTACAGAGAAATATGGAAGATGGTAAAATTCAACAGGAAATACAGTAGTACTCTAAAACACATAATAGAAAAAAGGAACTTGGGAAGCAGTTGTATTGAAAGTTAAGTAAGAGACAACAGAAATAGTCGTTGAAGCATATGGATATTTAAAAACAGCCACTATGCGCATGAGCTGTATATAAATATTTTCATAGAAAAGGAAGATATTTTTGATGCCTTCATGGTTTATTTTGGTCATGTGACAAATGGAAGTGATAATATTATTTTTTCACCAAAAAGTGCTGACAGTCTTTGGAATGAGCAGTAAGATTGAGTTACTATGTATGAGCAAAACCAGAGCAGTTTCTCTGGGGTGTAAGGAGATGAGATTAGGACAAGGAAAATTCAAGTGTATGCACATTCGATTGAATTGCTTACTAAATATATGGAATGTATGGTGTATTTTACAGAGAAAGATAAATCAATGCCAATGGATAAATGTTTCTCTTTGAACAAAACTTCCTTTTTCTGAAAGAATGCAAACCTTATTTGTCTTGAATGCAGAGTGAATGATTAAATTCTGGAGCAGGACACTTCCTAGTAGAAAGAGTACATTTTAACCAGTTCTTTTATTTAAAAGAGCTGTCTCAAAGTTGGGTTTTTTTCCTCCAAGACTGAATTCTGTTAAAGCTGTGATGAATCACCCTTCTTTCCGTCCCCTACCTCCTTCCACATGTGCACTGCATCTCTCTATATCACACTCTGTCTCTCCTGTTTCCTGCTACTCTCTCCTATCCTTTCTTCCTTCCTCTCCCAGTCCTTAGTCCCTCCCTCCAGACCCTCCCTGCCTGTTTCCCTTTCCATCTAATCCCTCTCCCTTGTACCCACTAATCTCTCTCCATGCCCTTTCTCTCTATTTTGTTCTTCCTTCAGTAGCCTTTTCACATTTTTGTCCTTATCGTGTATGTTTTCGATGTTCTTTCCAAACCATCTTGTCAGACATCTCTGTCTATGTTGTTAGAGCTCCTGAACAGCCTTTTTTTCCTTTTGTTCTGTACATCCTCCCACTTGTGGGATGAGAAAAGCTGGCAAGATGAGAATTCTGTGCACCATAATATGTATATCATATTTCCGTACTGTAAGCTGTTATTATTTCTTCTAACCTCTTTCCAAATAAGGGGAAAATATTTGTTTTGTCAAGGACAACAGTTTAACTCAACAACTTTAGCTGTAATCCATGAGCAGAAAAATACTGATGGAAGGGAAAAAATATTTATTGTGAAGACTTGCTAGAAGACATATTTTTTAACTTAGATTTTGTAAAAATATGTCCTAGATAAATTACCTGGTTGGTATAATGGGAAATTACCTAAATCATGTGTTATAAGTTCAATGACTGCTGAAGTCAGTGACAACAGAATAATTCCTTATTGATTTTAAAAAAATGCTATGTGTGATCTCAGATTTTACATAAAATACTTGTTCCTGAAACTCTCGAATGAGAGGTGATAATCAGGCATCAGTCAATAAGAAGTATGTGTTTCCAAATAAAAATTCATGTGTGCCAAAAATGATAGCTCCTTGTAAGATGAAAATGACAAAATTAAGAGATGATTGGAGTGCTGCTAATGTAATATACCAAAAAATTTTATTACAGTCACTTTGGATAGACTGAAACTATTCATGATTAAGCACAGTGAAAATCCAAAACTGTGACACTGGCATAATAAATTATAATTTAAATTGCAGTCTATCAGTCTTTACACTGACGCTGCATTATGAGGAAAATTATTTTATACTTCAAGGAGATAACAAATACCTGAATTTAATGCCACTTTTGAAATGAAAATTTATCACTGAAGAGGAATCACATATCCTGAATAAGAGATGTTACAACTGGCTTGAAGCCTTGCTCAGAAACCTTCACATAGGATGAACATAAATGACACAGAATTAGTTGTAATTCGTTGTCCAGCATATGAGAGCAAAATCTTATTTTATTTTGTGTCTTTAATAATTATCTGGGGAAAAAAAAAAAGAAAATAGCATAAAAACTAGGTTTTGTAAGAGAGAGGAAAAAAAAAAGACATAGTAAATCTATGGGAACCAGAAATATTGAAGTATTGTTATTAATGTTATATTTGGAAAAGTAGGCATGGATATAAATATTACTGAAGAAAGCAAAATAAATTAAGCAATTTGAAAATGGGAAATACAGAAGTATGAAGAAACAATATCATTCCTAATGAAGCATAATTATTTCCTTGATGTAATCACCACTATTACTAACTACTCCACCAAAGTAAATGAAGAAGGTATAGATAGAGTTCACAACTCTGAGAGTTGATTGTGGCTCTGGTTTTGGCTGCTTAGTTAGTTGGTACCACCGCAGAAAAGCAATGATCCTTCCTAATACAAAGCTTGTATCACTTCATATTCACAGTTGTGAGTCATATTCACAGTTTTGATTGACTCAGAGCAAAAATAATGTTAATTTTCTCAGGAGAACTTTGAAGAAAAATCAAAAAGAATAATACTTGAAAGTATACTTATCTGTCCATGAAGATAAATCACTTTTCAAACATGCTGAAATAAGAAAGTTACTGAATTTTTGTGACTAGCATCTCATGAGACAGAATCTCAGTAAAGTGCTCTAAAGCATGTGTAAACTCAGCAAATTTTAAGTTTTGCGAATGCACAATGCTTCTTTTTTTGGGGGGTGGGGGGCGGGGATGGTGAAATATTGTAATGGTTTTGGCTAGGCCAGAGTTAAATTCCTTCATATAAGATTTTTGGGGCTGTGATTTGGATTTGAGCTGAAAACAGTGTTGATAACGCAGGAATGTTTCAGCAATTGGTAAGCAGTTCTTACACAGAGCCAAGGCTTCCTTAGCCTGCAGAGCTACAAAGTGATTCTGGGTGGGGATGTCCAGCTGGGTGGGAATATCTGGTTTTGAGGGACTGCAGTAACCTGATAGTTACCTGAAAGCTAAATACGTGGATGCTTGGGTGCAAGTTTTTAACCATACACATGAAGTTGGGAAATTGTATTCCATGTCCTTGAGGACCACTGCAATTGCCATGTTGCAGAATACTCTATGATATTCACTGACGGATGTAGCTCTTGGAATTTTTTCAGCTTAAATAAGCTGATTCTTGCCTCAGGTAATTCTTTCTATCATTTTTCTTTGTCTCACTGTGGAGCACATGTTCATGGGTACACCTGGTTTGGATCCCGTACTTTGGATAATAAGTGTTAAAATGTTCAGGTTGGCATGGTCGCTTCAGAACAGTTTAGCCATTTAGGGGAACTGGAAAGAAGAATAGGAGATTGAGGGTTTGACAATACAGTCACTTCCTGGGACTATATTTACAGTGTGAACATTCTCTCTAAAGTGTATGTATAAATACCTGTTTCACTTTTTAAGAAAATTTGTAAGTTTGTTTAAAATAAATGTAATGCAATAAATTAAACTGTAGCTTGTTTGAATTTCAGTGATACACTATCTTGATGTGCTTTTTCTACATTTTTGGTGTTTAAACATTCCTAGTAAAAACACATTGGCAGTTCTATTCCGTTCAAAAAGCTCCTTAAAATTAAGAACACTGTGTGGAAACAAATAAAAAATAATTAACTTGCTTCACTATTTATGCAAATTTTTTCTGTAAGAAGCAGCTTTGAAAACATATTTGTGTGATTTGGGAACTATACATAGCAGTAATATATAAGAAGCTGTGGTGCAAATTGTTGCGTTTGAGCTCATCAATAAGGATAATCCAAAGTATGTAATTTTGAACCTCTGACTTTTGGTCCATTTCTTAGATTTTTGGTTAACAAAAGTAGCAACAAAAGTACAATTAACCTAATTTAGAAAAATAATGCATCAATTTATCAAGACAGAAGTTTCTTTTTAAAGTAATGCTTTTGGTGGTTCTTATAAGTCTGCAGGAGATTAAGACTGTGGCTAGATAAAATCCAAATTCTAACAGTTGATATTGTTTTGCTTGTGGCTGTGACTATGTTAAAAAGTAGGAGAGGAAGTATTTTAGTTAGCAATGTCTTACCTTTTGCCAATATAAATTTGAATTATGAACATGGACTTGAACAAAGCATATAATTTATTGAATTTAGGATTTGAAATATAAGTTGATGGTGTTTCCTTAGAAATTTTTGTGCTACTTGTGTACCTGAAGTTATATCCCATGGAGGAGATTAGTTCAGCTTCAATTATGCAGCGACAGTCTCAAGTTCTGTTCTTTGTCATTCCTTGTTATTCTGCTCTAGTTTGGTCTTTGAAATAAAGCAAACACTGTGATTGTCATAATTAACAGAACACTGCAATTAAATGTTAGCAACCCTTTTAAAATGTCTTAATTGTGGCCAAGCTGCAAGGCTGAACATTTTGTGTTTTCTGAAAGCTTTTCAATTCACCAAATCAAATGGTATTAAAACAGTAAATGAGAGAGAGGTTTTTTGGTAGCAAGGCTTGATTTCAATACTCTGAAATGATGTGTTAGATGTTATGTTCCAATTGTATTTCTGAGACACATATTCTTTCTTCCTTTCATGATTCTTTGATCTGTTTATGAGGTACTGAATGGTCAAGTTCAAAAGAGTGGCTTCTTGGAACTGAGTGTTAAGCAAGGAAGACAGACAAAATATTGATTCCTGTGGAACAGAAAGTTGTAGAAAAAGAGATCAAATTTACCCTTTCTCTATTACAGCATCCACTGATTCATGCTCTGTTGTAGTCTCAGTTTTAGAAATGGAACTCTTTTAATCCACACCACATTGCATTCAAACTTACTTTGCAGCCCTGTGGCAGCAAATCCCTTAAAAGTATACAAAGAGTCTCTCAGGACTCAGTTGAAAAGATCGTTTAAAAAATTGTGTGTGTTTATATACATATATATTTGCAATGAATCCTTACAGACATTTTAATTTTTGTCTAGGTTTAGTTTTAAAATATCTTTACCTTGTATTCTAGATATTGTTTAGTATTTGAAATTATTTTAAAAATCCCTTCTAAAACCAAAATAAGACATATTTGTGGGGGGTTTTTTAGACAATGGGGTAATATAAACATTCTGATTTCTAAAATGGATAATTATATTTACTCCTTGACCATTTTAATTGTATAGGGATGAAAATGCAGATAAATTACAGATAAGCCTCATTACCTACTAGTTGGTACTTAAGTCTGTCCTTGGCCTGAACCTTAAAGCATAACCTTGGATGTTCTTACTTAGATAAAAATCCTATAGACTTTATTTCAAAGTATAAAATGTCAAAATACTCATGTGTTGAAGATTTATCTGTAAATGAATTAAGTTATTGCACTTAGTGTGTTTCTGTCTTTTCCATTACTTTTTCCCAAATACATATTTTGTCCTGCTGTTCTCTCTGATCACAGAAAAGAGTAAACCCTTTTGTCGAGACAGTTCTCTCTACTCGGCAAATGAATTTCTGCCTGTTATCTTCAGATGTGGTTTGTCTTGAGAAATGGAAAAATTAAGTATTAAGAGTAGCTTTAGATATTCTTTATATCATTTTTACACTTATTGTCGCACTTCACAAAACAACAATTTGAGATATTGGTAATCACACTTTAAATAAGCAGACTTTAAATGTAATGATAGAGAAAAATGGAATAAAATTTAATAGTAACTTCTAGCAATCAAACCTTTCTCCCTGTAGCAATCTGTTTTTCCTTATAGTGTTCTTTCCTAGATGCCGAAATGTAACTAATGGGCACATTACACAGTAATTTACTGTTTTATAGGTTGGAACTTGGGATCCGTTGAGCGGCCTTAACATGACAGAGAATCAGAAAGGAAAACCAGCAAACATCACAGATTCCCTGTCCAATCGCTCTTTAATTGTTACTACCATCTTGGTAAGCAATTATGTTTGTTTTTCTGGAAATACAGTTGTGCAGAAAAACTGATAGAATGTGATACACTAATTGCAATAGTAATGAACAATCTGCAGGGTGTGTTACCATTACTTAGAATTTACTGTGTGATGAATGAACTCCAGTTGTTAAGCTACTCAGTGATGTTTACTCTTACCTTAATTGTAAGCAAGTTATCCCAATTTTAGAGTTATGTTAATTGATTAGTAATTTAACTTTTCTTATTATTGAATAAGATGTCTTCTTTTTTTACAAAGCTACTTACTTCTGCAGCATATGAGAGGACAAATGATATTGGTTTAAAAAAGTGTTTTGTCTGCTAGCCTGATGATTTTAGCCAGCAAAAATTTATTGCTTCTTTTTGCTATTCTAACACCTCAAAGGAAAGTACTAAGTATTTAATATTCATTTAGCATTGTTATTACTTGATTATGGAGATGAAATTTTTAGTCATACGGATATTTAATTGTTCTGTCCTTTGAACTAGACCAGAAGAAACAATTTGAGTAACTTCCTTTTTATTTTCATTGTTGGCAAATTCACAGCAGTGAATGATGTATTTTTTTACTTATAATTAAATACATTTATTTATGTAAAAATTAATGTTCATTTATTTCCTCACAGTAATTTTGAAATAGTAATTTTAATTTCAATACAATTGAAAAAGTTTCCAGAAGTTTCTCTGCTAGTTTTGTCTGCTGCCACCATTATGGTGAATTTGCAGATATCAAAAAAGAATCCACTTCCCAGCAGTTGTATACTTTATTAAGAAGCTTTTGTCTACTGACATATTTTGACGTTTCAAGCTAGAATGAATTTTTACAGGTATATAGACACAAATGCCAGTGTGCTTTTAACCTTTCATGTAACATAAGTCATATAATTTCAACCAGTGAGTAACTTTTCATTGCTTATAAGATCTGTTTACAAATGATAGAAAATCCTCTAAAATCCTTTGTTTAATTTATTCTACTAATTGAAAAATACATACCAGATATATAAATTGGAACATGGATGACTCACTTTCAGATGTAAGTTTTTGTTATGCCAAGATCAGCACAGTTTTGCCACAACTTTCTCTTGTACCATTAATTATAGTAATGGTACACTGTAGTTATAATTTAGTTTATAAATTTTTAATCCCTTGTTTCTTTTTTATTAATGAATGTCTATGAATGTCTTATAGCTTTTTATAGTAAAAGCATATCTTCTAGAGTATTAATCTGTCAATTTTCTTCCCACTGACTTTCACAAGTTTCCTATATGTAAAAACTACTGCATTATCCAGTAAATTTTCTAAATAATTCCAGCTGACCTTCCATGCTCTCTACACTGTTGTTGCTTTCCACCCAGATACCCTACCTAGGATTTTTCTTGATGCTTTTCACTGGTATATAACTTCTACTCACGTGACTCTAATTGCTGCTAGAATCACTGCTTTACAGAGTATAGTCCTGTCTCTGTGAGTGACCTGTGCCCCTCATTACTCAGTGATGAACCAGCCTTTGTATCTGCACTCTTCCATAGCCATCACTGTATGCTTGATTCCAGATCAGTGATAGCAACACTGGAACAAGGATCAATCCCTGCAAGATTACATAAGAAACACTCAATAACTTAGGGTGTTTCAAGTTTGTTTGCGTTTTAACATCTGTTTGTTGATGAGGTTTGAGTTAATATACTCTAAGTATCATATTGCTTTTATATAGCGATATTAGTATGATTTTTGGTATGAAATAATTAGCTCGAGAAATGGTAAATTGCACAACTGTAAATAGAGGTGCTGCCAATGAACTCTGATTTTAATTTGGCAAAACTCACAAAAGAAGACTCCTGAGATTTAAGAGGAAAGCTGTTTTCTGTAATCAAGGATACCCTTTCTTTTAAGAGTTAACTTCTTATACTTTTATAAGTATTCATCCTCTTTGCAGGCATCTAAATAATGCAATAAATAAAAGAAATATGAAGACTTTAAACTGGTGCTACAAGTTGCTCGCTTGTAGCTGCTTTTTTTACTTCAGTTATTGTTTAGTAAAAGTTTTGGTAATTGCAGTTACTCTTTTCAGCTCTGAAGAATGGTACTCAGAAGAAGTGGTACAAATTGTAAGAGCTGTACTCAGAATAACAAAAAGGACCATTTTTTGGTGTGGAAACATATATAGTAGCTTAATTTGGTAGTTCTATCTTTTTTGTGCTTAAAAAATACATTTATGTTGGACAGAAAGCATATTACTGAATATTCATTTTGTAGCAATGCAAGGGAACAGTATAAAATTCTAAAGCTCCTAGAAACATACCTTCTTCATCATCGGCTTCCTTTTCTCTGCTTTTTTGAGTTTATGAAATCTTGCTTAAAAAAAAAGAAAAGGCAATTCTATCATTTAAGCTGTTCATATGGTTTTTTTTATTCTGTTTTTTTCACTTTAAGAATTCCCTACAATAGTCAATAGTATGCTGCCAGCTGTGGAGCCTTAATCATATTTCCCTTGTAGTTTGCTTTAATGCTCACTTTTCATTTAAATATTCCCAGTCTTTCTTTTATATTTTAATTCTGTCTTTGAAATTGGGAACAATATCTTTTTCCTCCTATATTTTGCAGTCATTAAGATGCTTACAGCTGTGAGTAAGTATACCCTGCATTTTCAGTGGTGACTGAGTCTCAAAAAGAAGAAAATAGATTAATGGGAAAAATAATAGAAAATAAACTGTGAATTATAAATTCATCTACTGCAAGTAAGGACTGAACCATGTGCTCCTTTTTGTCTTGAATTCTTCATAATGCATTTTACAGGTAGCTAGCTGAAAGATTGTTCCTTGGTTTCTCAACAATTCAGTGTTCTATTCTGGAAAGGGGCAGGGGTTCTCAGGACTTTATCCTGTTTCAGAAATCTATGTACATGTAGTTTTTGTGAAGTAAAGTGTCTGGTTTCCAAGTTCTGGTCCCATAGCAGCCCCAAACACCTGGTGAACATGTCCACTGGAGATAGTCAGGTTTTTTAGGGGAGGAGGGGGGAAAATTTGAGAAATAATAATAAGTATGCTGTTTTTATCTTTTATAACCATAGCTTTGGATAGGTCAATCTTTTTGATACTATTGCTTTTTTTTGTTTTAAAACCACCTGCACTGAAACTTCAGAATGTCTTTTTCATTTAAAAGTCTACTTTCTGAATAATCTACATTTAGAAGAACCAAACCAAACAAAAGCCCTATGGAAAACAAATTTTCAACTTCAGCAATAAGAGTTTCTTATTATTTGATTTTCCTAAACTGACTCCTTCCAGAGCTCTGATACATTTGTTTTCTTTAGACTTTAGATGTAGGTATCTAAATATTTTTGTTCTTGTATATATTCTACTTCCAATTTGAAAGTTTTTTAATTCAGAATTCAATTTCCATGTTTATAAAGGTATGTGCATGGTGCTTAGTTTTTTATGCTAATTGCATACCAGCCTGTACATATTATCATACTGGTTCCTTTACCCTGTTTTGCTGAAATAAATGCTTTTCTTTCCTGTGTAACTTTTATGTACTTTTCTGTATCTGCTTACATCAAAGCTCAGAAAAGCTCACAGTTGTCAAGTTTAATTTTTTCAAGAAATGTGTGAAAGTTATGAAAGGTGTGTGATGTTCTCAATTTAGTAGTTTTTTTGTTACTTTACATTTGAAAAGTGAAATTACCTTTTTTATTGTACTTCCCTGAAAAAAAAATGGCTTTGAAATAGGAATGAATTAAAATGAATTAAAAGGAATAATTAAAATGAATTTTAAAACAATTTTATTTAGTTCAAAGTATAGAATTCCCATAGTGTATTGTATTTTTAAATGCTGCTTTCTAGAATGGGTAATGCATAATTTCTCTCCCTTTTCTTTTGGATACCTAAGCACGAGTTTTCAATGGCCAAATTTTAAATTAATGTATATTAAAAAAATATTAAAATTAAAAGAAAAAAATTACCTGTTGTTTTTATAAACATGGGTCAGACATCAATTGTTTTGATTGATAGTAACTATCAATCGCTTCACCTCTCCCACTAGAATTTTGACTGCCTGCTGTGGAAGCCTATTGTGTATTCCTTATATCTGATATAAATGTTAAGAAGATATGGCAGTCTTTTAACACTCCAGAATCCCACCTTCTAGTGAACAGAAGCAAATAATTAAAAATCTCTGTTCTAGCTGTGGCAAATTTTCGAGATGGTTTTCCTCTTTTCATCATTAGGGCTTCCCCTTTCTTTTTGCTGGTTTGTTTTTTGTTTTTACTTTGTTTTGCTTTTTTCAATATTGATAGTAATAAATTCTAGATTCTTTAAAAAATATGTTATTCCCTGCTGAAATTATTAAGGAAAAATCCATATATTTGATTAATATTCATACAAAATAAAAGAACTTGAAATTTAAAACTTGTAATTTCTAGTAATATCTTTGTAGTTGAAATATAATATAACTCATAGGAATAATTCAAGTCAGTACGTAGCATGCAAATCTGAAAAGAAAAAGAGAAAATTTAGAATATTATTTTTTAGGATAAGTGTGCTTTCATTCAAGCAGTAGCTGTGCATTTTTGAAACTAAAACCAGTCTGTAAAGATATAATATTAATTACTTTTCAAAGATTTATCTTCTATTTGCAGATATAGTTTTTAATCTACCTGCGATTCCACTGTTCCTTGTGACCATATCTTGCAGTAGTTTTAGCTAAGTTTATTTTGCAGTAAATTTTCTCAGAAAAACGAATTTTTGCATTTACTAGTTTATGTGCTTTCTCATTCTTAGTGCTTATCTGGCTTGGGGTGGGGCTTCTCTGTATCCCTCTTCACTGAAGATATTTTAGTCTTATGAGACATTAAAATATGACTTTGATCTTAAAATTTTGTGAAAAGCTGACCTGTTGTTTAAAAATTTACAGTAGCAATATTTTCTGGAAACGTTGTCTCTTCCCGAGGTTTCATTCAAGAGTCTATAGCCAGTGTTTATTCAGTGATATTTTGCTTCAAGCTACTCATGTCATTCCAAGCAATAATAAAAGTGCTAATGGGATGGTGTTTCCTTGTTTTCCTGGGGAGATGTGTGCAGCTGAAAGACTTAATTTCAACTGAAACTGTCTATAAGATTTCAAAGAATACTTGTTTTGTGATGTGGTCTAGTAATTTTTAAGGGTCATGCTCTCAGGAACTGAAGGAAAAAAATAAATTGTGAAGAATGTTAAAGTAGGTATAAACCAGCTGCCAACCTACAGATCACTCAGTTTAAAATCTCTGTCTACCTAATCAGTGATAATTATCCCCATGAAAGATTTTGGTGGAATTGATAATCCACCACGAAGCAAATGTGATCGTACATTTAATGCATAGACACTTTCCTGAGAGTGTGTTTAGCAACCAGTTTTACATTAGCCCATTCTATAAATTTAAAGCTTGAGCAAACAAAGCACATAGTGCCCTTTGCATGCACCTGTCCAGAGTACATTAATGCCATGTTCAGTATTTGAATGTGTATTACTTGAGAAAAAAGCAAGCTAGAGAAAACTTTGGGATTAATAAGAGCTATTACAGATGAAGCTGCCAACACCAATTCTGCTCAAGTTAAGTAAAAAATTGCTTTACATAGCAAATAAAAGGTTCTTCTCTGAAGAGAAGAAGCAAATGTTTTGTACAGTAGAAGACTATAAGGAAAACAACAAGTACGAGTAAGAAATTACTTAATGTAAGATTGGAAAAGCATTAAGAGATTATTAATAACTTATTGATCAGTCTTCTCAGCAAAAGCTGAGAATCATTAAATAGTAGTACAGATACTATTGTAGCCCTTATCCAAGCTGGCCAGAGTAAAGAATATAAATGAGTATGGAGTTGGAGCTAAGAATCCCTGAAAGGGTTGCAGGATTTAAAATTTTTTTTTGTAACAAAATATAAAAAAGCATCAGCATCAGCAGAACAGATAAAATGTCTGAGTACTACTGTAATGATCTGATAGAAAAATATGTAGGAATGTGTCAAGGAGCTGGATTGCTCAATGAAGAAAATCCTGCTGTGCTTGTTAAGTAAAGGAGAATTAAAAGCATGAATTGGCAATTATGCTTCCTCCCTGATATTACACATATTTAAATTCTGTCCCAGATAACTCAAGATTGCTTGGAATGGAAGACTGACAAAAATGTTGTCAAGAATCTTGCCAAGATTCCAGAGATTGGGGGATGTGTAAGACTGTAAATATCTGAACAGCTCTGAGAGCAAATGTCTAGGATCTGTGCACATGAGCATTCCAAGCTACTTTGGAATTCCTTCATGCCTACAGAACAGACCTTGACGCTGTGTAAGCACTGCTCAGCAGTAATGAAAATATTCCTGTGTTATAATACTGATTTGAGCACAAATCCAAACCATACTAGTCAATGTGAAGAAAACTGCTGTTACCCCAGACAAAACAAGCACACTGTGTTTTGTCTTAGCATAGCTTCGGTGGTGCGTTTTCTTTAAGGAATTCTCACTTCACCTGAGAAGTGTTTTCCTTACAATTATTTTCTTTGAGATATATCATACCAATTTCCCAAGTTTATTAACAACTATTTTCACACATAGTTTTTGCTCTGATACCATCTCTGCTTCTCAAGGATTATTCAATGATCCTTGTCATTTAAATTCCTTTCAACTTTTCATGTTTTCTGCTAGGTCTTTGTTCTTGTCAGTACTATATCTAGAGGAGCTCTTCTGGTGTCATTTGCTTATCTGTTGTTTGAGAAATTTCTGTCAAAACATCCTAGTAGTTTGGCTGGACAATTTATTTCATGTTCGTTCCTCGTTAATTGTATGAAGATCAATGATGTACTTTTTTAAAATATGGCTGTAATCTTACATATTTCAATAGAAGTATATAACAGTTGTTTTAAGAACACGATTTTTCCCTGCATTCTCCTTTTTGTTTCTTTGGGTAAAATCTTATGTACTAAAGTTCCAGTTTTACGTGGATATAACATTCAAATAATGGGAAACCTCAAGGCAGAAGATTACATCGGGAGTGTTGACTAATTAAAGCTGTCAGATGCCTGTGGAATGAAATGCCTTTAACTCCACTGAGTGCTGATGTGGAGATTTAGGACTGTAAGAATTGTCTTAAGTTGCCCTGGAGAGTTTTTCTGATTATTCACTGAGTCTTGTATTTGGTGCAGTGATTGGATCTACTGCAATTTGTCTTACCTTACTTGGTTCTTTTTTTTTTTTTTAATTATAAAAAATGAAAAGAGTCTCTCCCAAAGATGAGAAAAGACTGAGTTGCATATTTAACTTTAAAAACACAGCTTGAATATTGTTTTCATATTGTAGTGGAAAAACTACTATTTATTTTTTGTATTTTTCCCTTCAGCTTTCTATTTGAGAAAGGCTATCCCATACTGAGAAACAGATGCAAAAATACTGTTTTGCTAAATGTTAATTTTCTTCCTATAATTATGATTATTCGGCCAATCATTTTAATTTGTTTGCTGTCTGTTTGCACACCACTTAATGTAAAAAAAAATTACAGTGTAATTTGATTTAAACATAAGAAGATAAATGCTTAAATAAATTTAATTCAGTTTTCATGGAATGTCTATCATAAAATTTACTTTTTGAGTAAAGTTTTTTCAGGTTTTGCTGCAGTCTCGTAAATGGCAGCCTATAACTTGAGGCAATAGAGAAGTAGGTACTTTCACTGACTTTTTCCTCCCCTTGTGTGTTTTTCACACCTTATCTAACAAAGCATTGAGAAAATAGTTTAAATACTTGTCTAAATAAGAGTGTAAAATCTAATACTTAAAATATTTGATTGATGTTTGGGGTTTTAATTAAATTTTTTTCAGTTGCCAAACACATTGTTTCTGCATTTTAAAAGGCTTATTTTGTCCATCCAAACAATACATTTGATATTAGTGTATAATGAAATTAGTTAAGGAGCACATTTAAATTTAGTGTCTATATGCATTCCTTGAAGATTTCTACAGTGCTTAGAGTGTAATTTTTTCCAAAAAAATGAAGAAGAGAATCTTTGAAAATATATGAAGACTTTAGACTCACATAGCAAAAGCTAAAAGGATTCTGCTTTTCACATTATTTCTTTGTGCAGGGAGTGGTGTCATGACTGTATGCATATGTATGCACATGACTGCCTGCTTCTTAGGGCTAAAATGAGAAGAAGGGTGTGGGGGCACTCATTATCCTTTCTGTCTTTTTAATTCTTACAGGAAGAGCCATATGTCATGTTCAAGAAGTCTGACAAACCCTTGTATGGAAATGA
The DNA here is from genome assembly GCA_013398055.1 of Ifrita kowaldi. NCBI lineage: Eukaryota > Metazoa > Chordata > Aves > Passeriformes > Cinclosomatidae > Ifrita > Ifrita kowaldi. The sequence goes on from VZRS01001244.1 coordinate 653,113, forward strand.
TCGTTTTGAAGGTTATTGCATTGACCTCCTCAGGGAGCTGTCTACTATCCTTGGATTTTCGTATGAGATTAGGCTGGTGGAAGATGGAAAATATGGAGCCCAAGAAGACGCCAGTGGACAGTGGAATGGAATGGTTCGTGAGCTAATTGATCACGTAAGTTAACTTTTACAAGCTTTTAACTGTGCATTAAGACTTCAAATCTTTCTATACAAATTGTAAAACTTTTATGATAATATCATTTGGATACTACTGTTTTCAAAATGCAGATGTTTTAAGAATTAATGCAAATATATTGATATCCATTATTTCTTTAGTGTAGAATTTGTAAAGTAAAGCATCTCTGTTTTGCTCATAGGCAGTGTTTGTTTTGGTTTTGCTGTTCCAGAGCATGTGTCTAAGTCAAAATATGAAATAAATCGTACTCAGAATTACTTCTGAGAACAAATGTATGGGGTTTTATAACAAAATGTATATCTTTGCTACAGCAATACAAGTCAGGTCTCCTCTTCTGATAATGGATGTGAGATTTTGTCTTAGAGAAGTTTCTGTGAAGTGTAAACACACACATTATTTGCTATTCACCTTTCTTGAAATTTTATCAATAAAGTGCAAAAAGGTAAGACAAAAATGTCAACATATACTGATGGAACAAAGTAATGTCACGCCAGATACCATTGCAATTGACTGTAAGTGATTAAGGGAGGCTTTACTTCAGGTTCTTCAAAATGTGCTTCCTCAGTTGGTCATGCCAGCTGAATTCAGTCTCTTAGAAACATTTTCATAAATTTAAAAATTATATCATTGTTCCTTTCTGCATTTATTTGGGTGAATTGCTTGATAGCATTTTCTCATGTGGTCAAAGATTGAGATGAAACATATTCTGCGCATCACTGTCATTTAAAATAAATAGAAGACTATAGTTAATTCAAGTGGAACCTCTTAAAGATGGCAAAAACTGCATGAATAGCTTGAAAAAATATTTACTTATCTTGTTACAATTTGCTTTAAGATTTCAGCAGATGGGCAGAACATGTGCTAATCAAAATATTCATATTTACTAGGGGGGATGTTCTTCATGCTTTTCTAGTAAATGATAATCTGGTATTGGTGTTGCAACAGATGTTGATTATGCCTGGCTTCACACTTCTAAGAAGAATCCGTGGGAGTATTATAGTTATATTATCTTTAAATGTGTGTATGTATTATACCTAGTACACACACATAGATAGCAAACATATTTAGTTACTCTGTGTCCATCTCTATAAATGTGCATTTTACATACGAATATGTGCATAGGCTTGTTCAACTATTAGAGTTGATGCTAGTTAGGTAATACCATCATCTGGAACTAATTTTCCATGATTGAGGTATTGTGGAAGTATTTATTCAGAAGCAAAAATAAACCACATTTTTGTATGACTTTTATTATTCAACCTTAAAGCATTCTTAAGAAAACACTAGTATGGCCTCCTAAACTTTACACTAAGATAATCTTGAAATAAAATGCATTAAGTTACCGCAGTAAAGTGTGTGGAACAGTAGCTTTCCCCATCCTTTCCTCTTAATAACACAGAATGAAACACGTATTCTTTTTCCCTATAAAAATATACAACTAAACATAGATTAAAATTTATTTTGCCTATTGAAATGATTTTTAGTTAGGAGTCAAAAAAGTTTAGTCACCGTATTAGTACATATAGAAGATGTAGTCCAGCTTCCTAATCTGGACCATAACTTTCACTAGTCTCTCTCAGTTTCTCACTTGTTAATTTTTTTCCTTTAAATTTTTCTCTGGTTTTATCTATTCATACTTTGTAATCTATTTGAATACGTGCAATTTATTTATACACCTGTGCCCTTTATTTACATGCATATTATTGGTGCATTTTACTAGCAAGCAGCACTTCAGACCACAAAACCGAGGCACAAGAGTTTAGTGAAGAACTCCAGATAGTTACCACATTGGGTGTTTCCATATGGTTAGTACTTCCCATGCTCCATTATCTTTCCAGTCTTCCCTTAGAGAATATTTTTAAATTGTCATAAAGGTTTTCTTTTCCATAAAGTAATGTAATAAACTCAATTACTTAATTTTTTGAAACATGAAATGATTCTATATTTTTCAACCAGATTTTCTAATTAAAGTAGATAGACTTCAGAATAAAGACAGTTCTTGAAGTTGCCGTCTTACTTACATCTGGTTTTGGATGAAGAATGATTTTAGAAATTATTTTTGTCTGCTTGTTATGTTTTGTCTGTCAGTCAGTAAAGTTTAGAAAGAAAGGTTACTACACCGTAGTATATATGTTTGCAAGGGTAATGTGTAACATGCATAATCCAAGAATAAATAAAGTGAATAATTTTGGTGTATTATATGTGTAGAAAGGAAAATGCACAATTTGTATAAAGATGAAAAGTACCAAACAAAATCTGAGATTTAAATAAACTGTTTAAATCAATACTTAGTCACTTTGCTGGAACTCAAAAGTGTAAGTGAAATAAAGATAATGCTATCTGAGTTGAGCTCGGCATATCATGTCAGTCTCAGGATTTGAATTTAATAACATGAAGAGAGACTGAATTGTTGACATCAGGCTTTGTTTGTTTTCAATCTCCTTTCCCATAGTTTGGTCATGTTTCTTCTTTCTTTGACTGTTTTACTCAGAGTTCACCATCTGCATTCTGATATTTGTCTCCAAGCTATAGGTAGCTTCTTTTTGAATTTGTGGTAAATACTGACAGTGAAAATTAGTGCAGTGATCCCTTTGACAACTGACAATGAATTCTCATTGAGAAAAAGACACTGGTCTCTAGAGTTGCAAATGTAAGAAAAATATTAACTAGGACAGCAAATACAGATGAAATTTCTCTATGAATAAATTTTGAATTTCTCCAGTTAATCTCTCTGATTTCTTTGCCACAACTCTTCATTCAGTATTTTACCCTCTTCTAACGTTAGTTCAAAATATGAGTGTTATACATTTGAGGGAGGAGGAGCTAAGTTCCAGGTATTTCCATTCTTTATGGATGAATTCTTCATAAAAAAAGTATTCTTTATACTGACTAGCTGCCTTTGGTTCAAGAATTTTATGAAAGGATGGATTTATTGAATAGGTTTTGAACTGAATCATAAATTCTGGAGAATTTCAGGTTGTTCTTTAGTGCTAAAAGTTGTCATGTAACTGTATTGTATTGCATGAGATGTATAGTTTGAGCATGTAAATTATGTTCAAATATAGCTAGCACAGATTGAAAATATATAATTTTATTTTTAGAAAATTAGACATCCTACTTTACAGACCCAAAATTACTTAAAAAAATTCTTATAGTTGGTTTCTAAAGCAGGAAAAAAATTACTGTTTTATACTTTGACAGAGCTATAAATGAAAAATCCACTGGGAAATAATTTGTTATTATATATACATGATTAAAAATAACTTTTTGGGGGGGCTGTTTGAATGATACTTCTACAGCACAAAGCATATGCATTACAAATAGACTTCAAAGCTTGCAGATCTTTTATGATTCATAAATAATTACGGAAAAGGTCCAATTTTTAGATCATGATTGCTCTTTTATTATATGAGAGGATTAAATCAGAACTTTTCTTTGTCTTTCAAAAGAGTAGGATTTTTTTAACAATTGGAAAGAACTACTTAATTTGAGTTAACTTTAGACATAACATTGTTTTTTACTTCAGTATATTTTGAATTTTTCAAAATCAATATCAATTTTTCAAAATAAATACTTACATATCAAATACCTGCATTTGTAAAAATGATAGTGGCAGCTTTTTATTCTTTTAATAACAGAATAGATGTTTATATAATCAGTTTAAATATTTTTAGTGATTTTTCCTCCAATAACCTGTTGGTTTCTTCCTTTTATTTTAAATTAAGGTCCTTATGATCTTGAGCACCTATAGCCAGTTCCTTTATACTATTGCGTAGAAGTGAAAAAAACCTTCCAATAACTGACTGTGTAGATTTTTGGTTGCTTCCTTTTTGAGCCAGTGAAGGAATTTTATTTTCTTCCACCTTTTTCTTTTATCTTCCTTTCATTTCAAATGTCATTTCATCACATTGTTTGAACTCTACATCTTTCATACTTACAGGAAATCCTACCACATAGAGACTGATAAGGAAAGGCTACGGAACACCTCTTCCCTCTTTCTTCTTGTAACTTTCATGCAAAATGTCTGACAGTTGAGATTTTCAGTGCAGTGCCGGGTAGTTTAGCCATGACTCTTTTATTAGTTAAAATCTCAGAAGACTTGATGGTAACAGGCAGTCAGAGACTCTTTAGGAGGGGAAGAAAGAAAAAGAAAGAAAGAAAGAAAGTAAGAAAGGGAGAAAGAAAGAGAAAGAAAGAGAAAGATCTGGCAGTGGTTCTCTTTTCATCATCATTAAATGGGCTCAACAATAAAACGTGTGCAATATCAGTGCTCTTTAAAGCACCAAAGCACCATGTCTGCTTCATGGCTTCCTCGTTTTATTAGTAGAGCTAGAATCTGCAACTGCATGTCAGGTGTCATATGACGAAACTTTCACTCATGCTAGAGGTTTTCTATATATAGTAAGTTTTTTTCTCTAATGCTTTGGGAGAGTGATGTTTTGAGGGGTAATATACCATAAACAACATGGTGTTTTGGCAAGTCTGCAGTTCAGCTCTTGTTGTTGCTTGAACCAGCAACTCTGGTGAATATAGATAGATGGTAAGCGGAATGACTACTGATTTCCACTAACCTTGTTTTAATGTGGTTTTTCTAGGATCGTGGAAGTTTATTTTATTTTTACTTACCCTCTTGAAAAAAACAAAAACACACAATTCACTTTTTCCTGTAGTCTCAGTAACATAAAATAAAATAACGTGTAATAAAATAAATGTTGTTGTTTTACTTCAGTTTTATTATATGTTTGTATTTTTGGCTGCTTTATGTTTTGTTTGTAATTTATCTCTTTCCCCATTTTTCTGTTTAGCTATTTGAAAGCCCTCTCTTTTGAGTGCATTTTTATTCTTGATATTCATTTATTTACCTTGCAGATTAAGCATTACTAATCTATGCTGAAGCTCTCTTCTCTGAATTTCCAGTAATCATTATTAGTTACATTTATTAAGCTATGTTGGAACTCCAGCACAACCATCTCTTTCAATAAAGCTACTAATTTGCATTATTTAATATTTAAAAATAGTATTCCAACTCCTCACAGTTATTCTGTGTCACAATATAGCATCCATGATTCTTCAACTGTCATGTGCCTGTAACATACCTTTCATGTGTTTTTACTGTTTCAAATATTCATAGTGGCTTCCAGTTTTTATTGTTTGCGTGTTTTCTTTTCTTGTTAAAGTAGCATTTCATTTCTGTGTGAAACATGTCCTGGGGTCATGGGATAATTTCTTATGATAATTTGTAATATGCCAGAAAATATCATTTGTCCTTTTTGTGCTATTCAGTCTAATTGCTAATTCATTAATTCACAACTTCAAGTGCTCTGACCTTTTATTTCCAAAGTAATTTGTCCGAAGCTGAATAAGCATCAGCGTGTCCCTGACAAGCAACTAACCATATCTATTCTGTTGCTTGAGATCCTGTTTTTCACTTAAAGCAAACTGCATATATTCATAGACTCACAGAACCACTCTTCAAATATTTTTCATGCCTGAATTTATCAATGTAGTTTGCTTAAATATGCCATACTCTGCACTTTCTGTTCCTTTTTAAAAATTTGTTTGTTTGAAAGTAAAAGATCAAAGAGATGGTCTTCTACATGACAATAGAATTTCATTTTAAACCAACAGCTAAATATTCATCTCTATGCTCACAAGAAGACAGTTTTCATGGCTACTTTGTCACTCTCTAATAAAGGCTGTGTATGGTATTCCATGGAAAAATGTGCAAACAGATCCTAACTCAGCAAAAGTTATGCAGAAAGTAAATTTCAAGCAGAGATGCATAAATCCACAAAAAATGCCAGGGAAATGGAAAAATAAAAGTCAGTAGTCTAATATGCCAAAGAAATCCTAAGCCAAAAGTTTAGGCCAAGTTTTCAAAACATATGTATTAATTCAGTGAGGAACATATATGTACATATATGAATTCCCTATTAAATTGTTATTAATTTCAAGAACAGGGCAGATGAGGATGCAGTTTCCAATATGACAGCAGTTTTAAGTGAACAATTTGTTTTCCGAAGAACAGGAACTTCCAGTCTGCATTTAGTAAAGCGAAGCCCAACAACATTTCTAATATTACAGTAGAGCACAGAGAATAATAAAGTATACAATTTTTCTAAAGGGTTGTAAATGTTAATTGATGATTTTTTGAGCTAATCATGTCCTGTGTTTCCCAAAGAAACTGGATGAAAAAATTTTGACTACATTCACAATGATTTGATACCAAAAGTGGCAGGAGACTTTGACAGTAAGGTCTTTCAAGTGCTCTGAGATGTGTGGATTTTTCTTCTGGAGATCTGTACTCAAGGGGTAGTTTATTTGGAATTTCTTGACACTAAGAGTAAAAGAATATTGCTTTCTTGTTTGTTTAGCTACAAATGCCTATGTATTGTTCTTTTACAGTTAGGGTGTTATGGAAGTCGCTGGCCCTTGGGTTTATAAAATGATTAGTTTTCAGTTACAGAGAAAAACTGTACATTTAATGATTGGAATTAATTTTCACCACACTGCCAGCAAAGTGAATCATAGCCCATCAAGGCAGTGGCATGAAGTTCTTCAAATGAGACTCCAAACAGTAATGCTTTAGCTCAAGCATCATCTATGCTTACAGTAATGATTAGGAACTGATTGGATCCAGGATTGGGGCCGTATTCATAAAAGTATTACATTTTTCATATCCTCACACCTTTATCTGATCTTTTACTTTTGTTGCTAAAATGATAATAAAGAATGGTAGAAAATAACATTGGGATTTTTGTTTCTATGTATACGTCTGCTGAAGTGAAATACATGAGTAAAATAGAATTCTCTAATAGTAGAGTTAATTTCCACTGGGGCTTATCCCTTTTATTAGGGATTGATTATTAATAGTGCTGCAATTTGTCTTTTACTCATCTCTGAAGAATTTCAACATACCTTAAAGTGAGATGGAAGATAGAGAGGAGGGACTGTGGAAACCCTGAATATGTCAATTTTCATGGAAACACCATTTTGGTAAAAGAGTTTCAGGGTGTGCTGGTGGGAGATGTGTCTCTGGGAATGATGACCAAAACACGTCATCCATAATGTTTGGAGATCTGGAAGGTATCAAATCTGATCTGTTATTTTCAGGGCATCAAAAAGAATTCAGTTGCTTAAGAAAATTATACAAATGTCAAATAGAGTTAAAAAAAGACAGTGGGAGCACCTTACACAAGTCCAAAATACAACTGTGTGTGTTTTAGGAAGAAAGTCATGTTACTTGGTCACCATATGTTGAAATCGATCCGTGCAGTCAGTTTTGATTTTGCTATTTCCTGACGTCTGAGAGCCCAAATATGAGGGCCAGTAATGTGTGGTAACTTCCAAAGATAAGTAGCTTTTCCTCCAGAGAAAGTATGTTAGTGTGAAACAAATAAATATACACACATGCATATGCATGTCAATGATTGCATATAGGTGCTGGTAAAGAATGAATGTATATTTTTATGTGAGCCTCTGTGGCAGGATAAAGTGCCAGAAGAAAATGTGAAACAGTATACATACCTGTTAGAGTTTTTTAATTAAGGACATTGGATAAATAAATGGCATATTGAGAGCATTTTTTTAAATAAAACCCATGTATTGTAACATAAATGGTTAAAAAGTTTCCTTTTAAGGTTATAAAGTCAAGTTTCAAAAAATGAAAAGTGTTAAACTTGAAGGAAGATTTTTTTACTTCTTTCTCTGCCATAGAAATGTATACACTACACTGCTATTGGAAGTTAAAAATTCATTTATAGTATGGAAAATAGACTAGAAAACCATTTGTATTTTGCTGGACTTTTCTTTGTTATTGTAAAGAATGCTACACTTATTCTAAAAGAAGTGTCTTGGCAAAAATGTATCAAAAGTTATTCTTGAAAATCATGGCAATTGATTTTCAATTCAATCCACCTGTCCACTTGTCTCATCAAGTGCTGAGTAGACATTGACGATTACCAATGTAATAATTCAGTAAAGATCAAGTAATTGTGGAAAACTTGGGCTGGAAGGAAACTTAAAGACCATCGCGTTCTAAACCCTCTGCCAATGGCAGGGAACCTTCTGCTAGACCAGGTTACTCAGAACCTCATCCAACTTAGCCTTAAACACCTCCATAGATAGGGAGTCCACAGTTTCTCTGGGCAACCTGTTCAAGTGCCTCACCACCCTCACAGTAAAGAATTTCTTCCTTATATCTAATCCTCACCTACCATCCTTCATCTTAAGGTCATTCCCCCTTGTCCTGTCTCTACACACCCTTGTAAAAGTCCCTCTCCAGCCATCTTGTAGACCCCCTTTAGGTACTGGAAGGTGCTGTAAGGGCTGCCCAAAGCCTTCTCTTCCCCAGTCTGAACAGCCCCAGCTCTCTCAGCCTGTCTCCATAGGAGAGGTACTCCAGCTCTGTGGCCAATTTACTGTCTCTCCTTTGGACTCTTTCCAACAGGTCTTTTTTGTGATGGGGGCCCCACAGCTGGACAAAGTACTCCAGTTGGGATCTCACAAGAGCAGAGTAGAGGGGCAGAATCACCTTGCTCTCCTGTTGTTCACACTTCTACAGATGCAGCTCAGGATGCAGCTGGCCTTATGGGTTACCTTCAAGCACAAATTGCTGGGCTGTGTTGAGCTTTTGGTCCACAAACACCTCCAAAGTCCTTCTCATCAGGGCTAGTCACGATCCACTCTCCGCCCAGCCTGTACTTGTGCTTGGAATTGCCCTGGACAAGGTGCAGGACCTTATGTTTGACCTTGTTGAGCTTCATGAGGTTCTAATAACATGGATAATGTTACTTAACTCTCCATCCACTTTCTAACTGGGCAGTAGTTAGGCTGGAATTTGTCTACATCTGCCTGTCATGGAGATCAATGTTTTTCTTGTTTCGTTCTGTGTTCTTATTCATTATGTATTTGTACTCTGTTCACACTTGTCTTCTAGAATGAAGCAAAACTTCACTAAATAAGGAATAAATTATAACAGTAATGACATTTTAAAGTCTTTAGTAGATTTCTTCTTATAAATAACAGAAATATTTTAACTCAGCCACCACAGATTTCATCCTTAGGATTTGCATTTTATTTTCATTAAAGCTGATTGTTAATAAGTTTGTCCTTGTATCTTTAGTATTTAAATAATGCCTAGAGCCCGGGTAAGCTTCATTCAATTTAAATAAATGTAACAAGTTTTTCAAATGAGTTAGCTTATATATACCCTATGCAGAACAGAACAAAGTTAGGATCTAGTGTATAAAAACACTGCTAACATTTTTCTTCTTTAGATTTTTGACAATATTTTTGAAATATAATCTTTACTATATTAGCCACTTTTTAATAATTATGGGACATGTAAAACATTGTATGATATAAGGTTTTGAGAATATAGACAATATAAAACCACTTCTGTGTTTTTTTTGATATTTGATAGACTTTTCTAAAAAGACTTTTTTTTCTTATTGTTTATAATTATGATCACTTTAAGTCTAAGACCTTGGAATCTATGATTAATTGAGAATTCCAGAGTGTGGATTGTGAATTCTGCATCAAAATGCAGGTGAAAGGGATGAGTGCACAGGAGGTTGATTTTGTCCATATTAATAAGTTTTACCCCATTAATTAAGCTGATGAAATTATAGATTTCAAAAAATTCTTAATTGAGCATTGTTAATCAATAAAATGTGGCATATCCTGCAGTGATCTACTTCCATACAAACGATGTGCAAAAATGTTATTAATCATTTTGATTCCATTGTGAAAAATTGCAGATGACAAAGTAATACAGAAAAATGGGAGTAAGTCAAATTTGACACAAGTCAAACTTTATTGCATGATTAAATGAGTTCACTGAAACAATTTGATAAAACCCTATCTATTTGAGAACAGAAATTATGTCAAAATTAAAAGATGACGGATTTTTTTTGTCTTGAGTGCAGTAACTGAAATTCTAGGTGACAGCTGGTTACCAACTGGAAAAAAACCCAACCCTTCCAGGAATTTGCAGTAAATATGGAAAGCATAACAATAAAAATGCTAGCTACAAAAAAGGAATCAATGTTACCTGTGTACTTTATTTCAAGAAAGTGTGCTGCAGCATGGTGTCTAAAAATTTTAGTGTTTAGTAACCATCTCTAGTACAAAAATTCAATGTTAGAAAGAGTGTGTAAAACAGCAAAGAATAACAGAAACATTTTAATGTAACTACTTTTATTTTAATTTTTTTCTTCTTGATGGGGGAGTTTCCCTTTCCTCAATTCTGAGCCACAAAATCTGCACAGTCTTGTAAATGTCTTTGACAGTTTGCCCTTTCTGGGGGTATGTGAATCCCACTCTTCTAACAATTAGAAGAAACCTTTGTACAAAATTCCTAAAATGAAGTGATGAGAGTTACATCTGAGATTTTTTACTGTTGAATAGTCACTCATCTTCCTGCTACATATAGTGTCATGGTCTACTGCCTCTAGTCCTTTTACATACAATTTGCAGACCTGTTGATTAGACTGAAGTTGGTGCAAAATACTTTAGTGAAAGTGTACTATATAAATCAACAGACAGAAGCTATATCTATTTTTGATGGGTACTCATGTTACATCTATTCAGCTGTTAAGTATTTTCCATACTGGCATAGGCAAATGAGAATTGACTAGAACAACCCTGAATAAGAAGAAATAATATAAATTAACTAATTAGAGAGTTCCCACTGGTTTAGTACTATCATTTTTCCTTGACTAAACATTCACCTAATAACAAAGGAGCAAACAGAAAACAATACCAAATGTCAGCTCTAGACTATGCTATGTTGATCAAAACATATGCTTTATCCTATTTAAAAGCCACTTTAGGAAGGATTCCATTCATTCCATACATTACATTTTTGTTCAGTTGAATTCATATAGAAATTTGTCTCTATGGTAGTGGACAGAATGCAAATTTCCTCTGCCAAAATTTTTGCCTTTAAAAAAACTTCTGTCTCTAGGTAAATGGTTTTGCTGATTTCTAGATCAGGATCCTCTCTAAAGGGAGAGTAGATGAAAAAAACATTAGTTACCACTGCTGTTCAAGACTTTGCCAAGAAAATAATTAGCCATGCTGACACATGAAGGTCTAAAGAAATGAAACAACTATGTAATATTACTGTCAGTGAAATGAATCTGAGTAAACCACCTGTCTTCCAGTGACTTTTTATTGCTGAACAAATACTGAGAAGCAACTCAGCAGTTACAAACATATGTGTTAGGTGAGCCAGTATCCATTGGAACTGCCATCATATGTCACTTATGTTAAAGTACCTTATATTAATAAAGTAGCAACTGCTACTGTTTCATCTATATGGGACATTGTTAGAAATTAAGTTTAAATTATACCGGTCGGGACCCCACAAATAAGAAGTTATGACATCTAAATTAAGCTATCAAATCTGGAGATTTTTTTTTTTTTAATTTATGGTATGTTACTCACTTTTGACAAAGTGCAAATTAATAAATTTGTAGTAGCAGCTTTCCAGGACCTGTGAGGAGGTTGTCAAGAGCTTCATCTGGGCTTTGCACAGAGGAGCCTCGCAGGAAGACCAAAGGCAACAAGCATAAACTGAAAATGTCCAAGTATGGAAATTGCATAACCTTTCTAAAAGCAGCCTGCTCCACTGCTTGTCTGTAGAAACGTTTTCACTATGTGGATAAGCAGTGATAAGCAGTGGACTGGCTTATCCAGAAATGTCATGTAGTCACCTTCCTTGGAGGTTTTCAGCACTGACTGGGTAAAGCACAGAGCAACCTGGTCTCATCATGTAGATGCTTTGAACAGAAAATTGCACTAGAGACCTCCTGATCTCTCCCCACTTGAATTGTACTATGATCCTGTGAAAGGTACTAGAGAAGCAATTTCTGTCAAAGTAATGTAAGTGGCTAGTTAAAATAAAAACAGCCATGAAGCCCTAATAAGGTCCTAGTGGTTTCAAAGGAAATGAAGATCTTGTGACAAGACCAAAAAATTCTTGTGGGGTATAAAATTTTCTATAATGTAGCAGCATGAACAAGACAGTTTAGGATAGGCTGTAAGCTTAAAAGCAAATTACAGATCTTATCTTTTCAAACCAGTGGCAGGGAAATGCACTTCTGTGAACAGGAATAATGCATAAGGTCTCTGTGCATTAAGAGTGTGTTAGATTTAAAGAATTGAAGCTGTGCTTTAGCCTTTGTCTTTTATCTTGGGGACGCATTTTCTCCAAAGGGAATGTAACTGAAATTCAACTCAGGTTAACAGTCTCAAAAAATTGGGGTGGCTGAAGAAGCTTACGTATTGACTTGAGGTCTTAGGCTGAGGAAACATAGTGGATTAAACAAAAGCTTTATGAAATTTTTCATTTAAAAAAGGTAGGTTCCTTTATTTTCAACAATAATTGCAGGCAATAAGTGCATTGCTGCCTGTAGAGAAGTAAAGTTACTTAAATGTCTTTTCAGTGCAGGTGTATTTTTGTGTATATTATACAATTACAATATGATTGTACTGATTGACTGTATAAACAACAGAGAATCAATAGAGTATGATTCCCTTTGCATTTTTAGTATAAACATTAATGGTTGCTAAATCAATGCAAAATGTTAGGAACAAAATTCTTACCAGAACACTCCATTTGCATTGGCTAACAAACCCAATTATTATGGTGGAATATTGTGTAATTGTAGACTCTAATTAAAAATAACTATTAGCCATTTTATTGTTTCTGTTTCTAAATGGAATTTAAATTCTTCATTCTTTTGAACAAAATAGGTGAGACAAAAGCTTTTCAGAAAATTATCAACAGAAGAAAATTCAATCAGTGTTTGTTTTTCCTTTCCCCCGTGTTATTAGTAGAAGTTATGAAATACTTTCAAAATTCTATTTCCCCTAAAATTATTGTGATTGCTTCTCCTGGTTTTATAGAGTTAAGTTTTGCAGAAAAACCATCAATTTCTGCAAATACCAACTTTCTATGCATGCTATGGCCATACCCTTATCAATATTAATCTGCAGATTTCTTGCTGACATTATTTGTTGCTGCAAGCATAGGTTGAATTCAGTATAATTTTGAAATCTCTCTTCTTAGAGGTTATGTACCAAATTTCAGCCCTGTGCAAATGAAAAAATGCCCTCCCTTTTTTTCTTTGAATACTACTTTATGTAAAAGAGTTGGTGAACAAGCTGCTTAGAGAAAAATTGTAAATGAAGAAGCAAAGGAGGAGGACTTTAGCCTGCCTTAGACACTTCTGCAGCAGAAATAAATCAGGGATATCTTGAGTTGTTTGTTGGTGAATGGACATCCTAGAACTGCACATGTTAGCAAGACAGGGAAACTTTATACAGGTGTGAAGAGAATATAAATGGGGCGGGAGGGGAGAGGATGCACAACCACACGTTTTTACCTGCAGTGCAGTCCTCCAGCACATAGTACAGTAGGCTGTGCAACTCTTCCATTTTCCTCAGGACTGTGCCTTGTGTTGGAATGTCCTTGTCAGACTGTTTCTAATCACTGCTGTAACCTTTAGTTGGTGGAGAATTTTTCTTTGTAGCAACTAGCTTACTTACCTCACCAATCCTTGGATGCTGTCATAAAAAGGCTTTCATCTCAAGAAAGAATAAGTGCTATTATGGATTGGGTTTTCAGATAGATATATCTTTTTATTCCTTTAAAGAATAGAAGCATGCATACATTCATTCTGAAAAATGGAATCATCAATCACTGCCAAGTGAGACAAATATTCTTTGTAATGGAACTTATAAAAAAGCCATTTTAGGACATACTAATTTGTTAATGTTGTTAAGTGTCGACTGATAAAATACTAATTTTGCACCATTCCTCCCCATTCATCCCCAGAAGTAAACTAAAGAGGACTCTCTTGCATTTCTTCATTAGATGAGAATAAGAGACACTCGTACTGCACTTCTGGAAAACTGGCCGCTGCTTTCTCATACTTTCAAATAGTGCTGTTTTCATAATTGCCAGGAGAATTGAGTATTTTGGAGATAAAATATATTAGCAAAAGTTGTTACATGCGGTAGCATTACATTTTGAAGTCAGTCATTTCCTCAGTTATTAAAGACTCTGGATTTTCTTTTTGTTAAATGCTTAATTTTTCTCCTTATGGTGATATTCTAGTTCAAGAATATTGAAACAGAGTTACTCAGCTCTGAAGAGAATCTTGAGATGTCAAGTTATATACACAAATTTTGTATCTGTCCTGTCAGGTTGGGATATCTATTCTGTTCTGTCATATAAGACATATCATTTTTTGATCAGTTATTTTTCTAATTTCGTCTTCAACTTGGCTCCACTAGAGATAGTTACAACCTATGCTCATTTGTATATGGTTTTGTTTCCATCTAATGACCAAGGGTTGGATTTTTTATGGTATTTATTGAAATAAATTATTTGTTATTCATTAAGTTTCTCTTCATATAATAAGACCAAAATTCACATCTACCAATAGCCTTCCAAAAGATCTAATTTCTCTGTCTTTGGGAAGCTGCCTCTTCTGACAGTTTCTAGTCAGTAGGCTTCAGACTCTTAGGTTAAGGTCTGCTATTTGCTTCACAAACAAATAGCTTGAGTTGTTATGTTTTGCAAACTTCTATGTGTTGACCAATAACTTAATTCAAATTAGTTTCAGTTTCTTACTTTACCGTTTTCTTTCTGCATCAGCTGGAATATCATCAATAATATGCAATCCATAAAAAATCATCCACTGTGGAATCAAGCCTTGCTGTTTTGATTAATATCTATAAGTTCTTAATACCAATGGAAATGAAGTGCATGTAATTTTTTTGACCATTAAACCCTTACCAAATTACACGAACAGTGCCAACAGAGTTTCACATTGTAACTTACCACAGTAGATCTAATTATATAAATGTTCATAACCAAACTATACCATAGAAGAACTTTGTGTAAGGTGAGAAAACAAAAATTAAAGGTTGAATTGAAGGTGAAATGCTACATTGCATGGCATGTTGAGTGTTACGCAGCATATACAATACCAAATGAGCAAAAAGTATATAAATGTATGAATTTATTGTATTGAGGATTAAATCTCTGTATCTTAAAACAGGCATTCTGAAACGGGTGTTATTTGCAGCTATGTTACTTGGATATATTACTTGGGTAACAGTATTTGGTGGTAGCTATACCATTTCTGTCATTGCATACCTATATTTACGTATAGTTTATAAGGAATTCTTAGTTTACAGCTTTCCAGATCTTATACTGAAAACTTGTTCGCTCTGAACTTTCCTCTTTCTTCTTCATGCACACACACGTACACATACACACATGCACAGGAGTGTTTCAAGAGCTGTTCACGGAAATTAAGAAGCAGATTCTGTTGATTTTTTGTCACTCTGATTTCCATTAAGTTTTGATTAAAAGAATAGTATAGACCATTTACTAATCTCCTATGAATTACTGCTAAAATAACTAAATGTTAATTGACAAAATGCATTCAATTGTATGATTTCATTTTAAATACTCTAATTGATTAATAACTACCTGTAAGTTTTGTAGTGATTCCCACAAACTAGTAAGGACAGTTGTACTTTGTTAGAACATCCTCAGCAACCTTTCAGGTGTAGCACTTTCAGTTTTAAATTGGTCTTCATTTTGTACCAGTTATTTTATGCTAAAAGATGAAGAACTGCCTCGTGGCCCGTTCCCTGCACTTGTACTAGCATATTCACGTCTGCCTCCTAAATATATTTGTTTCTAAAGAGCACAGTGAAGGAGTGACAAAGAGAAGACATACGTTGAAATGCACGATTAATAAAGTTTTAAAGTATGTTATAATGGATGTTCATGTTTTCTGCAATATGCAATATTTTTCTTCACTTGTATCCCTGTACTAGTGCTTTTAATTTTTTTCTAAATGCACACACACATTTAGCAGTTTAGTCAGTTTAGCAAAGAGGAAGTAGAATAAATATGGTGCTTTACTTATAGGCAGAAGAGTTTTAAATTTCAGGCAACCTAGTAAAAGAACAAACCTCCTCCATATAAAGTTTGTGTTTTGCATGATCTGATTGTCTGCTTCAGCCTGTTTCTTCTGACTTATGGCCTTTTTCTCTCTTTGTATTTCTGTTAACAGAAAGCTGACCTTGCAGTTGCACCATTGGCAATTACCTATGTTCGTGAGAAGGTCATCGACTTTTCCAAGCCCTTTATGACTCTTGGAATAAGTATTTTGTACCGCAAGCCCAATGGTACAAACCCGGGCGTCTTCTCCTTCCTGAATCCTCTCTCCCCTGATATCTGGATGTATATTCTGCTGGCTTACTTGGGTGTCAGTTGTGTGCTCTTTGTCATAGCCAGGTAACATGTCAACTTTTGTGATTTTTTTGGCAATTGTTACCATTTTTTTCTTACTAATAATTGTCAAAAGTCACAAAAATTTTCTTACTTTCATACTCTTATATTTAAACTTCATGATTTACAGAAGAATAATTAATGCTGAGGGTTCTCACTGTTAATATTCTCCACTGCCATAGTAAGTCTCCATTTTGTTACTGGACATTTCCCCTAAGTCTTGAGTATGCTAGCCAGGTTTCTTCTTTTATTGACAAGCATAGAGACACCAGAAAGTTTTCAAAATATCTTTTCCCAATAAGTCTGCATTTAGAAACATAGGATTTGCATGTTTTATTTTGTTACCCTGATTTGTTTTCATGCTGTGGTGCTCAATCTCAAATTGAGTACTTAGCTGCCCACGATAATTCTAGATGTCCAAACTGGGCGTCTACCAGTTGCAAGACAGTTTGTGTAGATTAGTATGTTAGAAGTAGGGTAGCAATATTTATTTTTTTAATTTTGTGCTAGGTGAAATCCCTGAGATACTTCACAGAATTTAAAGTCTCTGAGTGGAATGTTTTTGGAAACTTAGTTGGGCTTTTGTAATTAAGGAACTCAATACATCAATTGTTAAATTACAAATTGATTTGATAGATAGGGCTCACTTTTTCATCTGTTTTTTTCAACCCAAATGAGCAGAAAAATATCTTTTTTCAAAAAATCCCAAAATGTTTACCTTTTCCTTCTTTACTCATTCGGGCTGAGTTCAGATGCTCACATAAATACAGACTTACATGTTGTAACTTTGGCTTCTGTCATGACAACAAAAGAAAAAATCAGAACACTGTATGTCGTCTCTTTTCCCCTTGTATTCACTTGCATTTTTTTTTAGTCAAATGTATATAAACTATATAGGCTTTTATCTCTTTAATAAGATGGGGTCTTTTTGTTTGAGGATAATGAAATCTCATTTCAGTCCTGAGATTTCCATGATTTCATTGTGTGGTTCACAGTATAATCTTCATATTTTCCTTTTCCTATTGTGCTGAAGTTAGTATCAGGATTCTCCATCTGTCTTTGATACTCTGTTTCATTTTGGAGAAGTTGTATCGTTCCTATATTAGGGAGAAACAATATTTTTAGAAACCAGTTTAAAAGTAATTTAGCACCTGTAGATGAAGTACGTGAGGTATTGCAGTAATACAGACAACACTGAACCATATTTTGTAATGAAAGTCTTTACTGTGTACCTTTTTAAAAGTCTGCTTTAAAGAGCCAGACTTATGTTGAAAGTTTCTTGTAAGACTCATATATTTTAGTGCACTGTATAACCAGAGAGTACAATGGTTTCTGAGGTGTTCCTGTCATACAGATACCTCTGAAAGAACAGCTGAGCATAAATCACAACTGTTATCTTGTGAAATAATAAAATATTTATGCAGATGTCCAAAAGTTTTAACCCTACTGTTATCACTGAAGGACATTTTCAGCATGATGCACAGTGCTTTTGACAGGTAGCTCCCACTAATGTTAGTTGGATTTGTATGGCTGAGTTCCTACTTATGCTTTGAAAATGTGCCTTGACATGTTTTTTAGGAAAGATAGATTTTCTTGAAACCTTTCTCTTTTTTTTAATTAAGTTATTTGGGCATTTGAGGTCACTAGCAGAACAGGAAGGTATATTTACTTTTATATAGAAGCACAAGATAATAGACCAATAATGCTGACTTTTTTTTCACTTGTCTGTTTTTGTGACCAGCACCATAAATTCCCTATGCAATTGGAAGCATTATCTTCATTGTAAAGCAAATGGAATATGTTTTATAGTGAGCAGAGAGGTTTGGTTTTTGTAGAGTTGTATAGGATACCTTTTTTACACATAAATTTATACTGGCCTTCATATCTAGAGATTTTCAATATTTCTTAACTGGTACAATCAAATATTGATGACACATTTAGAAACAAAAGATGTAGGGTTATGTAAGACAATCTACAGATTTTATTCATAACACAGAATGACTTAATAGTGTGTAATAGCATTTTCTAACATTATCACTTGTAAAAGGAAACAGGTCTAAAATAAAAGTTGAATTTCCTGCTGAATACTAAGCAGCGAGAAAGAACTTTATTCAAAAGTTAAAGACCTGTTTGCAAATACAATTTAAAAATTTTATCTGTTATGTAAAGAGAGATACTTTGAGGTGTGGTAGTGAGGAGGACTTTGCAGCATAGTGGTATGCATTTTTAGTACAGATTATATGTTAAATATTGCACAGCTGATGATGTGTTTTTCAGTCCTGGTGTTGTGAAACTCTTGGACTGCATGCCACTAATTTAATAGGTTCTATCTAGAGTTTCTTATTAAGAAGATTTCTATTCCGTAACAATCCTTCCATAATGGATGTTTAACTGCCAGTGTTTCATAATAATTACTATGTGTTTCATAATAAGGTGTGCCTTTGTTTGGAACAGTACTTAGTATGTCTTTTATGATATAATGTTTTGTAATTATATCCCATCAGAGTGTTCAGTATAGAATATTTATTTTAAAATTGAAACCTCCCATTTTTGTGTCAAATGTTTTGTGATGTCAATTGTTTCACCACGTCTTCCAAACAATGTTGGCGTGTAAGAGCTTGGTACATTGAAAATGGAAAGCACCGTTCTGTTGTGCCACTTGGATCTCACTCATTAATTAGTGGTATGGTGATATTTAAGGAAAGATGAAGAAATTATTAAAAGGTTCAAGAATCTTTAAGAATGAATTGCTGAAAATGCTTCCATAGAAGGAGAATTATAACATAAATCTATATCAGTCCTTTCCTTTATTCGCAAGAGCATTGGATTTTCCTTCCAGTTTGAGAACCATATGTAAAGAGCTGTAATCTTTGCACACTCAACAAGACAACAATCTAGGAAAGATTTAGGTGTTAGCTGGAGGGCTTTTCTATTTTATTTTCCTCTTGTAGTTTCCCCACAGAAAGATGATTCCTCTTTTGAACATACAGATTTTGCATTGCAGGTAGGGTGAACCTGTATGTGTTGTACACGGTGTTTTCTTTAATTGCCATCCTTTGTGGGGAGTTATAGTAGACTGTGTCTTCTCCATAGATACAAAAACCCTCTTAATCTTGCCTGTTGCTGTTGTTGAATCTCAGTAGTTAAGGTGGTTAGTCTCTGAACATTCCTTTCTTTCTTGTACAGACTGATGACTGACATATAAACCCAGTCTGCTTGACATTAAGCTTACTCATTTTCTGTAAACTGAGAAATTCACATAAGTATTTTTTCCTCTTGTGGCAATGTAATTGATCTGTTTCTGGTGCTAGATAGCATTGTCTTTTTGTGTCTGCTAGCAGTGTCTTGTGTCATCTGAAATCCTGTTGCATTCCAATACCTTACCTTTATGCCTCTGCCTTTACTAGTTTCTTTGATTTAGAATACCAGTTAAATTCACAGTTTAGATATGATTAGAAGGAAAACTAAGACTTCGGTAAAGTACACCCACTCTTTTTTAGATTTTGGTCAACTATGTAACATTTTCTAGTCTGTATAATCGAAATCTCAATTAGGGGAATTTCTTTTTATTTCTGTCTGTTGCTGCAAACCATTGTTTCATTTCTAAGCAACGTGCTGTTTTCTTACTGTGTTGTATATCAACTTTGTAGGCACATATTATCCCCTCTTTTCAATCTGTCTGTATACAAGAAAAAGACTTTTCCTGTTTTTGGCCTGCAAAATCTAGTCTGGTTTTAACAGGAGGATCCCCCCCTTTCTGTGTCGGCAATATGAAGAAAACCAGTTTTATGCTTTCAAAAATGCTTAATGAGTTTTATTTACAGAAGTCTTCCTATAAATAACTTTCAAAATTAATCTTTAGCTGATTGTATTTATCTTAATCTTTCTGATGATTGTATTGTATTTTTGAGTCTCTTATGTATAATTTTAAACATCTATGTCTTTTTATATCTTTTCTGAAAACATATATTGGAGACTAAATTCCTTAAATATTTTTATCAAATAATTTTATGCCTAATTTACTGGATTTCGAGTTATTTCCTGCATACTGAAGGATTTCTCTGTGTAGTAAGGTCTTTTTTTATTTTTAGTGGGCGTATCTGTATGTCATAAATTAGTTCACTCTTAAGTGACCTGTCTTCAAAACTGCAAGAGATACAGCTGCCTTAGCAAGGTGCTTCACTTTTACAGATCAGATGTGAAGCAGATAACCTATCCTGGATAAAATGGTCCACTATTTAACTCTTATGCTTCTTACACTGAACTGTCTGAAGTATCAGTGAATATTGTCCAAATATACATTAAACTGTGCTCACTGCCCTAGTTGTTAATATTGAGTCATGGGCTGTCATTTTAAAGGGCTTAATTCGCCTTTATATGTAATACATTTTTATGCTAAGACTTCCTGCTGTATCCTCCTTTTGGAATTATGCTATTCTACATCTCCTAACTCAAGCCCTTGTGCTGCTTACAGCTGCCAAAGCATTTGTTATCACCTATTTTTCCGTTTCCTCATAAGCACTGATGAGAGCACAATGAATGTTGCCTCATCAACAAAATTATATTTTTCTCTTACCAGCTGGAATAAAACATAATTAAAGAAGGCAAGTTTTAAAAAGTCTCCACACATTTATCTTAATCTTTTCTCTGTGAAGAAGCTTAGGAATTGCTTACTGCTTCAGACTGTAACAGATGCCTGAGCATTAAGTCTCTCTGGAGTGCATGCATATCCTTTTACATCTCATCAGTCTTCATTTTTATTTTATATTTTTGATCAGCTGATTTCTGTCCTTAAGCTTGCCTGATTGATTTTCAAGCTACTCCTTGAAAACTACCTTGATGGAAAGGAATGAATGATAGAATGAGAGGAAACTACTTTTCCAGTTACTATGGGGCTCTGGTTCCTAAATTACTATGTTGATAATTATTCAAATTGCAAGTTAGCATATTTGCCCTTTATTCTTAACAAGCATTCTTTCCATGAGAATTTTATCTCCTGAAGTCTCCCTAGAGAACTGCAGCATATGCTATGAAGTGTTTTCAGGAACAGATTCATCATCGAATAGGGCAATCCAGGTGTCAACCCTGAAATCTGCTTCTCTTATAATTTTACAGTTTTAAGATCATTTGGCCTCAATTGTAACACAAAGATTTAATTTTGCCTCAATTGTAATGCAGGTGGGGATACTGTCACTATACTATACAATGCTGTGCAAGTAGACAAGGCTAAAAGCATGCCAAAAATTACACACTTCCCAAAATTGTTCCATAACAATTATTTTAATATCAGAAAATTTTATGTCTTTGAAATAAAGTTGCACCAGATGACCCTTAGTTGATTGCTTCCAAAAAATTCTGTATAGTCTGGTTTTTTTCATATAATTTTTTTTCTGGTTGAAAAGCAAGTCCTTGCTAATGCTAGAGGTCATCTTTACTGTGAATAAAAAAAAGGAACTGTGCCAACCTCTGGAACACTGAGTTTTTTTGTCAAGTGAACCAGGCACATGGCATGACAATAATTTATCTTTCTCTTTGATGGCTTTTTTAGCTTTTTTTGTTAAAAAATATATGTTTGTGTGGCTATACCAAGAAATCCTAGTATTTTGTGTGAATGTTCTAGAAAGCTTACTTGCTAAACTAAATTTCTTCTCCTTTACATGAAACCTGTGAAATTTTAATTTTGGAATTCTATCATTCAAATGAAGTTGAGGTAATTCATTCATGAGATAATTCATTCAGATGAGGTAATATAAAGAAGACATCTTGATTATATCTTGTATCTTAATTTTTTACACTCATAAGCAAATTATTAAGCAGTTGTTTTTTACTTAGTCTATCCGGCTAAATGTTCTAACAATGAAATTGTACAGTTATCTTGCCTGAACAGCAGTCACTGGAAATTTTGTAAGCAAGACTTGCCTGTATTTCAAATTTAGTCAGATACTTCTAAGTATCACTTTTCCCAAAATGTGGGTGAAAGCTTTAAACTGTTTAAATAGTTTAGTGCACTGTATGCCATTTATATTAGCATAAATCTGTATAATTAGTAACAGTATTTAAGTAATTAGGTAATTTTCTATGGCTAGCACATAGATCTGATGATCTGTCTCTTTTCTATACAAAAAATGAAAAATATACTGGAATTATAATTCCTTCCCACAGCCATCATCTAGGTTGTGTAATTATTTTGAGGAGTTATGATTAGATCGCAATCAGTTTTATACAATCTAAATGTTTTGGATGAGGATATATGGCTTAAAGAAGGTCTTGGATAGTGATGAGTTAAGCAACAATCTCTCACTTTGCTTTTTGGCACTTGGAAGAATGCTTTGATCTCTCTGACTCCTCCAGAAGAAAATTAATGTCAGTTTATGAAATTTATAGTTTGTAAATAAACAACTTGGTATGGACTCCTCATCCTAACCCCTCAAGATTTGCTTGAACCACTTCTGGATGCTTCCAATCTCCTTCAGCTGTTCAAGAAGAGACAAGACTTCCACGGCATCTACGAGTCTACATACAAGCACAATATCTACATAATAACCTCTGCTATAATACTGATAGAGATCACAGCAAGAGAAAACTTCTTGTCTTTTAAACTTTTTAGCATAAATGTCATCCTTACATTTTAGGGGTAAAAATCCCCAGTTCTCTAAATCCTTGCTACAGTGGTGGTAGATCAGTCTGAAATCCCAGAAACTACTTGCCATGCATCAAAACTATGAAGAAACTGCTGCCAGCGAAACAACTAAAATGACTTTATTGAGGTTGGCTGCAAAAATCATAACTAGCTGCTTTAGCAGTCCAACAGAAAATATACTACTCCCCATTGCCTAAATCTCCATATGCATGTTGAAGAAGAAAAATATATTCACTTGAAGAGAATTGATTCTGGATTCCTATGTCAAGAAATTGATTTTTTTTTTTGCCTCTCATGATGTAGGTATTTTAGGAAAGCAGTAGGTTTGGTGACTTCTGCCTTAAGGAAAGCACCTTGTAATATGCATTTTTGTCTCAGTTGCTTCACCAGTATGTTTTACGTTAATTCTTGTTCCTTTGTAGATTACCCTAATCAGATTTTATTTTTTTTTAATGAAGAGTATAGAAGTATCTTAATAATGTTCTGTAAAATTGAAGATGGCCTAGGAACTCTTTCCATCCTTTCTGTTACTTTTCTTCTCATTATTCTGAAAGACATTGCAAGGCTCTACAATTCATTACTAATTATCCAAGAATCTAGGTATTTTGAATAGCTGAATTGTAACTCTTTTCATCCTTAAGGAATTTTGTGTCTCTTACTACCAGCAACTCAATCTCTTCATTCTCACTTACTTAAGTACCCATTCTGACTTTACTTTTATGACTTCCTACACACAGGTGTTACATATTTTAAAACAAACATTTCCTCTCCATATTGATGGAACATTGCAATGCAGTCTTTTATAGAATCTGAGGTTATTTAATGAAAGTTTCTTAAAAAGTCGTGTTGAACTACTTTGCATTCTGTGATTTCTTCTTTGTTTCAGTTACTCACTTACATGTTACAGAGTATTTCACTACCCAAACATGTCAGGATCCTATATATCCTTTTGAATCTCAACAGTACCTTGAATCTTAGGATCTCAAGGGTCTTCACTAAAGCTCTTGGAGAGGATTCAGTTGGATAAACCATCTTCACTAGTAAAATCTTCTAAGTTTTCATTGGCGAATAGCTGATGAAATAATGAGTGTACTTGGTGGCCTTCTTCTATTTTGATTTTTGACGGACTAGAATTGTTCTGCTTGATTCATTGTGTTTCACAGAGTTCACTGCTGGACATCTGTCTGAATGCCATTCACTTTTCATCTCAATCATTATTTCTAACTACCTGTGACAGTTTAATAATTACAGTTGCATTCCCTTCATCTTTAGAACAAGCTTGGAGATGCTGGAATATATTATGCCACACTGTATTGTCATTTCTTTTCAGACGCACATAATCCTATCTTACACACTCATAATTGAATTTATATACCCAGTTTCCTGTGACTTTATTTTTGCACACTCTATGGCCAAGTTATAATGTTATAAACATACATACTATGAAAATTGTTTTTGAAAGTATCTCTGCAGTCAAAACAGTGACATCTCTCATTGAAAATTTGTAATTTTCTGTATCTAATTGGGTTTAACTGAAAGCAAAGTAGATGTCATCTACCTAATTTTGTGTTTTCAAATGTCTTGGATAAACAACTTCCATAAGTGAGCCAAGATCTGAAGACTGTTTTGTCAAGAGTTCTATAGCATCACACAAAATAATGTTTCATATCTACCATGGGAAGTGATTTGTTAATTTTCTGTACTGTGTCAACACCCATTAGCAAATAATTTCATAGCCCATGCTTGTAAAAAACCATCTGAGGAACAATTTTTTTTTAGTTTTGAAAGATTCTGTACAGTGCAGGGGTACATCCTTATTTTTAACAGCCCTTGCTAATTACCAGCCTATATAGTACAGGAGAGGAATATTGGATTGCTTTTATGAAGTAGCTTGCTTGAAAATAAGTTGACTCTCCAGAAAAACTGCTGAACATTCTTTTTTTTCTATATTGGATCATTCCATTCTGTTTTGTCAAACAGTTTTTTCCTCTATATGCAGCAAGAAAAGAAAACACAAGTTTAGGCTTGGTACTTTGTATATTTATTTAGCAGATGATAGCATGGAACGTTAAATGTGCCTAAAGAGAAGGGTTCTTCTATACATGAAGCTGAATGTTTTTAAAGCTAAAATGATCCTTTTGAGAAAGGTCAGTGCCTCTTATATTTTTGGAGCTAGGGGACAGAAGGTTTATTTGCTTTAATTAAGGTTTGGTTTCTTTCATGTGTTTTACTCTGGCATGAATACTATTTGTGGAGAGAAGGAAGCTCTAACTCTCACCATAATGCATATCAGCAGTTTTCTCACGAGATATGCAAAACCTCATTCTCATGGGATATGTAGTCCCCCTACCTACAGAACAGAGCACAAGGATCTGCTGTAATGGGAATAGAGTGAAGAATCCAAGAAGGTACACAGCGTTTTCAAAAGATTTTATTAATAATTAGGTGTGAGTGGTAATTTGAAAATGTGCAAGTTAGCTGATTGATAGAT
Source organism: Ifrita kowaldi (assembly GCA_013398055.1). NCBI lineage: Eukaryota > Metazoa > Chordata > Aves > Passeriformes > Cinclosomatidae > Ifrita > Ifrita kowaldi. The sequence goes on from VZRS01001244.1 coordinate 678,743, forward strand.
TCCTTTTCCATTAGCACCAGTGACTGAATTTACAGAGTGCCTGATATATTAGAAAATTAATTCAACCAGCAGCTGAACTGTTGGGTGGTATTTTTGTTTGTTTGTTTGGTTTGGCTTGGTTTGTTGTTGTTTTGGTTTGGTTGTTTTTTTTCCCCCAAGTCAAAGCAGAAAACTGATGTAGGAGACATTTTATTTATTCAAGTAATTTCATGTATGCATCCTGCTTGGCACCCTTGACTAACAGTGAAAGGTTTTTTCCTAGAAAAAAGTAGAGGTTATAGTGATGGGATGGAAAATTATATTTTAGCAGTCACGATTTCTATTTACCCTTCTTCTGGGGGACCCAGGAAAATAAAATAATATTGAGCAGAAATGGCTGAAGGATTGAAAAGCCGTTTTTATGCTAAATAAGCCAAACATATAAAAATGATCGTTATATTTTTGCTAAATATGTGGTCCATATGCAATGAATTTCTTTATTTCATCTAAATTAAGAGGGAGAGGTAAACCATTGGAAGAAAAGCCAAGATGATACGATGGTGATTAACCTTGTAGAAAATTCTAGGAGCAGGTGTTCAGTGCAATGAGATAGCAGCTTATGTTGGGTATTTGAGAGTTCTCTGTTGGATTATTTAGTTTCAGGATTACTTGAAGGATAGGAAAAAATGGGTAACAAAAGTATTTTATGAATTTTACTCCTTTATTCTCTAAAATACACCTTGTGCTGTTCTGTAGTGTTAAAAATGCAGATACAATCCTCAAATACTTTTAGGTATTTGTAACTGAATAGTCAGTTATCCAATTATTTGGAGTGGCGGAACTTGTCTGTTAGAATATAAGGTGGGATTTTTTGGTTTTGGGTTTTTTTACTAAGCATAGGTTTCTGAATTCAGAACTGGAAATAATTTATTGTTTGCAAATTTAGCTAAACTCAAATTTTGTAAATATCTTGTCTGTCAATCATCATTATCCATGATATTTGAAAAATAAATTAAGTAGACATGGAAATAGAATGATATTGAAGGGAAAACAGAAAAAGAAAACACACAAACCAAAATAAATTTAACAGAACTTTACGTCTTTTAAAAATAGAGCATTTCTTTCTTGGATGAAAATAATTATTAGACTTGGGTCACCCTTAAACTCTATATTTCAAACCAGAAGCATATCTTCAAAAGAAGTAAGGAAATAAAAAAATCAATATTTCTTGACTTCAAGTGTTATTCACAATCTGGAGAAAAGTAAGATTGTTCCCTGGAAGTTCCTGTAGACAGACATATGGGAATTATTTATCTCCGGATCTTTCTGATTTAGCTGTTTCCAGAAATTTACCTTGCTTATGCAGACTTCTGTCTCTAACTCATTAGAGAGTGTGAGTCATTTAAGCACTGACAAGGCTTGATCAGAAATCAGATTGAAAAAATAAGTGTGACAATTGTTTTTGATACTGACATGAAATCTGTAGTGTGTTCTTCAAGCATTTCTGTTTCATGTATGGAAGTCACTCAGTGTTAGCTCAAATGATGGTGAAATTGCTTTAGTGTAAATCTAGTCATGCATTTTCGGGTTTAAGAATAGCGATGTCTTTTTTGTTGTGTTGTTTTGTTTGTTTGTTCTTTGTAATTTATTATAGTACAATGAAAAGTTTTTTGTTTAGCAAGAAAGGTATCCTTCTTACAGAAGAATTATTCAACAATTTTGAATATTTTGAACACCTTGGCTAAAAATCCCACATCAGCTAAGGAATATAGATAATTTTATTAGAAAACAATAAGTGTTTAAAATATCAAAAATTTTGTCATTAATAATTCTTACAGCACATCAGAGACAGGTTCAAATATAAGTAATTTTTATTAAGTAGGGTTGTTCTGGCACATCACTCTCATTATATTGTTTGTTTTGTTCTGTGTGCCCGTTAGATATATGGCACCTTCACTTGCCATTTAGGATTTTCCTGAAGACTTTACAACAGATAGCCACTAGCTGTGAGAAAGAAACATGAACACAATGTTACTTCAGCTTGATGAGATCATTCATATAATTTCAGGAGACTTAAGATAGTAAACCACCCAGATCTACTGCCTCTTTCCATTTTGGTTTCTTCTCTCCTCAACTATGTGGGGTTGGAATGCTGCATGGAAAAGTTTTCATGGGGTGAATAGTGAAGTGGCAGATAGCAAAAGAAGGTTATAAAATTTTTTTCCATTCTCCCAGATAGTCTTGTCCTTTCCTAGGAGAGATGGCTTTAGCTTTACACAGAATAGGATGCCTATTTACTTTTAGCTTGTTTGGTTTGTAGAAGTAAAGGTATAGTGTTCTGTACTAGAGCACCTTCACCAGGGATATCAAACAGTTTTCAGCTAACAGGTAGTACAGCAATTAGTTCATGTTCTGGAGCAATTTTCTTGGTAGATATTTTGGAGGGAAAATCAAAAGGCTTATAGTGTAATGCAGGTTCGGAGAAGTTCCTTTGGAAGGAATTCCACTGCTTAGAAAATTCTCTGGTTTTGTGGCTGACACAATGTAACCAATGAGCCCTGTTCAGAAGAAAAATGGAAGCAGGCAGCAGAATTTTTTGCATTGCACTGCTCTGCTGTGCTCACGGAGCCTGGCAAATTTAACATCAAGTTGAAAAAACATACCTGAAAAAGGCTTCAAATTTGTCATATTTATCCTCCACACTCTTCTCTCTCTTACTTTCTCTGTCTTGCTCTCCTCGTCTTCTAAATGGGCATGTTAGAGGAGAGTCAGTACTTAATCTTGTCGAAATCTGGTCAATGTGCCCTTCATTTATGGTAATGAAAGGAATTTTCACCTTGCTTCAAATGTAACTGTAATTAGATAAAGGTACTCAGTAGGTAGATGCATACCAGAGGCTCCTCATATCATTCTGTTCAGCTGCTGCTAAAAGCTCAATTCTGACTGCATCTTAAATGTCGATGGGGGTTTCTAATGTTCATAACAGATTCCTCATCATCCTGCCTTCTATACTGTATAGTCATTTGGGCCTGAACAAGGGTAAATGTCAACACCAGTAAGAATGATGGTGTTGTGTCTCTTTGAACAAATCTAAATGACTCCACAGGTGAAAGCAGTGAAGATCTCTGAGTGGTAGGGGAAGCTTAATTGGGCTTTCCTGTAACACAGGACAGCTTTCAGAGCATCACTAAGCAGGGTATTGTCATGTTGTTACATAGCCAACACCAAATACTTGCTTTAAAGAAGTCACAGTTTAGAAGGACTATTTAAATAATTTAAATAGTTAAATAGGAACAAAATTTCTATGAGGCATGAAGAAAATGAAGTGAAAAATGAGTAAATTTCTTAAGAAGTTAGGTTCAGCCATTATAGTTCTTCAGCTAAGTAGGCAGGAGCACATTTCAGTTTGCTGTTTACATTATAAAGCAAGGGAACTTTGAGAAGGATTTTGAAAGAGAGGTATTGATTTTGGCCTTGAGGCTATTCTCGTGTGAAGTCTGGATAAGATTCAACTGGAACTGGTGGAATAACTGCACAGGTTATTGTATGGCAGTGACATTAATATGACTTCCAAGTTTGTTTTTTTATTGGGAAACAGCAGTGGATATGAGGAGCAAAAAAAAAAAAACGGAAGAAAATCTGAAAATTTACATTTCAGATTAATTTATGTGGAAAGGACTATGTAAGTACTGAAACTTGACGGAAAGATAGGCAGAGATATGGGACTTGGAGTATGCACTTACTGCCTTTGCAGAAACATACAAATTGCCTGTGGGTCCTTTACGTCTGAGACACTGGTGTTACAGCAGCTGAATCTCTACAATGTTCTTTAACTCACAAATGTTTGTTTTGGCAGTTTGGTCAGAGGGAAGATAATAGATTTGACTCAGGTAGGCTATGTGGTGCTAGAAGCAGTGTGTTTTGAGTCAAATGACAGGGCTAAATACAGAATGAAGTCATGTTAGTGGTCTTCAGTAATAAAAATGTTGATGTGATTGTCCTTCTTCACAAAAGAAGAAAGAGAAAGGCCTATGAATAGTCTGTTTCTGTAGAAAAGAATGTTACTACATATGCCCAGAAACAGTTTGGATCTAGTGTCCATTTGTTGAAATACTACTTCTAGAATCACAGTCTCTTGGAAAAATCTAAAAGAAATATTCTGCTGAGTCAAGACTTGACATACTTAGTACCCTGACAGAGTTTTATCAAATTGGAGAGCTGGAGGCATGAATTCCATCTCATTGATAGCTCTGTGAAGGAGACAGCTCAGTGGTGGTCATGTGAGGATGTGAGTTCCTGATTATTGGTGCTGTCAGTCCAAGAAGTACTGGTATCTCATTAATATTGAGCTGAATATATTATAGCTAGCTCATATCCAGGCCTCAGGGTTTTATTTGAAGGTGAGAGAAAGATTTCTAGATAATGAAAAAACCCAAACAAACAAAACAAATTAAAAAATCCAAACCTAAAACTACTTCAGGTAGTTATCCATGGTCAAGATATGGAGCTGCAATTCAGCAGGTCCCTGAAGAAAACCCTTGCAGATCAGTTGCAGTTATTATCAAATTTAAAAAGTGTCTTGTGTTTGAATTCCTTTAACCATGGTGTTTACTGAAGAAAGCCTGTGTGTTCCATTAGCAATAACTGAAATATTTGTACAATTATTAGTACAGTTGAGAACTGTAATGGTATAATCAGAAAGGGTGGAGCAGTTTTTAATCAGCTGTCAATAATTTGATTGTCCTATCATGTTCCTGCAGCACCTGGTGTGAAAGCTCTCACTGGTTTTGATAGTAGCACAGTGGATTCTAAAGACTATGTATATACTCTGCAAGGGCTGGAGTCCAGGGCTTGCTTTCTGGGCCAGAGGGCCAGAAAGTTCCACATGATTAAATGCTCCATCATCCCAGTTATCTCACCCACAGTGCTTACCAGGATTTCCTGTCTCTTTAAACCATATCTGGGCATTATCTGAGTGTAGCATAGGCCAGAACTGTGAACAGGAATGCCCTAACAAATACACTGTATGGATGATTACGTGCCATTGCTGAAGTCTGAGTCCTTCCCTTCACTTACTAATACATATATAACCATGGCAGTTCATATAATTATATGTTTATTGAGGAACTACCTTATTTATTGTAAATTTTTGATGAGGCGTTAATCAAGTACTTTAAATGAAGAATTATTTATATATATTTATACATGGACAAATATTAAACAAAAAGATTATGCTCTCTTTTTTTTGGAGAGGGTGGAAAACCAAAGAACAACACACCAAAAAAAGGCAACAGAACCCCCCAAAACAAACCATAAACCAACAATTTTTCAGGTCTTAATTTGTGATGACAAAACTTTTTTAATCTCAGAGTGACATATAAGTGCAAAAAATACTATAAATAAATCCAAAATACTCCACATGAACCCATATTATCCCAATTAAAGTTATTAGTTTACTGGTTTTATTTAAAGGACATTCTATTTTGACAATTTTAAAAGCAGAAAGAAACAATGTTGGTCTTCAAGATGTTTTAATGGCTTATTCTCTATATAAACATCACATTCAATGTGCCTCTATTAACAGATATCCTATTATGTAGTGACTCTAGTGTAATAATTTTTTTATTCGTGGCATTTTGATGGGTGACATTTAATGTACAGTGAAGGAAAACTGTGAATTGCTATGCACTCTAAACTAGATGTTTCCTTTCCTGTGATGTTAAATGTTAAACGAGAAGGTTGTTGCAAATTGAATAAGGAGGCCAGATTTGTTATACAACCTTTGAATGACCAAACGTTTTTTAAGAAGTCCATATATTTTTGCATTGCAAAATATCTTTTCACACTTCATTATGTGCCTTTAGGAGGTCCTCTGCAGTATCTACTTCTTCCCTGCAACTGGTGACAAACTCTTGAATGAATTGAGGAAATCAATAGGTGTTTCACTTTTAAAAGAGGGAGCGTTTGAATTTCTCAAGTACCTTTCTCTCTTATACTGTGTTTTATTCTTTTAAAGGGAAATAATTATTAATTTATTACTTTATGTTACTAGTGTAGAATAGACTATCACTGTTTTATATTACAAATTTGCAGTCTTATTCATAGATACAGAATAACGACTGTAAAAATTTTGTTTGGACCAAGATGGCAAGATCTTCTAATCAGTAGTGCCTATGAATCCCCTATTATTGCAAACGTGGCAGTCAGCAGTATGAGAAACTTTGCAAGGTAATAGAGAACTACACACTGTTGGACTAAATTACACCAAACACTTGCAGACTGGGTTTCCTAATAAAACATATTTCAAGGTAAGGGCAAATATAGGATGTTATATCATGAAGTTTAAGAATTATAAGTAATCTTACAGAGGCAGCAGTTCATGTGTGTTTTTATTTAAAAAATAATTAAATGAAGAATGAATGCAATGCCTGTGCAGCTCCAATCTCCTATCCTATAGGATTTTGAGGTTTCTTAAAATAGGAAAACTGGCTAAATGTAATCTTTGAAGAAGTGTCAGCTTGATTAGTATTTATTTAAAGTAGTTTCTGAGAACTCAGTCCGCCCTTTCAGTTTAGGAACATTACAAAACCTGATGAAGTCCATGACAGTGAGTACATGGGGTTTTAGATTATCACAAATACGAGGATTAACATTCTCCAGAAAAAAATGAAGTGATCATTTGTAAACATATATGTAATCATTAAGGTTTACATGGATCTGTTATTTCTTATATAACAAAGATGATTTCTTCCCTGGAAGCATGAAGGCATTTTTCTATCCCGTGTGTTAGAGCATGGGCTAAATATCAATGTGTGTTATTTCAAGAAGTTGATCTAAGATAAGATACTGCTAACATTTTGCTAATGCACTCTGTGCGTACTCTTTGAATATTCTTACATCAACAGACATAGATTTACTGATTTTCTTTGACAATAGCTTCTGAGTTCCAGATCAGGACTTTGGTTTCTACAATTTTCTAAAACCTTCTTGAAGGTGTGTTTTGGGGAACATAAAGGAGGATTCATGCTAAAACTACTTTTCATTAGATTTGACAGTCTAGGCTCTAGGAGCAGATCCAATGAATGTACTTGGAAGGAATCAAGTTATTTTGCATATTAAACTTTTAGAATTGTATTATTTTTACTGTCATTTTAGGGTTGCTTTATGAGTAATTCTTAATTCAAGAATAATTTAAAGGAAATGGAGATAATAGATACTTCTTGGAACAAGTATAAACAATGTGTTATTCAAATTTTTTACATATATTGAAAGAATTCAGATTTTCAAAAGAAATAGATGCATTTTTTTTTAAAAAAAGAGAGCATTTTTTCATGGTTTCAAGACACCAAATTGTTTATTAGTTATTCATAGTCATGGCATTTTTTAAAGATAGAACTCTTCATGACACACAGTAGCATTTTTTTATTGTTGCCTTATGACAGACAGATAACTGCTTTAGTTCAAATGTATGCAGTTTTAGTAGAATTGAAAATCCAAGTATTCCTTAGCCTGGGATATTAAAAAAAAAAAAGTAAATTATGCTATATAAAATAAGTCCTTTTAAAATAGTAGAAGTTTTCTATTAGAGAATAGGAAGAGAAAGGAGAAATGATGGTATTATAGTGAAGAGAGAATTATGTGGAGAAGATAAATTATACTTTATTATTTACCCTTTTTCAGAATACAGAAAAGGAAAGAATGCTAATTAAAATTGAAAATAACAAATTTAAAACAGAAAAGAGAATTTACTTACTTTTATTCTTGTAGATTAATTAACCTCTGAAACTTTTCTTAGGCTAAAATAAAAAAGAAGTGCTTTGCAATAAAACTGCAGTGATTAGATATACAAGTACATCTGAGGTAGTGCTTCATGTGTAAAACAATGGGTGGAGATTATAAAGAAACTTTCTCAGTATCGTGTGGGCAATTTTCAACTTTGTCGTACTTTTCAACTTCCAATTTTTTGTGTCTTCATATGAAATGCTAGTACTAATACTAGTCAGAAAGAAAATATGTTTTTGCAATAACTTTCATTACCTCTTTTACCTAGTTCAGAGAGCAGTAGTGTTGAGGGAAAAAAATTGTCAGCGTTGAAAATAGTAGGCATTCTGGTTTTCTCGTGTTAATATTTACTGTGATAACAATCATACTTACTGTGAAAATTTTAGTAAAATAGTAAATCTACTTCATAGATGGTGCTGTGTAATGTCATTTTTTTTCATGTTCTGTGCATTTCATTTACCTGTTTACAATGTCTGTTGTGTAAATTCTTTGTGCATCAGATAAATCCACAGTTCAGTGCTGAGATTTGGGAAATTTTACTCTAGACTGTAGGTCTATTGCAGCATCCCCAAAGATCACAGAAAATACTTCCATCAGCTCCTGTAGACTTTAGTTAAGGTCCATTTGAACATATAAAACAGCAAACAACATGGAATGCAGTTAAGTAGAAAAAGGTATTTCAATGAGGTGAACATAGATAGGACAAAATGTTCTCCTGAGTTTCTTGAGTTAGTATTTGAAGCAATGGTGAAAAATACGGCCTTGAATTTGGGCCTCTATGAATGTTACTGGCATCATGACCATTATGAAACAAAAGCTGCAACTGTCATCTAAGTTGGTTCAGAATATGCACCTGAATATTTATTTTACTGTAGTAAGTGACAATTAGGTAAGTTTTTCCCTACTTCCCTGTTAATAATTCCTGATTTATGAATTTATGTCTAGCAGTTCAATTAGGTTAAATGACGTGTTGAGACTGAAAGTTGTTGTTGATTAAAATAGCTATGAATCATGACAGAGTGGTAAACAGGTAGGCTTTTATCCTTGCAAAAAAGAAATTTTAAGAATCATGAAAATATCGGTTAATGCATTTGTTAGTTGAAGACAAAAATGTGGGATGAAAAAAAATAAAGACAAAATTTGATTCTTAATGAGCTACAGATAATTTTAAATTTAAGTAAAGGTTGTTTGGATTTTTTCCTGGACATGTTTAATGACTGCTGACGCTTAAGCAGTTTTATCTGTAATAATAAATGTCACCTTTTGTATTTAAAGTTAGAGGCTCAAAAAAATTTTGTACATAGGTATCTTTAAAAGTGTCTCTACCTGTTTACTCTGCTGTCATTATTAAAAGCTCAGAGGCAAATATTATTCCACTTTTACTTATTGCATGTAATTTTGATATCTATTTTTAAAAAGGCATAAAAATTCACATAAATAATTGGTGCATATAACTAATTATAAAATGTAGTGTGAACGTATATCTTTTATAATGATAACTAGTATTTTTCCGTAAATTAAGCATATATTTATCCATATATTATATTTGACTATGTAGATTCAGTAAAAGATAGTGCATATAAATTTAAAATATTGCTAGGGGCAATCCGGATATGAATTTGCTGTGTCTCATGCAGTCTTACATTATATTAAATCATGATATAAAAGCAAATATGTTTAGTTAAATTGTAAATGACACCCTTTCCTTTGAGAATACTTCATAAAATCAACATGTGGCTTAGTTGTTTGATGCTTACAATAATACTGCTTGCATTTCCACCTAATTAACTCAAGAGAATCCATTGGAATATTTAGTCCTTTGCATTATTTTTTGATGTATTTTTTCAGTTGATTAAAATTCAACTTTTTTTTCAGGTCAAAAAAATCAGTACAATAGTTTAACCACTGATTTTTGGTTTTGTTTTAAAGAAGAGCAAGAAAAGATGGTTTGTGGTCAGGTGAAAATATTTTTGCTGAATTGCCTAATGTATTACAACTGTTTCATTTACAGAAAACAATACCTTTTTTTGCATGAACTTTTTCGTTCTTCATTCTCAAATTTAAAGCCACTCTGCCATCAAGGATGTATGTATAAAAATTGTCTTATAGCATGGAAAAAATTATTCATAATATAAAGCAATTTTAACTTGGATGGATTAATTGTACTGTTATATTCAAATGAGGTACAGCAAGTTTTGGATCCATTCTGTCAGTCCTTAATCAAAGAAGAAGCATGGATAAAATACTAGAAGTTTCTCTGTAATTATTTTATTCACTGTTTATTGCTTAATGAATGTTTGAGGGGTTTTGTTTTGTTTTTTAAAGGATAAACCAGAATGAATTACATCTGTATTTCTACAGGGAGACTATAACTTGGAGATTGAGTTATTGTAGTTGAACTTGTCTGAAAGGGCAGTATTTTGGAAGTACTCTACACAATAAATTTGTTCAGTAAGGTGTGCTTTTAAGTAATGTATCCAAATCCAAACAGCAACTATTTTATTTTTGGTCTTTTTCTTTAAATTTCAGAAGCAGGGATATTTTGCATATGAAAATGAATAAGAAAGAAATATTATCCATCTCTTTAGCATTTATCTTTACTTACTCTCTGATTTAATTTTTTGTGGCTAAAATTAAAAATCAGGCTGAATCTTTTAAGAAGTGCTTGTGATAATATAGTGCCCTTTATATTTTATCATTCTGAACAATTTTTCTTTGTAGGGAAAAGAAAATGTTTTGTGTGAAGTTTTACAGTGAAGTCAAACTAAACATTTATAAACAAATATTTGAAAGCGTATACTTTTATAGTTGCCAGCTTCCTCTTGTTGGAGTGTAAAATATGGAAAACTGGTACTGTTTCATGTAGTTAGACAATAATTGCTTAGGCAAATCTGAAAGGAATAGGCAGTATCTCTTGAACTGCTTGATTTTACTGATGTTATCAGATAAATATAACAGACAAGAGAAATCTTGCATTGCCTGAGACTGTGAGGAATTTCATAGCTGAATGAGGATTTAGATATGACTAAACAGGATTCTTGAGAGCATGAACCTCAAGTGATTTGTTTTTTCAGTTTACTCAAGAGATCTAGTGATTATGCATTACTGATATTGATTGTTGTCTGACTTAATAATAGAACTGATTATGTCCTGTTTCACTTTCTGTCTGCTTTCCAAAACTAGAAAGGATCATTGCCATTTGTAGTAGTTTGAGATTAGATCACCCCACTTAAATAAATGTAGCTGGGTCAGAGCAAATTGCCAAATGTGTTCACCTCTTCAGTATGAGTGGCTGCATGAACTGCACTGTAATTTTCTTTTATTTTTTGCATTGTGAACAGAACTTGTAGACATTGTGAGCACAAATACTGGTAAAATGAAGGCAATATGAGTTTGGCATGATAACAATATTATTGCCAATGATTTTTACAACTTCTGTAATTGAATTAAATTGGAAAAAAAAAAAGCCAACAATTCCAATAGAATGAAACCAGAACATTCTGAATGGATACATGTGCAATCTTGGGCTTTTCCAAGTTTGTAGTAATTTTAATTGTAATTCTTATTTGCATATAATTGAGCCACCCAGACAGAACCTACAACAACAACTCCTTATGCTCCAGCGTATTCCTGCTGGTGTTTCCTTTCTCTTATGACTGAGTTGATACTTGTTCTGCAGTCTGTTAGTTTCTGGAGTAGCAATCCATAACAAAGTCCATCCAGCAAGAATATTCTTCATGTATCCTAAGATGTGTCAATCGCAAAAAATTTCTTGTATGGAATCTATAGATTGATGCGACTTTTTTTTTTTTTTAATTTTCTTTATGGTACTCTTTCATGATGCATATAATATTCTGTTGTCTTTGTTCCATAAGTGATTTTTGTATTAGGTTTTCTTATCAAGTTCTTTCAGTAGCATTTTTAATGTTTTGTATGTAACTATATTATGTATGGGTCAGTTTGATAGTAATAGTTGTTAAACATGCTTATTTACTTAAGAAACCCATATGTAATATTTAAATAATATCTACTCATTTGAAATATACAATCAGTAAACACCCTACTTTTTCTGAGGAAAATGGGTTAATTTACCATGTCTGTCATCCCAAAGGGATTAAAACTGAACCCTAGATTTTATTAGAAATCTTCTTTGAAGGACAGATCACAGTTTTCCACTGAAACAGCTCTCGTTTGCTTTTCAACAGCAAGTGGTGATGATTTTGAATGCCTCATCTTTCTCTATAATCCTGTGATAATTGCATCCATTTAGTCTACCATGTAAGGAATTCATGCATTTTAATCTTTTGTTTACAGACACCTAGCACTTTTCATGCTTTCCTGTTGAATGCTAATGGAGAGCGCAGGTCTTAGCCTATTCAGGATAAATAAGTAGTTAAGTAAGAACTTTGAAAACGATAGCTTCATTAAACTATTTAATGAATTGATCAAGTGTCATTTTTACACATAATTCTGAGAGATTGCTTCCAAATGTTTAATTTTGAGAGAGAGAGATGTATGAATATGCATTCATTAAAGTGATAGAGTATGAGCTTGAGTACATTTCTGCATTTTGTCATTGTTTTGTGGCCTACATTGCCATTAATTGAAAAAATATGTCCAACCTGTATAATGATGCAAAAAATATAAATTATGTAAAATATAGTGCTGTAAAAAATATAAAACCTTTACAAAGCAGTTTATGGGGATTCAGTATCTCTTAACCGATGGCAGTGTAAAGACGGAACCTGATAGATATAGAACAGGTGACATTTTTGTCTTCTAATTTACTTTCAGGAAATATATACTTACGAAGAAATACAATGAAATTAACTTACTGGTGGACATGAAAAAATTGTTAGGGAATGATAAGAAAAATCAGATTGTTCAAAAGGTTATAGTCTGCCCTAGAAATCAAACCCTGCAGCACCTGGCTAGGACTGACTTCTATGATAGGCTCAGAGTCATATCAGATGTGAAGCTACAGCCTGCACAAATCTGAGAAATTTAAGAGCCATTTTTCCAGATGCACTGCACTGCTTTTTCCCCAAAAATATGCATAAGGAAATTATAGCTTAGTAAAACAACAACAGCAGTAAAAATAATTAAAGTAAATACTTTTTATAGGTAAAAAAAATCTTCAGCGTGACAATGAAAAATCCAGCCTTTATGTTTGTGTTTCACAGTAGGCTTATCCCTACTGATTCCACATACTGAGAGGGGCTATGGTGTCTTCTGCAACTTTAGAAATCTGAAAGCAAGTAGGACCAGGTTCTTTCTTACACACAGCATAGACTACATAATGGACAAAATACATAAGCCAAGTGCACTTTTCCCTGTTGTTTTGGTGGTCTTCTCATCGAGTATTGTTTAACTTCCATTTGGATAGCAGTACACCATTTTTGGCCAATGTTAGTTTCTTTATTTCATAAAATTTTAAATTTAGACAAAGGAAAATAATTCCAGCTGCAAAAAAATAAAAATAATGTAGAGATCTTCAATGAGCAAAGGACAAATCTTCCCCATAAATGCTTAACATATTTACAGGCAGTGTTACAGACTGAATAAAGGAAGGGAAGTTCTGATGCAGCTGATAGAATTCAAGAAGGCAGTTCAGCCCGCAAGTAACTCATTCTCTATTTCTGACAGTTACACCTAGTGCCTCAGTGAGCCACCTAACAATAGTATGTGGCCTTCTTCTTACACTTGTCATTAGCACTCTAGGCAAGGGATCAAGAGCAAAGAACCAAATAATAACAGATCAGACTCTTTCTTGCCTGAATTAGTAGCGTGTTATGAAATAAAATTAAAAAGGATCAATTGAAAACAGAAAGAATAGTTTCTTGGAAGATGCTTTGCATTTGCATTCAAATACATAAAATAATTTGAAATACAGAGAACACTTATTTGTTGTGTGATATGGGCCAAAACGCAATACTTAAACTTCTATAAAAGTAGTACTTTACTCTGCTGTACTGCACCTTCTAAAGAAAACTATTTTGATATTTCTAGAACTTAATTTTGCATTTTCATCCGTTTTCATAGTACTCATAGAACTGAGGTGGAGAGTTCAATTACAGGACTGTGTTTGACAATAGAATGTAGAATTTTTGATAACTTATCTTTGCTTGAAGCGTATTCCTTTTCTGAGTTTATTTAAAAACTGTTTTAAGTTTTCTTTGTTTATTTTGAGTTAACATTTTAAATTATAATTGTAGCTTAGATTTGTTTATATTAATAGCTTTTCTTATTCAACTTTGACTCATGGTGTTCATGTCATGTGGTAGAAAATGAATTTTCAGATGAAGTGTAGGAGTTCTAAAATGGGGTCTGGGTTTTGAGACAACATATACTGTTTTTGTCATAATGGAATTAAAATTGTGAACTGGACGTTTATAGAGTTATTAATCTGAACCATCTTAGGAAACGCATTTGCCCAGCGGCTAGTAGTTTTGTTCATACACGATCTATATTTGTTTATTTATATCTACATATGTGTGTATATGTAGGTGCTGGCTGTATGTGTGATTTGTATTTAAGTATCCTGACCTTTTTACAATCCTACTGTCAGATGGCTTTTGCTTAAGGCCTGAAGGATTGTGTTTTTCCCACAGGTGTAGTGGTGGTTTAGTCTGAGTACTCTCTGCACATGGCAGCTGATCTAAAACCTAAGGGGGACAGAGCAGTTTACAGGGTCAACTTACAATTTCCTTGTTACCATTCCAATTTACATGGACAGAGAAGATCCTCTGGGATCTCTTGCCGTTGTTAAGATGACTACTATTACTGTTCCCATGGTAAGCATTGTACAGGGAATGATTGAAACCAGGCTCTGTGGAATGAACTACAGTTATCTTCCATTGACCTCAAAGTGTTTGGTAAATTAACCTCAAAACCAGTCCTTGTGTTTCTTCAAAAAGAATGTTTAAAGGATCATTTTACCCTTTGAAATGCATTTTTAAGAGTTTAAGTGGATGTGTATATCTGTCTCCCTACTCCTATCTCCCTGTTTCCAAGTGTCAGTGAAAGCTCCCTTTCTCCTTCTTTCTTATTGCTCAGTTAAGGCATGATATTCTCTATAAGCCTCTTAGGCAAATAATTTGCTATATAGGCTGTAAATTTATGCTTATTGTTGCAGTACCTCAGAGCCATCCAATTGTCCTTAGTATTTATTTTCCTAACAGTAGTTGTCAGGCATTGACTTTGAAGGTTTCTGTTGTGTCATCTCTTCAAATCATTTTTTCAAACCTCAGGAGACAATTAGTGATGAATGAAGCCGAAAATAATTTGAGATTCAGCTTAGCAGTTCAAATGTTCACTGAAGCCATATGGTCTTTTCTTTCTACACTCTTAGAAACACATTTAGAATTATATCACATCATGTAGTGTTTTATCACTTTATTTGTTGATTAAAAAAAAGTCAAAGAATTCTGAAAAATAAAATAGTGAATTTTGGATTAGTTTATCCCCAATGAATATAATAATGTAACAATGTTGTTTGGTACAAAATATTGTATCACCCTATACTGAAACCCACTTTTCTGGGGGTAAAATATATGACTTATATTATAATAATTTTCACGGACCCAGCATGTCTCAATAGCCTCCAAGTATTCAGTAAATTACCCTCAAGATCCATTCTTGTGGTTTTACATAAAGAGATACTTTGTATGTGTAAATGCTATCTTAATAAAATCTGATGAAACACAAGTGTGAGTAACTGCTACCATTCTGTTCAGCCATTACTATTCTGGAGGATATTTAGCCTCCATGTTAATTATAAAATGAGTTATTCTTAAGAATGGAATTTAAATTAATATTAAAGAATCATTATTTATTTATTATTATTTGTTTTAAAGAGGATTAGTCTGGTTTTTATACTGTGAGACTGCAACCTGATATATGAAGGTATGCAATTTTGAAACACAAGCATGGCTGATTTTTTTAAATTACTGAATATTCATATTATAGCTAAATCTTCTGCCCTAAATAAAACCATTCTTACTGCTACAATAAAATAATAATTCTCATTACAGTGATGACATTTATGTTTCAGTTGTACTTATCTTTTGAACAGAGAGTTTAAAAGTATTCTGTAAGCATTACAAAGATAAAATAACACCCTTTTTGTTTTTCTGAAACAGTTCACTTTACTAAAGCAGCTCACTTTCTTTAAGTACAGAAAAAAACCTGATTTATTATTCAGTCTTAGTGTAGTATGTTGATGTCAGTTTATATAGTAAAGAAATTGACTGTAATTATTGTTAAAAATTTTGTATCAGGAAGGAAAGAAGAAAAATACTCAAGCAATGTTGGAGAGATTGCTAATATAACAATCATATAATTGTAAGATGATTTCTTAAATCATAAGAATATTCTGATTTGCTTTGTGATTTTCATTATTGTTAATACACACTACCAAAAAAACCCAAATGGACAAAACCAACCCAAAACATCTCTTTTTAAAGCAAAGCCATAGTATAAGCTGGCTTAGAAGACTACAGTGTGTGTAAAAAAGTAAACAGCATTATTTTTAAAGAAATAGAATAGGTACTACTGTAATCTTTTTTCCTCTTGGTGTAGTAGTGAATAACAAAGTGCTTCCCTGCAGCTATATATGACAGGCAAAATCTCTTTGCATGTAGTAATTAGTTTACAACACCCTATAGCCCGGAGCCCAGCAGGAGTTATTTGCAAACAAGTACAATATAAACAAAAAGATAGTTCTTGTTGTAAAGTGGCTGACTTGCTTCTTTGATCACCAAACAGTTTCTTCTGATGAGAAATGTTTCCCTTATTTTAGAGATGACTATGGATGGAAAGCTAAGTCAGCAGAAGACATAAGAAAGCTATCTTGTTTTAGGTTGTGATTGTTCCTTGAGACAAGTGATAAACTTGATGAATTTAGGCTATTCTAAACAAAAAATGAAAGTAGTTCAAGTTTTTTTCAATATAATGGATTGAATGAAGCAAGCAAAATTTTACGCTTGTAAAAGAAATATAAGAAAGAAAGAAGTTTAAATACCTTTCAGGATTTTTCATAAATCTCTGAGGTATTTAGAGAATCCTCTCATATTTCTTACTAAGACACACTTTGAATGAACCTAGATTCATACAAAATATCTTTATTTGGTATCTATGTTATATCAGTGGCTTATCTATTTTATATTTATACACTGTATCATTCAATGCACAAAGCATTGCATGCTCAAGAATATCTCTCCCAAAGTATAAAAGGAACATCATAAAAATACCACAGTCTGAAAATATAGCCTCATGAAAATTTAAAAGATTTGCTGATATCAATGGCAAAATTCACATCATGTATTCCAGGCCATAGTAAGGATAAGGGCATGCAATTACACTTTTTAAAAAATGTTGGTTTGTTTTTTAAGTTATCCTCTGTAGTCAATACTAATATAATTATGAATAGTCTTAAATTATCCTTATGACACAATATTATGTGTTAGCTTAAATCCAGTGAAGGTAGTTTAAACAGATGGATTTGACCTTACAGTCAAAAGGAGGATACACAAATGACTGTAGTGACCTGCCTGGCAGTAAGAAATGATCACTTAATTATGTTTGGTTGGGGTCTATATTCTTAATTGATGGAATTTTGCATCTGGAAGCAAAGTCGCTGTACTTTTGTTTATAAACAAAAACCAAGTCAGATACTCCAGAGGTACACTGGGCAAATATGCTTGTCATTATAGTAATTACTGCTCAAAAAGGAAGAGTAGTTTATCAGAACCCTTAGCAATTGCTAGACGGCTTGCAATGCACGCTTGCAGCACAGCCCATTTAGCCTGAGTAAAAGCTACCTCGGGATGTTTAGTATCTGCTCGCTGTGACATGCATTGAAATGCTGTATTTTATTGTCTGCTTATCTTCTACAAAATCATTACCTTGCTTTGAAATGCTTAGTAGAAAAGTGGTTGTTTGTAAGGGGTTACTGAAAAGAAACAGAATTCAAAATAAAAAAAAAGAGGAGACGAAGTAGTTTTAAGCAAGAAATTATTTCTGCTTTGGGACTCTGTATTTAGTAGGTGTTAAAGGTTAGTGCTGGAAACTCTTTGGATTGGGCGACAGAGGAAGAAAAGACTTCTTTAATTTAAATTGTTAACAGATGCCTTTACCTTATTGGATAATCTGTGAATGGGCCTAATGTTTATTACTGAGACCATACTTGTTAACTTTACAAACTCAGATGCTACAGACTAGGAGTGCTTTCATCATAAATATGATTTTTATCTTGCACATGACCTGTTTTGCTCAAAACAGAACAGTGTCCCTGAGAGAGTAGTTTCTATGTAGCTAAATATTAACAATAATTGTGTGGTTGAATGAACAATAAGCTTTATTTTTTCCTCTCATACACACCTAATAAAAGAATAGTTTCTCATGTATGAACTTGCAAAAATTTTTCTTAGAAAATTTAAATTTTTATAATAATATTTTTACATGTGCTAAATAATATATATTCCTATACATATTTAGATACTAAGTAATATATATTTCTATACAATAATTAATAATTGTATGTTTCTGATTTCTAAGATGCCTGCCTTAAGATGCATAACAATCTTGTGTTAAAAGCCTCAAAAATATTGCCTGATCCTTTGGAAATATCTCATATCAAACTTCTGGAAAATGAAAGCTGTAAATATTTTAATACTTTAGAGGTCAAACATGTCAAAGAGGCTAGGCTCTTACAGTTTTCTTGGCTAGTCTGTTCCACTACAAAGTCCACAATTAAAGCTCATGCTCAAAATAAGAACAAACACATATTGTGTGTATTCTACACCCTTGTACACAAGGATAACATGTATTAACTCCTTCAGACAAGTTCAACAACCATAAATCCCACTAAAGCATTACTAGCAGAGGCTGTTCATCTAGGTCTTGTCCTCTTACGTAAATATATTTCTCCTAGAGAATATGATAGAATTATAGAATAGACTGAGTTGGAAGAGACACCTTGTTGTCATCCATGTGAATCCCCAACACTGAAAGCAGGGGGGGACTTTGAAGGTTTCCCAAAGCTGTGCCCAAGTCAAGTTTTTGAGAACACCAAAGATGGAGATGGCATAACTTCTCTGTAATGTGTTTCAGTGTTTAAGCACTCACTGTGAAAAACTCTAATCTCCAGAGAGAACTTCTTTTTTCTGCTTTTTGTCTTTTCTCTGTACGTCTTCAGGAAGAACAAGAGTCCTTCCGCTCTTCAGGTAGCTGAACATAGAAGGTAGATATTATCCTATTATTATTTCTGCTGATCTCTCATTCTGCTGGACTCTGAGATGTTTATGCCACAGGTGGCCCAGAACTGGACACAGTACTCCAGATGTAGTCTTATGACTGCCCAATGGGCAGGAACAATCACTTCGCTTGACATTCAGGCTGAAAGTTGCTGAGGTGTATATTCCATTCCACTATCCAGGTTGCCAATGAAGCTTTTTTTCAGCTTTGGTTCCTGTATCAACCCAATGAGAAATACTGTCCATTTCTGCCTGTCAGCTAAATTTTGAATTATTTCCACTCTTCTCCAAGAATGGAAATACAGCCAATTTTTTCTTCACCTTGCAGTCTACTGGCATCCAGGCATTACCTTCCGAATTTGGCCATAGAGTTGCTGTAGGGCACTGATAAACAGTTGTTAAAATCAAGTTTGCATCTCCTGCTCTTTTGTTAACTATTGGAACCCAAAGTGCAGGAGACTTTGCTCTGCCTGTGTGGAGGGCTTCAACCCCCCTGGACAGCACTGGTTTTGACCTTTGTCCATGGAAAAAATTGCCAGCGCTCTGGGAAGAGTTTGAATCCACAATGGTTTGAGCTAGATGATAGAGTAGTTTGTAATAGTGTCACAGGGTGAAGAATTTAGAGGTTTTGGGTTTGTTAATGTAGTAAATAGACAAAAGCTAAGAATGCCAAAATGGAGGATTGTTGTTGTTCTCCAGGGCTTCTTCTTCTTCTTCTACAACTCCATAGTCTGCAGCGAAAGTGATTTAGAGTGATTAGGTGAAAAATTCCACAGTTCTTGTGCACGCAGGAGCTTGATTTATTGGGCATTGGTAGAAAAGTGAAAATATGTTTCATTTCAAACTTCTATTGGGTCATTTACCTTTAAAAGGGCTGCGAAATTGCGATAATCGCTCTTTTGCACGCAATCTTTCAAATTCTCTACTTGGTGCTGTGTCCGGCATCCTATTTCTCTGATAACGCTAATTAAAACAACTGTCTGAAGCAAAGAATCAGAAGATTCCTCTCGTCTTTTCAACTTTCTGGCCAGGATTCTATAGACTTCCCCGGTCAGGGGGAGTCACATAAATCATGGTAAAGTGATAGTTAACCACAGAGTTAATCTTCTTATCACTGAAAATACTTAAGTTGGTTAGATATGCTTGTCTTGTAAACCTCCTTTTGCTGTTCTGAAACGCTTTGTTCATTTCTATCTGATAATGGTTTCAAGGAGGACTTTTCCCATTATCTTCCCATAGTGTGCTGTGGGATTTACTGGTCTACTATTCCATGGGTCTTCCTCCCTGACCTTCTTTGAAGACAGGTGCGACATTTTCCTTTCCTAGACATCAGGGATTTCCTTTGAATGTGGCCCAATGAAGAGATCTGTCTCTACAAACTTTTCTCTATCCATTTACCAACACTAAATTCAGAATGAGACAGTGGAACACAATGCTTTTTTTGGAGGAATTCCTGAAAATTATATGCCTATCTTTTGACTATGCTATCATAGTCAGTTTGTAGAGGAAACAATGAATAGAGAAGAGTTTTGCTTAATAAAGTTTTCAAAACTGATCAGTATCAAATGGGGTTGCCCTCATGGACCCTCCTACTATAAATCTCCTAGTTTATGTTAGGTGAGCATCACTCGAAAAATATTCAATAGTCAATACCAAAAAGAGTGGCATTCTCCAAGTATAGAGAGATGGTGTTCTTGTATGCAATAATGTTGACATGTCCATTAATATTTTTATCACAGTATTGTTTATCTTATCCTGTTTACAGGAAAATTCCCGGACTGTCCAAGAATAAATTCTAATGTGCCAAACTAAGATGGCTGTCAACAGTAATTTTATTTCACTGATATGTACCAGCCAGGAGTGAGTATAAATAATGTTTTATAATAAAGGTAGCCCTCGATTCATTGTAAATCACTCCTCGCTTCAGATGGGGGCTACAATAGATTTCTGTATGTGGGTTCACTACCCTATGTAAAACCAGTTCATTAACACAGGCAAAAGCTTAGAGACATAAAGTAAGCTTTTTATATAGAGTCAGTTGCAGGAATACGTAGAGTACTTAGTGATAGCTTTTCTGGATTTCTACAAGCATTAATTAAGTAGTTATATCTCCATCAGACAGGTGTTTCTCTGTTTGAATCTCAGAACCCAGGGAAGACAAGAAACATAAAAGAGCTCTGTAGTGGTCCTCAGGTCTCTAGCATTCCCTAGCACGTTTGCCTGCTAACTGAGCTAACTCTATTAGCTGTAAATTTTATATGTAAAATGTATATTTTTTTTTACATGAATTAAAATTTATCAGAAGACAGTCCTAGAAAAGTTGATTCCATTTGCTCTTCTATTCTCTTCTCCTTTCGCCTTGTTTAACTGGAAGAACAGTTTAATGCTGGTGGTCTTAACTATTTCTGGTTCAAGTATGGGTTTATGAAAAATGGATAAACTTTTAAAGTTACTATGAATTGCATCAGGTGTAGGAACAGTTACTCTTAGATGGATGCTGCTTTTAAGATAGAATGAAGACTTAATTAGGATTGTCCTCTTTATCTGCTTTTATCAAATTTTTTCGACAGATAAATTAATTAGGGGTGCAGAACTGTATCCCACATCTTCTGAGACTTTTTCCATTCTTATATCTGCTGACAGTTGTTGTTACAGTCTACATTCAAAATTTTGGTTTCCCTTGCCCATTTTGTTTCTTTTTCAAGTTTATTCTACTTTACACAAAATGGTTCTCTTTTTTATTTAGTTATGTATCATTGTGTAAATTTCTGTAGCTTGTGGTGAAACTTCAGACTTTTCTCTGCAGTTGGTCTAATTCACAACATGCTTTGGATTCCTTTGAGCATGCAACAGTATCCTTACAACTTCTTGTATGCAGGACTCATAGAGAAGGCTTCCAGGGACTTGACTTTCTTGTTAATATTCATTCCATATTAAAAGTGGCCTAAAGACTGCTAGTTATCCTGTCAGCTAACCTAAAAAGTTGGAATTCATTCAAATGTGTTCGGAACTGGTTTTCATTTGTACTCATAACTTCTGGTTCCATATTGAATATCTGATTTTTTTTAAATGTTGATCATTTGTTTAGTATTTCCATGAGATACAGCAGTGAGAATGCGAAGTATTTTCAATTGTTTTCTTGTTTTACAATATACTAAAAAGCAATATCCATTTATGCTCAAAGAGTTGGAGCACCACAGCTCAGTGAATTATTTACTCAGTTTGTTTGGGGATACAGAGTGGCAATGTAAGCGGGAGCAATAAAGATATAGCTAGAAAACTCAACGCCCTAATTTTCTTTTGTAGTCTGTGCCATCACAGATGAAGAAATCATACATTTGGGATAGTTTCTCTTCACAGAATTTCCTCTTTATAAGTGTAAAGAAAATATATCTTGGCAAAGAATAGCTGTGTTTTCTAATGATCATTAAAGACATATTACTTTGCCAGGATTCAGCTGAGTATGTTTTTACCTGTGTAAATCTGATTTTATCCACACTTGACAGGGTTCCTGTTTCAATTACTATGGGTTTATTAGTCAGGAGAGTGCAAAGTCTACATATTTCGATAGTTCATAGTACATAGCTTTAATGGATGTAAAATCCATGCAAATCAAATCCTAATTTTTTGTCTGTAAGATGGGCGAGGAAATAAAAAAGAACCAACAGGGGTGTGGATTTTTCATCTTTAAATGTTATGGTACGCTTTTGTCATTTTTTTCTTAGTTCTCAAAATAGTAATTTTATCAAAGACAATAATGCTCCTCAAAGGGAAAATAGTGGAAAGGTGTGATCCTTTCATTTCTGATGTGGTTGATTCTTATTTTGTTGAAGGCTATCAACCGGAAAATTTGAACTACAATTTTTAAGAATGACCATGCTGTCTGTCTATTTAAGCTTACCTTTAGGACATCAAGGCCTTGCAATATCTCAGAAAGAAAGAAGGAATTGCGATTGTTTTTTTACAATCCCCAAAAATTTCCTCGCACTGTATGAAGGAACATATTCTCAGTCGTTTTTGCTGCAGTTACTCAGACCCACTTAGCAATAATTGAGTAATTTTCCAGAGATAACATGTTTAAGAAACCCATCAACTTTAAAATATTTTTTTTTAAATTAAGGCCTTTTTAAAAATAGATCTTCTACTGCCAGATTGTCTATTATGATTTTGACATTACAGTCAGTAAATTAATTTGAAAGGTATAAAACTTACCCATAAAATCAGCAGTGAAGTAATTAAGTGTTATAATATAGAAACAGCATTGACCAGCTCTGAGATTTGAGAAAAATCCTAGCATAAGAGATGAGAGTTTTCTGGTTGGTACCTATTGTATTTGATATAATTAGAAAGATGAGCTTTTAGAATGTTTCATACCAGAACACAGCATACCTGGAGTTTTATCTCTGGTCCCCAACTAGAAAGAATCAAAGGAGAAAAAAATTTTACACAGTATTCTTCACTCATGAGTATTGACAGAACATAAATTGTAGTCCAATGTACTGTATTGTACATGTATATAAACACATGTACATTGCAGAAAGATTCAATAACTCCTGCATTAAGAGCACTTCATTTGGTGTATATTTTTAGATATATGATGCAGAAGAATGTTCATAGCTACAGTGACCTATCCCCTCACTCCTCCTGAGATCAGGCTTGTAACAAAATTATCTTTTATGCATACTCAGGTAACAAGCAGAACAATATATGATTAGCTTTATGATTTAACCATTTAGTTATGAAAAAGATTGTTTTAATGTTACTACTGATTTTAATTTCACATTTAAACAGAGCAAATTATGTTTCTTCTAAAAATACCAAAATATCCAGTACTCAGAATCATCAAGGTGGGAAGAGACCTTCAAGATCATCTAATCCAACCATCAGCCCAGCATCACCATAGTCACCCCAAAACCCTATCTCCAAATGCCACATCTAGATGCCTCTTAAACTCTTCCAGGAATGGTGATTCCACCACTTCCCTGGAAAACTTATTTCAATGCCTATGCACTCTTAGAGTGAAAAACAATTTCTAATATCTAACCTGAACCTCCACTGGCACAACTTGAGGCCCTTCCCTCTTGTTCTTTCACTTGAGATATGGCAGAAGAGACTGACCCTCACCTCACTACAACCTCCTTTCAGGTAATTCCAGGGAGAAATAAGGTTTCCCCCTTGCTCCCTCTCATACCCAAACAGAGGTCAACCTTTAGCTCAATGTGTCAAATAAACCAATTACGACGTTTTCTTTGAATCGAGTTTCTGCAAATTTGAGTCTGGTCTTCATAGTTACACACAGGACACTGTATAATGCCTTCTTTTTCTCTGAGAAGGAAAAAGACCCTTAAATGTTTTCTCCCTTTGGCAAACCCCTTCTAAACTGTTTTACTAATTACTTCCAGTAGCAATGATGCTGTATGGTGCTACTGAGCCCAGGGAATGGAGGCCCTATAAAATATTTGGCATTAATAACCTCTGCAGATGACTAAGTAAATAATCTGTCCAACATGATCCTTTAAGGAAATGGAAATTATATCTCTGTGTAACATCACTTTGGGCCTGCAAAGCTGTCAAAGGTATTTAAATCAAAAGAAATCACATGTGCTTGTCAATACTTGGCAGGAAGATCTCCCAAAAACATACCACGTACTGTAGGCATAGTTTAGGGTTGTCATTAATGTTTTTGTTAAGGGTTTGACTTGATCAATAAAGACACTGTCATACAGGAGCATATCTCCTGTCTTTTTGACAAAAAGTAAATAAGAGTATTTTACAAACAATGATCTTTAGAGATTCTTCTGAGTTTATTGTAGTGTGAGCCAAGCAAGGAGTGGTGTTCTGTCTAGTTTACATTTTATAAGCGGATAAGGCAGAAAACAATTGTATAATCTTACAGGGTCTTAACTAAATATTGATGTGAAGCTTCAGTTATATTACATGATGTACAGCAGGACTACTGAAAAAGAAAGGAAATTTTTGGCATTTTTTGTGTTAAGATATTAAGGAAGTGTGTTTAGAGGAAAAAAAGACTGCAATATCTCATTCTAGGATACAAAAAGCTGCAACTACTCTCAACTAAAAGTGGCTTGAATATATAAAAAGGTAATACAGGGGCGTAACACTGTCTGAAAACACCCTCCTGCTATAATTTTTTTTGCTCTTTATGACTGTCCTCACATGTCAACCATGAGCTGGTAAGGTTGAGGAGAAGTTGTCATTATATTTTAATTTTCATCAAGTGCATTATTGCTCATTCCATAAATTATTGGTTTTTTGACCACAGTTGTCAAGGAATTATAAATGATGTATTTTTTTTAGTGGGAAATGTGACATAGCAACTAATTTCTAGAAAATGTGATAGTTTTTCTAAAACCTTCATATTCCTAGTATAAATTCTAATAAAAATGAAAGGGCAGTGGAATGAGAAACAGGTGCCCTTTGAAAGTGAGTAAAACTTTTCCTGTTTGTGTCAGTTACTGACTGAAGAAAAACAAGGACTTAAATTTTGCCTTTGTCTATTCACTAGTAAATACCAGCGATGTAATAGAGATTTAATTCATTTAGCTGAGTACTTTATCTCTGAGTGTGGGCAGAAGTAAATGTGTACAGAAGAGTTAAAAGCTTAAGGAAGTCTAAACGAGTACTTCTCTTGAGTACACTCCCACAAACACAAATGTTTTTGGTTCTCGACTTGAAAGATTTTATTTTTCTTTATTCAGATTAAGTTTTATGTAAAAAGTATCATGAACTGAGGAAGATGTTTCTCATCCAGGACTGAATATGGTACAGACTTCACAAAGCAAATAAGATGGTTTTTTTCCTGGAGAAGCAGGCAAGTCTAATTTTAGATATGACAAAACAAGTGAGCACAACAAATAGTGTGGGAGGGTGGAAGCTGAAGAGGGTCGCACTATGATTGCAGGGTTACTTGCCTTCCTTTCATGCATATCTTCATAATATGACTGTTCCATTTGTATATAACATTTTTTAAGCTTCAGTAAATATTCCAGAAGTATCTGGAGAGGCAGCAGAAAGAGTAAGAGGTATGTCTAAGATTTAGCAGAGGAGGTGATACAGGGAATTAGTTGTGTATAGAAAATGAGAGTCTTTATTTGTGTACAGGCTCTTTTGTTTTTCCTTGTGACCTTTTAGCCATCAAAAGACATTCAGATGATGACTAATCTGTGTAATCTATGTGGAGGCACATTTTACACTTTCTCTTTTGCTGGATATGTAAATACAGTTTTGCAGAATAATTTCAGGGCAACTGTTATTTACCATTTAAGCCTTATTATAGCTCCTGGATGGGGCTTGAGGAAGTTCCTTGTGTTGTGTGAGGGCAGGTGCTCAAACTCTTGACCAGAACTCAAATCTCTTATCCCAAAGGAGGATTCTCAATAATAGAAAGAAGCCAATTCTGTGTATTGGGGGGTTAACCTTGACTACAGGCCAAAGGTTTGCTTAGGTACTCAATCCTTTCTACAGCAGGAAAAGGAGAGAAAATAAGATGAGCACGCTCATGGGTCAAGATAAAGGCAGGGAGTTGTTGTCATGAGCTGAAAAAAATTCAGATGGTGAGTGTACTAGTTTGAAAACAACCCAGTGGGAGGCACCAAGTCAGAATAACAATTTAATAGGGAAATTAAAAAAAAACTAAAGGCAGAAAACACTGGTTTAAACTGACAGTCAGGATACAACCTGACACCCTGTTAGTCAGGGTGGCGGTAGCAGTCCGCTAAAATGGTGCCTGCAGTCCTCCTGAAGTGGTGGGTGTGGTTCTGTTGAAGCAGTGATCCTGTAGAAATGTCTGCTCTTCCTCCTAAGGTCCAGTGGTGGCTATGTAGCTCTTGTCCTCTGGGAATCCAGTGGACAGGATGTCTGTGGTGCTCAGAATCTGAGATTATGTCCAGGATGGGATGCTTGGTTCCTCCTTCTGAGTGGAGCATCTCACAATGGGACAATGAGTCATGAGGCAAGGCGTTCATGGGCTCATTAACAGGAGATAGTCCGGAGGGAGGAGGCAAGGAAACACTGCCCCACCTGGTTTCAACAGCTCATGACGATGGTGGTAGAATGCACTGTAACCCAGGACAGTGAGAAATACAAACACTGAGACAACACCTTTCTTCTACCCTTTTCCTAGTTTTGCTTTACTCCTTCACCCCAGGTTCCTCTGCCCACCCCCAGACAGAGAAGGGAGCTTGAGGGCCAGTTTTTAGTCAGTGCATAGTGGTTTCTCTCTCATTTCTCACCCCCGTATAAGTCCCTGCAATGTATACCTAATACACTCCCACCAGATTCCCTTTCCCATCTCCCTTAGTCACCCTTTTTATGACTGCTGGCCAAGGTTCAGTAGATGGACTTTTATCCTAGATTTTAACCTCTGAGACAAGTGCCCTCCACATCAGAAACCAAGTCCAAAACTGTTCAGGCTGAGGAGGGCCTGTAATCCAAAAGTTGCTTAGCTGGTTGGTTTAGTCACTATGTATGTTTAGAAGAGGTTTTCTGTTCTGTTAGTCACAGGAGTCAGTAGAAGGCTCAGCACTGCTAATCAGGGTTAATCCCTGGGCGCTGTTAATCACTGTTAATCCCTGGACCAGGCATATGCTTATGATGCTCAGGCCTCTGTTTCTAAATGTTTTCTGTTGTACGGTTGCAGGCCTGGGAGAGTCAACCCTCAAGATGCGCTTAAAAATCATGAGAAAAAGATGTGCAAGACCAGGGCACTCCTGAAGGCAGAAAAAGATGAAGTCGTATAAATACGACTTAGCAACCTCTAGAAACGTCAGTGTATTATCAACACTGCTACCATACTACATCCAAAACTGAACATCATACCAGCTTATACCAGCTACTAGGAAGAAAACTGACTCTATCCAAACAAAAAGAATTTACAGATTGCTTGAAATTTAAGTATTTCTAAAAATAGGGATGAGGATTTTCCAAAGTTGTCAGTTTTTTATTTCTCCCATTTTTTTCAATATATTCAGGGAAGACCATGTATGGGTAAACAATAATGTTCTCTGGTAAAGATGTAAGGATGTTATATGAAACAGCTAAATGTAGGCTAGTTAGAAGGAAAATGCAAAAAATAGATATTAGAAGTATTGTGAATAATGTTTTTTGAAATAGCACCCAATTACTACTATTGAGACAGAGGAATAAAGGAATATAAATGAAGATACAAAGATTCTCAGATGCTGAGAGCCTAAAGAGCAAAACAAAAGGGAAAATCATGTTGGAGACATCATTTTACTTATGTCACCAAAAA
This sequence comes from Ifrita kowaldi, assembly GCA_013398055.1. Taxonomy (NCBI): domain Eukaryota; kingdom Metazoa; phylum Chordata; class Aves; order Passeriformes; family Cinclosomatidae; genus Ifrita; species Ifrita kowaldi. The sequence goes on from VZRS01001244.1 coordinate 707,030, forward strand.
GGGGGCAAAATGTTTTCTAACACAACAAATACTCTAGTTTTCTGAGTTGTCCCTCAGATACAGAAGTCAGGAAAGGTTGTGAATCTTGTGAAAACTAAAAAGGAAGCAATTCTTTTAACATCTCCCCTACCACTCCATACTTGAGATAGCTCAGAATATCCCCTAGAATATTTTTTGTAAGACTTCAATGTATTTAGCAGCAGTCAGGACGCATTGATTGTGGGAGAAGTCTACAATCATTGTGAAGTTCACATACATTAAAAGATAGTAATTTAAAATAAGTTTTATACCGATTCTTGAGTGTCATCTTATATTTAACTCTATTGACATTTCTTCTGTTCAAGAAATGGATGGACTAATGTTCTGGAAATTGAAAAATTATTTAAGAACTGAAACCAGCATATATAATAAATTAAGCAATAGGAACTTGACGAGTACTTCAAAAATTAGGTTGTATGCATATCTTTGACACTTATTTCCATCATTCATTAATCTTTATGATGGTAGTATACTATGTGTTTAATACAGAATAATAATGGATGTTAATAAACCCTTAATTCACAACTGTAAAAACAAATGTTTCACTTACAAAGTTATTATAATTATCACATAATAGTTAAGATTTTTTTATTATTTATTTAATTTTAAATTTATTTATTTCAATTTCATCAAACAAAACAACCTTTATAGTTTTGGTTCTGATTTGAGCTATGACTTAACTACACATTTCTGTAGCCCCTAAGCCTACATTTCTTTGGATTTTAGAGCAGTACTAGTCACTAAGACAGCATTAAAAATTGACAAGTTCCAAAAATCAACAAGTATTCCCTGTTGCTGGGTTTATTACTCCTGTATGATTCATGTTGCTTATAGTGGAGGTTTGCTAAATTATTATCTTATTTTCTTATAAGCTAATTGGGTTTGGTCTTTTTTTTCCCTAGTATTAGCCAGGAAGATAAAGATGCATAAAAATGGGACAGGATATATTCATTCATTTAGTGAAGATTTTGGTTCTGATCCTGCAATAACTTATGAATTTGTATTTAATCTCTGACTCAATTGGATTTAACAGGATCCTATCCACATTTAAAATTAATTGTTCCTATAATCAATTTAAAGGTATAAGGGGAAAACATATATAACACAATTCTGTAAAGACTGTATACAACTTGCACAGGAATCTTCTGCCCTTCTAGACTTTGGATTGCATAATAGCACTTAAATTTAGAAGACTTATAGATGTTCTTTTAAGTATGCAAAAGGTCATTTACATTAAGTTCAATTTCTAGTCAATGGAGAGGTGATGGTGATTCAATGCAACTGCTTTAGATTAGGATATTTTTTTGTATGTAAAAGAAGTGTTAGATGATTAGTTCTTGTCAGGAAGCAGCAAAAGCATGTCAGGTCTATGAGGGAAGATGATGAGGAAGATGACCACAGTGCAAGCAAGGCAGTTACTGTACTGAGAAATGTATCTGAGCGGGGTAGAGGTGTTGGTAATAACAGTCTCTGTTTACAGCCCAGAAGTCATCAAGTGTGGCAATGAATGTCACAAGGTGAGACAATGAAGGAGCCAAACAAAAATTTCAGTTTTTCTAAAAGCCATAATTTAGCGAAAAAAAGAAATGGAGGTTTTAATAAAGCGAAGTAGTAACATGTTTTATTCTTAAGTAGTGTAGTATGTTATACTAAGACATCCATCTCATATCCTGGATATTCTTGAAAAAGTTTTGAAATCTTGTACTTTGTCAGTTCTTATGCAGTAAGATATGGATTGAGGGTGTAGTCCTGCACAGAAGCCCTGTAAAACAGTGACTAGAAGAATCATTCTTACATTTTGCTCTAGTGAATGGAAGAATGTATCATTTGCTAGAGCTGAGATTAGAGCTGATAGTTTGTTGTGTTCGGCAATACCCAGCACTGGATCAGTATGCTCATCAGTTCATGAAGAGGATGCGGTAAGATTATTTTGATTTATAAATTTCTGGTCATTAGATGAAGCCTTACAGCTTGTGAAACCTTTGTGCTAATGGTTTTGCAGTGAAACCTGTTGTCTGCTCACTTCTTGGTCTGATTGTACAAAAGAGATGTCTGTGTGCATGTAAGTGGGTAATCATACTTACATTACTTCATAGACCTGATCCAGAGAAAAATGAGGAAATTTGACAGGTTTGAAATCATACTGGAATAGTATGCACAGTGTAATTTTGTGCTGTATCTGTGGCAAGTATTGCAGAGCTATGAGGAATGTGTTGGTCACATCATGCTCTAGATAAGATTTTTGTAATACTGCTTGCTCCTAATTTATTTACATGTTCGTTTTAAAAAACACAATAGTAACATTTTGTTTGAAATATCATTGAAAAGAATGTAATTTAAATAAACTAAGCACAGCTACCAGTAAACAATCTAATTAGTCCCTTAAGTTATATTGTATCATACTTCTTTGCAATTTTATTTTCTTTATTTCCCTTGTCCATGTTCATAATTCCATGAGTATAGGGAAGTATCCTATCTGACTGCACCAGACCAAGAATTAAGTTTATTGCATTTGATCGTTGTCTTATAATTTCAAACTATCTTGTAGAACATAGATTTTTCTTAGCCTTTCCATAGTTGTTATGTAGTTCCTATTTGGGTCAGAAAGGAAGGCAGGATCATATCTGAGAAAAGGATAAAAAATTTTGCCAGTATGGATTTTTAAATAAGAATTGAAGTCCAGGCACTATAATGGTAGCTGATAACTCTCATGTATTTTCAGCTAAATATTCAGTAACAACCTGTGTTTTAAAAAACCTATGTGTTTTGCTTCTTTGATCCAGAGGGACAAAAGTAAAATAATAAATAAAATAAAAATTAAATAATTAGAAAAAAAGAAAAAAAGAGAGAAAATAGCTGCTTTAAACCTTGTGGAAAAATTCTGTATAAGAATTTAAGAGGTAGCATGCTGAATATGATTTAATGACTGTGCCTGACACCTGTTTTGCAAATATCTGAAAGGAACACACAAAACTCGAATGGCCTGTATATAATACTAACGGCTCCAAGCAGTCTTTATTCCACAAGGAGTATCCCAACTGGTGTAAATTCAGTTCTGTGTAATATTCCTAGGCAGCTGTGTTTTGGTATAATGAAAATACAATCACAAATATTACTCCAGCAGTCCATTTTCTCTTCTCTCTAAATTGCAGGTTTTGGGTTTTCTTCTCCTTTTAACAAGTTGCATTGCTCTCCAGAAACTACATCTTAAATTAAAAATGTATTTATCTCCAGATATTACAGCCTGTATTAAGCATATATATTAATTTGCTTTCAAAACAAAATACTACCTTCATACTATCATCAGAGACAAACCGACAGGTTTTGATTTGAGAACTATTGAAATTGGTGGAGGGTACCCTTTACATACTCTCAGCAGCTTTGAATTGAGTTGATTTGTACAGAACATGCTAGACCACACCTTTTGTGAGAGCAACTGAAAGCAGCAGTCACTGCGTGTGACAGAATTTACTTGGAGTGTAGTGGGTGGACAAAAACCCTATATCTACAATCACATCTAAGGTCACTGAGTCCCATGGCTCTCTGTAAGACTGTGTTTTTATTTACAGATCAAAACTGTAGAAGCTGTTCTAGTTTCCAGAATTAGTCATGTCTCTTCCTGAGTTAGTCTCAAACTGGACACTGGAAAGGAGGAGTGGGTGCCCACAGGTCAAGAATTAAGAAACAGAATCTTGTAACATCATCACAAGACTCCCTGTGCTAGGAGTGCACAAAATCCAACTCCTAAATAAAAAAAGAAGCAGAAAGGCTACCAATATATCACAGTTAACACTGAGAGGTTCTGAAGTCAAACAGGCTCAAGGAGTTTAAAAAGATCACCAGTCCTGGCTCCAGCACTGATCCAGCTGGTGGAGTGTCCAGGGTCCTGTGGGCACCATCTGGGCTTCATGGAGGTACCTTTTTATAGATAAGTTTCCCCACCCTGGAGATAAGTTTCTTGCTTTCTATAGAAATTAATTATCCTGTGTAGATTGTTCTCTTAGACCTTTCTGAAAATAGGTGTGAGGGCTTTGGAGGTCTTTGGCGGTCTTGACCAACCTGTACTGGGTCAGCCTTTGATCAGTAGCTCATGCCTAGATTTGACCTCTGTCCTGTGCTTGAACTGTACTGTGTTGTGCTTATTTCCAGGAGCCAGAACAAGGACATTTGTCCCAGAAAATGCTGCCATATCTCCAGATGTACCCCTTCTCCAGTCACATCATTTTCTTTATCACAACATACTCTAACCAACAATCCTTGGTTGGCTCCATGGCTATTCAGCTACAGGTGTTTGAGACACACACATAAGATTCTTTCTCTTCTGGGCTTCTACACTGTTATTTCAAACACTGTTTTAATACAGAGTATAATAAATTATAGTTTGTCTGAAATAATTTGCAGTTCTGAAGTAGGTCTGTCTCATCATTGGGCATACTAATTTTAATTTCTTGTATCATGGTATATTCCTAAAGTGAAATTAAATTTAACAGAAGTCTTTCCTTCCTGTGGATTGCTGAGATGGCTGACTTTTAAATATTATTTGCACTGGCCATTTCTCCAATTTCTGGAGAGTATTTGTAACTTTTCAGTGGGTAGTAGCAATCAGGAAAACTGGAACTCAGGTCTTATAAAGTTCATTTATAGTCTATTTTTTCAAGTATTTCAGGCACCTGAAGGTGTTAGAGATTAACAGACTGTATCAGAAATGTTAGAATAAACATTTAATAGAAATAATAGAAATGGGTAAATGGGAAGAGTACCTGTTATCAGTGGTCAGAAAAACCAATCTTCAAAGTTGCATCAGTTCACTGAAGTTCTCTTTTTGCTGTATGCTTGTTCTCTTGATTGAGCTAGTGTTCTGCATTTAAATTAGTAGGAATGTAGTGCATTAATCAAGGAAAGTGATTATTCCCATAATATCATTTATTATACCACATTTAAATAGCATCAGGGAGAAGGAGTTTTTCTAATAGGCACTTTCTAATAGGATAAGCTGATCAAAAAAGATGGAAGCAAGGGAGATTCCAGCCTGACTCGAAGAAAAAAAGAAGTTGTTATGATAACTAAACATGGGAACGTTTTTCCCAAGAAGTTGTGGAATTCTTGTCTTTGGACACTTTTGAGACCTCCACGAATAGTCTGCTGTTGTGAAATAGTGGACATTGCCCTGAGCAGGATCCTGGCTTATAAAACTTGCTAGGTGAACTTGTAACTCTGTGATTTATGAATATTTGTTGCAATAGGCTAAATAGCATGAATCTTACACACATATGTGGTACATACAAAAAATTGATCAAAGGATCTATACCTTAAGATTATTACATTAGATAATCTAATATAATAGATCATCCTTAAAATCAGGAGGATCAATATTTATCCATAATAGGCCAGTATTAATTTTCCTTAAATTCTAAGTAGAGAATTCTAAAACCATAGGACTCAGATTGCATTGTTTCTTTTTCCTAAAGCCATCTTGTATGTTAGGTTGCTTCTTCCTTTCTTTGCAACTATGGACAATTTTTCTGTGCTTCAAAATAATATAAAAATAATTAAATAAGATAAGTCATCAGAGCAAAAAGGTAAAAACATCAAGCTATGTTTTAGATTGTTCGGTAATGTCCCAATTACTAAAAATAACACTTGAATATTTATATTTATTTTAAATCTCTAAAATATGTTTGCTTTGTCTAGCAAACATTGTCTTCACAAGAAAAAGGTATTTTCCAATTCAATCTTCAAATATCTCTCTGCAAAAGGGTATGAAAACCTGCTTCAGTGTCACCAAGTACTTGGTTTCCCGGTTTTGTTAGATTGACAACAAGATGACATGAAAGGTACTTAGATTTTTAATGAGACAATAAACTTCTGATCTAGTTTTACTACAAAGTAATAGGAGAATTCAGGTCACAATGTTTAATTAGAGCCCAATCAACATTTTTGAACAGCATGTCAGTATTACTTGGGAGAACCAAATGAAACAGTTCTTTGTCAAGTAGATACTTTTAAGACAAGAGGTGTTTTAACATTACATTAAGAGCTTAAAAGTGGAACATTTGATTTTCTCTATTATAATGTGTTTGAAATATTATTGTGAAGAAAATTGCATTTTTCAAAGTGACAGATGCATTATTCAGATATGTTGGATTATAAAATAGATCAAAAAAGTTCTTTCGTAAAGGCTGCCTATCCAAGGGTTTCTAACAGAGTGGCTTTAACGATTTGAGAAATTATGAAAATAGATTAATATTGATTTAATAATTAAAATCTGTAATATTTTTAATTATTGTGCTGGTGTCTTGTGCTGGTTCCATTCTACTATGTTGCAGTGAATTTTATTCTTTTGCTCAAATATATTATGCACATGCATTACTTGTATTCATTATCAAAGATTTAAAGACATGATTTAAGCACAAAATAACAGTCCCTCTCAACAGTGTGTCTCCAACTCCAGGCATGATGATTAAATCTCTTAAATGATTAGAATAATCCTGCACATTGGAATTAAAATTTAAAGTTCTACAAAAGTATAACGAGGAATAGAAAACTGAAAATCTTTTTTTCTGAAAGAAATTATAACCAAAAATAATTTATCTAGACATGTTTGCTTGTTTTAGCTACAATTGATAAAACAGCATTTAGATATGAACCCATCATTATGCACAGCAACTGCAAAGACATGAATTAAAATAGATTGATTGTATATAATCTGCTTGTAATTTATTGCCAGTCTCAGGCATCTTTCTACTATCTTTGTTCTATCTATTTTTGAGATAATTAATTTAATTGTCTTTTCCTTTATGTTTATATTTTTCTTTTTCTTTTCTTTTTCTTTTCTCAGAGCCTGGCCCTGCAAGGTGCTTGTGAGTGTCCCCAGCTTCTTTTGGAAAACCTTTCCAGGGATGCTACTGTGCACCTCACAGGACAGGATGCAATTCCTTTAATTTGCTATAGTATTTTTTTTCTGTGAATAGTAGCATTTATTACCCTTGTTTGGTGATTAGCAATGCCACTTTTACTGCTAACTACTCATTTTCTGTTATATTCATTATTTGTAATTTTGCTAAGAAAAACATTTTGCTTAATGTGTTATTTTCTAGTTAAATTCTGTGATTTAACACATATTATGTTTTCTTTCAAGATGCAAAATACTGACACAGTGGTTATAAGAACCTAATCCTAAATGGGACCCATTGTCTGTAATTCTACTGGCATCAAGAATAAGTGCTTTGATGTTTACAGGTGGCACTCGGAACTTTTCAGAGCCAATCTGTATGCAACTTTGTTAGTATCAGCAATAGTTAAAAATGTGAATCTTCAATATTATTTTTTCTTTTAATATTGCTGTTAAGTATAATGCAATCACACTGTAAAAACTTTCAATCACTATTTTCTTTATAACCTCTCTTGTTTTTCTTTTTCTTTTGCAGCAGATTTGCTGGATAGACTTTTTGATGGCTGCATTTTAAATTTTTTCTTTTTTTTCTGTCAATTACCACAGGTTTAGTCCCTATGAGTGGTATAATCCACATCCTTGCAACCCTGATTCAGACGTGGTGGAAAACAATTTTACCTTGCTAAATAGTTTCTGGTTTGGAGTTGGAGCTCTCATGCAGCAAGGTATACGACTCAGTCTGCTCTTTCTCTTGGGCATCATGTCCCACTTTTTGCTGGGGGTAACAGCTCTCTGGCGCAAGTCACTTGCATGGGTGCCTCTGTGCATGTAGCCATAAACCAGCTTTCTCATGATTATGTATCAAGGCATTCCCAAACACCACCTTAGGAATTAGTCTGAAGACAGATAAAAATTTTAAAACTTAAAGTACAGCATAACCATGTTGTTTATTTCCTAAACAGGGTACCCTTACTGTGTAATTAAATGAACTAATCTGTCCATTACCTAAAAAACCTTCATTTAAACAACTTAAAACTGAATATATCTTTGTCAGGTAAGGGTGTAATGTAAAAATCTATCATTTGTTTAATTTTGTTTAATTTTAGAAACCTTTCAATAAAAGAAAGATTTTATCTAGCAGCTAGAACCTGTAAAATAAAAGCGCAGGAGATTTAATTCTGTCTAGTCCCAACTCATATCTTTAAAATCAGAATGACCATTCTTAAAGATTTAAATAAAAAGCCTATATTCAGCAATCCCTGCACTGAGAAACTAATGCCATTGCTGACAATAAAATTGGCAGCTGTATAGTTATATTGCTCAAAGTAAAATCAACAACCATTTTTAACTACAACTATCTAAGTAAAATGCTTAAGCAGATTCTTAAAATTTCCTTACCATATTCCTCTTATTTTGAAAGAATACCAAATATATAGATCCATAAAAATATATCACCATTTTATTACCCTTTTCAATAAGGATTTGAACACAGTCATATAATATCAGACACATTTGAATAGCACAGATTCAGTTTTTGCTGTGACATTTCACTGGGCAGTGTAGTGTAATATGAAAGATTGTTAGTCCTGTTAAAGAACCATTAAAAAGGAATAATTTTTCTTTCTGGAAAAATAACCTTTGCATATCCCAGAAAAATTAATAGAAAGTGTTGGCAGGAGCAAGTGCATATCGGTAGAGTTGTTTTAATGGATATACCTGAGCAATCATTTTTAAAACTTCCCATTATAAGTACACCAGCTATAAATAAATCCTGTTTTTAACTCATCAAATGAATTCATGAAGCTTTCCTGTAACTGCAGTAAATATTCTGTCATATCAGGTTGGTAGGCTTAAAAAGTCTCTAAGGCCTCAGCAAAAAGAGTACTATGCTCAGAAAAACATGAATTAATGGGTAAAAAGAAATCAGGATTTCAAATCAGAAATAAAAATGCAACTATAGTTGGCTAAGTGTTTACTATCAACTAGGTGGTCAGTATATATTTCAAGAAATTATATAGTTGTAGCACAATTGCCTAATACATGTTGGTAAGATAATGATAGCTTTCAAGGAAGGTATCAAAAAAACAGACACTGAATGAAAGAAGTTATTTTGAATTCCATTCACAGTTCTCAGGATCGTCAGAATCACTATCAGTTCTGAGTTTTATTTCTTATGTGGCTGTATAATTCTTCATATTTCTGGAGGATGGAAAAAGCAGTTTAGATTTTTTGCATCATCTTTTTGAAAGAAAAATATATTTTAGTCCCTAACATCTAAACATTTTTTTTTTTGAGAATCAAAATAAGAAAAAAACCCCAGCCTTCATTTTAAAATATATCTTTGTAGGATAATAGTTTTCCATGAAGGAAAACTAGTTTTTCAGAATTAAGGCTGACCCTCTGTCCTTGCCTTATATTATTTTCCCTTTACTCAGTTCATCCTTTAATAAACTTTAAAGGCACCATTATAAGGATGCAGTATCAGTCTTGATTTTGATGATTGCTTTAAAAAAAATTCTCAAAAAGCTAAAGTGGTCTAAAAGTAGGCTTTTAGACAAGCACAGAAGTTCTCACCTAATAGCAGTAACTTTTCATTAGAAACAGTATAAAAACACTTGGGCCATACTCGCATAGACTTATTAAGTGCTGCTTCTTTGCAAAAGACTTGGTTAGTGCTGGAGGATACATGATAGAGGAAACTCATACGTGTCTTGCTGGCACCTCTTGCTCCCAGGAAACAGTGGGATATAGTGCTGGACATGACGTTACCTTGGGTACATGACAGTCAGCCCCTGACCAGGCTCTGTTTCATGGGCCCAGGTGGCACTCGGTTTCAGTCCTTGGTAAGGTATGAACTTGTGGTAACTGGGGTAACTGCGGCGAATGTTTCCACTCTTCTCTTCTTCCCAGTCCTATCTGACTTTACTGGTGTTGGTTTTTAAATGAAATGAGAGCAATTAAAAAGAGTTTTGATGGTGGGCTTGTTGGGAAATCTCTTAGTGCTATGGTGTCTAAGTGTCTGACTAACAGGGCCTAGGAGCAACTGCATCAGACAGGTACTTTTCTACTTTTTTCCTTGCAGAATTCTAGGCAGAGTCTGGCGCTGGAGTTGGCTGTCATGTCCAAGTCTGTCAGCCTTTTTTGTTTGAAACAGCAAGGGTAAGATGAACTGCAGGGTAAGATGGGCTGTTTTTGAATACAGTAGTCCAGTTACAATACCACTTCTTTTTTCCTTTTCCTTGGTTTTCTTCCTCCCTCCCTCCCTCCCCAGTCCTTGTTCTTTTTTTGGCATTGAGTTTGGAAGTTTTACATAATCTTTCATTTATATGAAGATGTGTTACCTTGCTGGACGAGTTCCTTAACTAATTCAATATAAGCACTAAAATTTAACAGGAATAAAATAGTCCATCTTGCCTTCATTCCATTTTACCCAGGAGATTTAAGAGCAAGCAGAGTATCCAATTAACAAAAAGGGATTGTTTCGGTACAATGGTATAGTGGATATGGTAAAACTGTTTCCTTGAAAACAAGTTTCCAGACACTTCTAAAAGATCTTACATAAAGTTCTTAAAATGAAGCTTGAAATTGTTATTTTGACATCATTAGAAATTTCATTTCATTCAATTATAACATTATGGAAAAAATCCATACATGCTCATTTATAATAAATATTTGTAATTATATATTACAGTGAAATTAATTTATTCCTATTTTTAGTAATTAGGCACAAGAGGAGTTTATGTGCTTCAATTTGTCTCATTAGGCTCTAAATTAGCATTAAAAATTATGCAAATTACTATACAGTATCTATCTCCCCCTCCATTCTTTAGTGCCATGAGCAGGCAACTCCAGCAATGCATTATAATCTATCTTTATCTAGTTTATGCATAGAAATCTAATATTTTTATTGCTACTCTATCAAATTGAAGTGTGTGGCATAGCCAACCATATTTATATGAATTTGTGGGGCTAAACATAGAGATGGGAGATGTTAATTTTTTTAATCTAAACATTCAATAAACTATCCTTTACAGCAATGCAAATGACAAAACTCGAAAGTATATTTATAATAGATTTAAGATTTTGTTTCTCAGATATGAAATCCCTTATTTCACATCTGGTGCCTTTATCAATTGCTCATTTTTTCTGGAAAGCAAGTTGAAGTAACTGCTTTTTTTTGTATTGGTATTTACATATGTATGTTTAGAAATTTTAAAATGGCACCGATCATTGATTCTCCCATTACTATCTTTTGATTCCCACAGCTCCAAAAAGATCTGTCTTTATAAATTTAACCAGTTATTTTTCATTTCAGTTGTGTTTGTTCGTACAAGCAGTACATGTAAACCTGTAGCTTAAAGATTTTTTTGCACAGTGATTCCATCTCCCCACTGTGGCAAAAAGTGCTGAACACTTATTAATTGTTTTCTGTGCATCAGTTTCACCTTTCTCCCCTGGTTTTCGTCAGGTTCTGAGCTCATGCCTAAAGCCCTCTCCACCAGGATAGTGGGAGGCATTTGGTGGTTTTTCACACTTATCATCATTTCCTCGTACACTGCTAACCTAGCCGCCTTTCTGACAGTGGAGCGGATGGAATCCCCTATTGATTCTGCTGATGATTTGGCCAAGCAGACAAAGATAGAGTATGGGGCAGTTGAAGATGGAGCAACCATGACTTTCTTCAAGGTAAGTTTTATATTCTGTTTGAAAAATTGCTATGTCCTGATTTTGGGGGTAAGGCTTCTACACCTTGCTGAGGGGCAACTGGTATGATTCCTGATGCTGTCAAAAATAAGTGAAAAACTTCTTTGTTTTTACGATTAAAAAGATAGCAAAAGACTGAAATGAACAATCTCTCACAGAAAATAAAAAGTTTTTTTGATGATTTTCTTTTAAAGAATTGCATTTATAGCAGTGAAGTACATGAAGAAACCTGAATACTTTTCTCAGATCTTCTACAGCTGTGTGCAAGATTAAGTTTTGTCAGATTAAAAGTTATTTTTAATTCAGCAGCATTATACCTAGTTGTAGTCTTTACTCAAGAAACACTAAGGGTATTAGTGGCTATACTGAAAAAAACTTTTTTGGACTTCGTAATTTTGAGAAACTTTTGAATGAAATTTTAGGTCCATGTAAAAAGCTCAGATTATTCCAGTTTTTCTGTTCCATTTAACCCGTTACTAAGGTAACTCAATTTGAAATATAGTGATGTATGATATTGAATTAGACAAAAATATTTATTGTCTAGATTTATCAGGCATTTAAGCAGACTTAATACTTTCAAGTATTCATGAAGGAGAGAAGATGGTTTGTTCTCTAACTCCTTGTGTCTGACAGCACAGAGGTGTCTCAGATATTCCAGAAAGAGAGGCGTTAAACAATATTTGCCTGATCTTTGGTACTTTTTGAAGACTTTTGGCTAATATATTCTAGTGTTAAGAGTTATTATGCTATCACCTAAAGCTCTACATTGACTGTCGCGTTGGCATTTGTAATCAGCAAACTGAGGACCAAGGTAACTTGTAAACTGGTACAGGAATTGAAGACAGTGTGCTCAGTTTCCCCATCAAATTCAGAGAACACAACATTTTTTTATATATCAAGGCTAAATAATCACTATTTAATCTTCTGACCATAGACCTTGTACCCAATCAAAACGTACACATAGTTTTAATTTTAAAAAAAGTAAGTAATTTATAAGTCTTTCAGCTTCTGCTTAGAAAAAAAAAATCAATTCAACTCCAATATCTTGGAATGTTTCAGGCTGTTTAACTTAAAGCATGCATTGGGAACGTTCTGAATATTTTCCTCAGAATACTTGTTGGAAAAGGAGCCGATGAAATTCATAGAAGTGACTAATCAATTAGAGGTCTCTTCATGTCAGGAAATATGTGAAGCAGTTAAAAGTAACAACATTGAAAGTTTAAAGACTGAGGTTTTTAAAAGAGTCAAAATTATTTATGTCTTGAGACATAAAGAAATAACACAAGGTATTTTTTGAATTACCAGGAAACACTATAGTACTTTAACTTAATTTTAGTATGGTAGAAAATTTTGATCTTTGATCAGATTCAAACTGTGGACACTAAAATATTAGGAAGCAACTTTAAATTTTTAGTTTTCCATCTTCTCATCCTCAATTTTCTCTTCCTTTTTTTTTTTTTTTAATTATTATTTTTTTTAATTTCGTGCCCCTAATGTGGGTTTTCTAAGTTTCCAAGTGCACAGAGACTATTCCTCTTTCTCTGGACTTTTTCCCCTCTACATATTGATATAATACTCAATTTTCTGCACAATTATTCCTTTCCTCATTATTCTTCTGTTTACATTTGTCTAGATATATTTTGTGTTTATCTAATATATTGTATGCAAGAACTAGAGAGGCCTTACATCTAATGAGATAGCATTTTCACATCCTTCGTTGAAGAATTTTATTTGCAGTTGAAACAACCTAGATTTAAACACAACAAATTTAGGATGTTAGATCACATAATTCAGTATTACTCTTTTTACGTTAATGAATTTTCCTCCTTCACTCTGAGTGAAAAAGAGAAATCATAAGAAAACATAGGATTTCTTTATTCAGCTAATAAGTTTGCTACTACTATTAATTTTATTCTATTGAAAAATATATTTTCTGGACTTTTTGTGTGAACAGATCATGATTAGCAGGTGTTTTATGACATGAAACTGTTAAAAAATAGTTAACTGTTCCAGCTAGGGCCAACTGATTTGAAATATTTTTCTGTTGTTTACTATCTTATATAGAAGTAAATTTATTTATATTGTTTGCTACTACTATTAATATTTTTATTATTAATGGATATAATTTACCTGATGAAATTAATCCAAATTTAAGCATTAGACGTAGCTTCATCTGTTCTTGCAGATTGTCAGTAAGTGAAAATCATACTCAAATAGAAAAATAAATGAAAACTATACAATCCCATTTGATTCATTCTGAAGCAATGTCCAGGAGAACATCAGGGTTTTCTTGATGTAAATGCTACTCACTAGAACTACCTGTGTAAGGAATGCAGGTTAATTTGCTATGAATTCCATGAAAAATAACCCAAAATATCTATCTATCTATCTATCTATCTATCTATCTATCTATCTATCTATCCATCCACAGTCTTTAATAGTAAACTTCCTGGTAAAATTAGGTATTTTTATCTAATGATGTGGAGTTATCAGAAAATAAAATACTATAATTTTGGTCAACTTGGTATATCTGTATTTGTGTGTTTTCAAAACATACTTCTATGCTGTAAAAACTAATTAATTCAGGAATGTAATTTCCTTACACAAGAAAATGAAAATGCAACAAAATATTTTAAAATAAGACTTGAAGTGGAATTGCATTACAAGGTACTGCTAGAATTGAATATCTCATAGAATATACTAAAAAATACAAAAAGTGCTTAAGACAAAGAATATGATAAAACAGTTTTAAATTGTATATATTATATTCTCTGACATATAGAGAACTGAATATCAATTAGGAAGTGCCTTTTTATGTGGCATTAAGGAAAATACTAATGAGCTTTTGTGTCTTGTTCTGGTGATCACACTTTGAAAATATACTTAACATTGGAAAGTGTTTATTAAAGGTGAAAGAATGACTGTAGGTCTGAAAATAAGCATTACAGTTAGAGGCTAAAGATCTGTCTGTTTAATCTGCTGAAGATAAGGTTAAGAGGTGACTTGATCATGGTTTGCTAGTGCCTTAATGGGAATGAGACTTTTGATGGTAGATGACTCTCTAATCTAGCAGAAAAAGGCATAATGAGATGCAATGTTTCATAGCTGAAGTTAGGCAAATTCCAACTAGAAATAAGGTGCATATTTTTAAGAGTGAGAGTCATTAAGCAATAGTATAACTTATCTAGGAGTGGGTTGGATTCATCCATCACAGGCAGCCATTATGAGGAAGATAGATACAGCACAGCCCAAGCATGTTGTTCTTTTGATTTAGAGGCTACTCAGTGAAACACATAGCCTTCATTACACAGGAGGTCAGATTAGATTTTAGTGGTACTCTCATACTTCAAAAATCTAAGAGAGTATGAGTTCTGGGGTGGGGGTTGCACAAGATAATTGAGAGGATAAATTTATTGTCTGTGTATATGTTTATCCTTAGCTACTTTGTCTTGTTTTAATGAGAGTGAATTGAGTAAAACAGTGGCACTGTGGTACAACAAGAAATAAAGGCACCAGATGGTTTGCTAATGTTAAATGAAATTATCATATCTTGGTAATAGTTCCAATCACAATGAGGCTTGGTAGCTGCCCACAAGACTGACAGTAATTTCTGCATAAATTAGCTATATAGCAGTCCATTGAATTCTTTTCTTAAAAAAACTTTGGAGCGTGGCCAAAGCTGTGTGGTGCTTAAACAAAAGGGGAACCAAATGGGTATCAGACAAACAAGCTAACTGCTGGATTAAAACCTTCTGAAGGTAAAATCTTGGAGAGCACATAGGATATATGTAGAAAATGCTGTTAGCCTTGTGAGTCAAACATCCTTGTGAAATACCTTCGATGAAAAAGGAGAATGTTGTCTTCAGGGTCTTACTTGTTCCTTCATCTCATGCCTCCTCATGGTCTGAGAAACATGCATTACAACTCTTTTAGAAGCCAGAAAGCAAAGGAAAATTTCAGTGCTCTCTCTTCTTAAGATATGCTTATCTGGTGTGAGCATGGAAAGGAAATACTTTTCCAAGTCCATTATGTGCCTGGTGGTTCTGCTTGGCTAATTCATTGTGAACAATAAAGAAAACCTTAGTATTGTCCAAGAATTAGAAGGAAAGATATGTGAAAGTAAATTCTAAGCCTTATCTGCTGTTTCCTAGGGTAGGAGTTTCCTCTCTGATACATGCTTTGATGTTTCTCAAATTATGGATATTTTCTTAGTTATGAAATTCTCTTCCTTTCTCTTGGCTGCTTTTGTTTCTATTGACCACTTTCAAATTTCAGAAGCCTGTTTTTCTTCCTTTTTTGGAATAAAATAAAAAGCATTTATTATTTTCATGAAAGGTAGTGATCTAACACTAACTCTTCTTGGATGAAAAAAACTCAGATTTTTCACTGCCTCTGACTTCTGTGGTCTCTCAGTCTATGTTTCTCAACATCCTACTGTTGGTTTCCTTGCTGAATGACAATTCTGAAATTGAGAAGAACAATACCAATTCTACCCCGCTTCTATTTGTACCACGCTTCTCCACCCTCACACACAGAAACACATAGTTCAACACATATGTGCGTATGTGGCCTTCAATGTTAAGATTTTTTTTGTGAAGCTGTCATGTGCTTTTGTTTTACCCATAATTTTTCATATCTGTAACTTTCAATGTCAGAATTTCTTTCTTTCTAGGTTTTTGTACAGTACCAGGCACAATGGAACTTTTGTTATTTATGGTTAGTAGGCATCTGCATACCAAATAGGAAAAAACAAAGTACTTTTTCATTCTCTAGTAGCAGTAAATTAGTGTCATTACTTCTGTATCACAAATTAAAGGTCTTCTCAGCTCTCTGTGAGACGTGTGTTTTATATCCTTCTTTTGTTGATAAGGAAGCTGAAGCACTAAAAGGGAATGCATCTTTTTCAAGATCACGTGGTGAAAGGTACATAGGGAAGTAATTCTGGTGAAAGGCAGACAGGGGACTAATTCAGGAAAGCTGACCCACACACCTTAGAATTATCTGATAGACTGATTGTTCTATTTTTCATTTACATTTGCCAGTTTCTTTCCTTTTCTTCTTTAGGATCAAGTTTTGTACTCCAGCTTTACTTTTCTACAATATATTTCATTTCTTCCTGCACTGCTTTCTCTCTATAAAGATCCATGCTGCTGACCCTCTTTAGTAATTTTCTTTTTCCCCCACCCTCTCACATTTTACCTTCGGCATTTTATTGCCACTTGTCTGAGGATATTTAGGAGAGCAACAATTCAGCACTCTGCGTCTGTCTTCCTTTTCCACATTCTCAGCCTGTTGTTAAAAGAAATAGCATCAAGCTCTTCCTATACATTACAAAGCCTCAGAAACCATCTCTTAAAGCTGAAGGAAGGAGTTACAGGGGATTTTTCCCACTGCTTGCAACTGGAGTACAAAGTGACAGATTCTCTGACATAAACAGAAGAATAGAAGCAAGAAAAAAGGTATTAATGTCATTCATTTGTCATGTGTAAGGTTGGCATTGACATGCGTAAAGCCAGTACTTCAGTGGAGTTTTCAAGCCTGGATTTGAACACTGTAATAGACAAATAATATTTATTTGTTTAACAAGTAAAGATGCAGTATAAGCACATGGGTGTATACATTTTTGTTGAATGCTTCAAGTAAAACATCGTGATGTTTGGCAGTGTGTGTTAATTACTTGGTGCAATTGTTGCAAGTCAAAGATGAGAGAAGTATTGCTTGTGAGCTTCTCAAATATCAGGTGACTGGCAGTGACTAATGGAAAACAATCTTTTGAGTCACAACTTCCATGTACTAATTTCAATAATGCATAAAAAATAATTGGTAGCAGATACTAGAGGTATGTGTTCAGTTTGATTTAATAATATTTCACTTTATAGATAATTTGCATTTTGTTGTAACAGACTTGTTCTTGCATCAAAACATATGCGGTACATTTGTCTAAAAAGGGAATTGAATATAAATATCATGTAAACTTTTTTTGCTTCTTTTTGATGGTTTGGACCTAACTGCTAAAAAAACCTACAGCTGAAATGCATCACTTCCTCTTTGCCATGATTCCCTCTTTGCAAGAACACTACTTAGTTAACCACTACTTCTTTTAATGTACAAAAAATGCAGATATAGTTGTAAGTCTCTAAATCAAGGTCTGTGGTCACTCCATACACTTAGAAGAACTAAATCTGCAATAGCAGAGCTTGTGAGAATGAGATACGGGCTTTGTTCAGAGATCTTAAAACATCTTTGCCTCACTAAATTCTACTTATTTTTGTGAAAGATCAGGGAAGTTAGGCAATGGTTGGTAGGTTATGTGATGCATCGCCACAGACTATAACAAGAAGAGCAGTGCATTTGAATTCTATATAGAAGAAATTAGAATAAATTTGGTACCATTAAGTTCTCTGGGGTGAACTTTCTTTTGAATTTGGAGGCAGAAAGCAGAACAAATCCACAGAAAGTTCTTCATTCCAAATAACTGTCTAGGTATGGGATAATGGTTTTATTCTGTCTTGACCCTTACCTCGTCTTAGAGTGATTACTATTCCTACACTAAATAAGACCATATGTTTGGCTTCATGTTGCGTTCCAGTGCTAAGGAATGAAACTAAAAATAGATGGAATGTGACAGAAATTCACTTCCTTTCCACCCTCATCTTTGTCCACACCTATACCTTTTTCCCTTCACTTTCTCCTTTCCCTGCTCCTCATTTCTTATACCCTTTTCCCTGTTGGTTAGGACTGAAAAAGATGAGCACAATGACTAGTCAGATTTTAATTGCTACAAAGATTTATACTGCTTTATTCTATATATCCAGACAGTAAGTACTTTTAATAAACTGCTGTATAATATTTGGTTATACTCCAAAACCACAGGATTCATATTTATCATTTACATCTGTCTCAGGCTACAGCTCTTAGAAATGGGTGAAAAATGTACAAATGCTTTTTGACGCCCTCTCAAAAAAACCCCCAAACTTTTCAGTGAAAACAAGAGTAGACATTCACAATAGTTAGAATATTGAAAAAAATAATTAAGATATTAATTGGGTCCCCACTAGTTATTTTTGAAAGGTAGTCAAAGAGAGACATCAAAAGTAAATGAAAAGTTGGTATTAGGAAAATTCTAGTTTCTCTTTGAATCAATTAACATTTTCCATAACTCAGTATCAGTTTCTGCCGAACCAAAAATCTTCAGAGGGGAAAAAGTGTTGTGATGATCTCCCCATTGAGCTCCCAGGTGGGCTATCCTGTGGTCCCATCTGACCTTCCTGTCTCATAAGTGTTTCAGGATATGAATATTATACAGAGCTAAACATACAAACAAGAAGCTGGCATTTGCATTATTTCTCAAAATCGCATCAAACAATATGCATTAATTAGGGCATATGCATTATTGATCCATATTGCAGGTACGTGGTGGAGGTGGACTGAATGAAATTGATCTTTCTCAGTGTATAAGTTATGATAAAATATAGCAAGATCTAATTTCCAGCTGGATAGAAATACAGGATACAAGAAATCAGAGCCCAGACTGGGTAAAAAAAATAGCAACTTTATATTTCTCCTTAGAAACTCAAGCCTGATATGCATGTATTACCCAAACCACAAATTTGGGTCCAAAATTGTGTCAGGATTATTTATCAGCAAAAGACAAGAATTTCTATAAAATGTAGATAATTCAGAGGGATGTAATAATCTAGATATCTGAAAAATCATTTTGCAGTTAAGAGAAACCCATTCTGCCTCTTTTTTTTGGAGAGTGTATAGTGATGCCACAGAAGACAACAATCACAGAATCACAAAAGGGGTAAGGTTAGAAGGGACCACAGTGGGTCATCTGGTCCCACCTCCCTGCTCAAACAGAGTCATCCTAGAGCACATTGCATGGAATTGTGTCCAAACAGTTCCTGAATATCTCCAGTGAGGGAGGCTCCATGACCTCTCTGGACAACTTGTTCCAGTGCTCAGTCATTCACACAGTAAAGAAGTTCTTCTTTCCTGTGCATCTCTTTCCGCCCATTGCCTCTTGTCCTATTGCTGGGCATCACCGAGCAAAGTCTGGCTCCACCCTCTTGACACTCCCCTTCAGATACTCATTCCCATTGGTGTTGTCCCCTCTCATTCATCTCTTCATGAGGCCAAACAGGCCCAGCTCCCTTGGCCACTCCTCAGAAGAGAGATACTCCAGTCCCTTACTTATCTTCACAGCCATCCTCTGGATTTGTTCCAGGAGCTCCATGTCTCTCTTGTACTGAGGAGCCCAGAACTGGACACAGCACTCCAGATGTGGCCTCACTAAGGCTGAGTAGAGGAGCGGGATCAGCTCCCTCAAGCTACTGGCAATGCTCTACCTAATGCACCCCAATATGCTTTTAAGTCAGATGCAGTTTAATCACCACTAATCACTGCAAATTGCTTTTCTCAATAGTTGTCTTGTTTTGTTTCATTTTTTTGGGATCAATTAAGCCAGTCTAACTGCGAGTAGTACAATCTCTTGTCCTACCTTCAGCCTCAAGCACTGTTGGCTCTACATGCCATAGGCCTGTGGCAAGACCCAAACCAGATTTCAGATTCAGCTGCAAATGAACGTCTTTGTTGTCATTGCATGTTTATTTTTCAGTTGAGAAGAAAGCTTCTCTGGCTGCTAGAATGCTAGAACTGATGGGAGTGGAGCTGAGTGTCACTACATGACAGGGCAATCTTATATCACACTGCTAAATGTGAAAGCCACTGGGAATCCACATCCTTTGGGAAGTGAGTTATGTTGCCTAGACATTTCAAAGTGTGACAATGGGAGAAATCAACAACGCTGAAATTGCTGATTCTTCCAATGTACATTTTCTTTATGTACTAATGTAGGTATTGTTTTAATTGGTAACCCATTTTGCTTCCTCTCCCTTACCTGGTGCCCTCCACTTTCTGGCCTCTTCAGGGCCTGTAATGACACTGCTGGCAGGATCAGTTGTAAGAGCATTACTGATCTCTGCGTTCTCATCATAAGTTTAGTTGCAAGGGTTTTTCTTCAGAAATGCATAACCTAATTGCTCTCTCTCCTTATCACCTTTCTCTCCTCCTGCTGCTTTCCCCAGGAGACAGGGTGAGAACACTTCTCTTTTTTCTTCTCTTTTCAGCTTTTTCCCTTTATGTTTGTCTTCAGATCTTGAGCAAGGTGAGAAAGGGAACTGAACTAGATCATAGAGAAACCTTTAACTGCAAACAGCATTCTGTATGAAAGACATAATTCAGAGATAGGGTGTGTTTAGGAAATTCAGAGTACCTCTGAACATTTTTAACTATCAGAGTCTAAAAAAAAGTGCCTGGCTCTTCAAAGCAAATAGATCTGTCACCAAGTAGCCATGTAAAGTTTGCCAGATTTGATCTATGACTCATCCTGGGAATGTGATTCAGAAACAATTCTCCAGAGTGGACTGGCCCTTGGTTCAGCCATTTTTTGTGAGATCCTGCCATGAGCAACATTCAGTGTTGAATTTCTGCCCACTAAAACAGCCTGAAATCCTCCATTCATTAGCAGAGGTGAACTTTTAGTTCTGCCTGTCAATTTCTGTATCGTAATACTGAGGTGTTGTCCAACTACATTGGCATTGCTTTGTGTAGAGAAATATTTTCAGAGCCAGAATTGCCCCAGAAATCACCTGAAGTCTTATTATGCTGATGAATTTCTGTTCCAGATTTATTAATTTCTCCAAACGGAGTGCTTGTTGAGATTGATTAAACCATCCTTTTTGCAATAGATCTATGGTAATAATTATATAATTATGCAAGCTTTTTTGCCTTTAAGGCATTTTTCTGTATCCATGCATTAATGAACTTGTATTTAATGTATTAAAGATCCTTAATCTGCACAATATACTTTACTAGTTTATTAAAAAGTATACTAAATTTTGCTTTAGAATCACAGAATCACAGGATTGTTTAGGTTGGAAAAGAGATCTGAGTCCAACCATTAACCTAACGGTACCAAGTCCACCACTAAGCCATGTCCTTAAGCACCTCATCTGCATGTCTTTTAAATACCTCCAGGCACTCTGACATAACCACTGCCGTGGGCAGCCTGTTCCAATTCTTGAGTGTCCTTTCCAGGAAGAAATCTTTACTAATATGAAGTCTTAACTCACTGTGATGAAACTTGAGGTCGTTTCGTCTTATCCTCTTGCATTACTTTGGAGAAGAGACTGACCCTTACCTTGCTACAAACTCCTTTCAGGTAGTTGTAGTGTATTTACACAAAGGTCTCCCCTGTGGCTCCGACTCCTCAGGCTAAATACTCCCATCTCCGTCAGGTGATCCTCATAAGGCTTGTGCTCCAGACCCTCCACCCTCTCCATTGTCCTTTTCTGGACATTTCAGCACCTCAGTTCCTTTCTGGTAGTGAAGGGGCTCAGAACTGGACACAGGTTTTGAGGTGTGTCCTCATCAGTGCCAGTTACAGGAGGACAATCACTGTTGTGGTCCTGCTGACCACACTATAGCTGATGCAGGCCAGGATGCCTTTGGCCTTCTTGGCCACCTGGGCACACTGCTGGCTCATGTTCAGCCAGTTGCCAGCAAACACCCCCTGGTGCTTTTCTGTTGGGCAGCTTCTGGAATAGTGGCTGCTATTCCCACAACGTGTAGCTTTGCATGGGGNTTATGTACTAATGTAGGTATTGTTTTAATTGGTAACCCATTTTGCTTCCTCTCCCTTACCTGATGCCCTCCACTTTCTGGCCTCTTCAGGGCCTGTAATGACACTGCTGGCAGGATCAGTTGTAAGAGCATTACTGATCTCTGCGTTCTCATCATAAGTTTAGTTGCAAGGGTTTTTCTTCAGAAATGCATAACCTAATTGCTCTCTCTCCTTATCACCTTTCTCTCCTCCTGCTGCTTTCCCCAGGAGACAGGGTGAGAACACTTCTCTTTTTTCTTCTCTTTTCAGCTTTTTCCCTTTATGTTTGTCTTCAGATCTTGAGCAAGGTGAGAAAGGGAACTGAACTAGATCATAGAGAAACCTTTAACTGCAAACAGCATTCTGTATGAAAGACATAATTCAGAGATAGGGTGTGTTTAGGAAATTCAGAGTACCTCTGAACATTTTTAACTATCAGAGTCTAAAAAAAAGTGCCTGGCTCTTCAAAGCAAATAGATCTGTCACCAAGTAGCCATGTAAAGTTTGCCAGATTTGATCTATGACTCATCCTGGGAATGTGATTCAGAAACAATTCTCCAGAGTGGACTGGCCCTTGGTTCAGCCATTTTTTGTGAGATCCTGCCATGAGCAACATTCAGTGTTGAATTTCTGCCCACTAAAACAGCCTGAAATCCTCCATTCATTAGCAGAGGTGAACTTTTAGTTCTGCCTGTCAATTTCTGTATCGTAATACTGAGGTGTTGTCCAACTACATTGGCATTGCTTTGTGTAGAGAAATATTTTCAGAGCCAGAATTGCCCCAGAAATCACCTGAAGTCTTATTATGCTGATGAATTTCTGTTCCAGACTTATTAATTTCTCCAAACGGTGTGCTTGTTGAGATTGATTAAACCATCCTTTTTGCAATAGATCTATGGTAATAATTATATAATTATGCAAGCTTTTTTGCCTTTAAGGCATTTTTCTGTATCCATGCATTAATGAACTTGTATTTAATGTATTAAAGATCCTTAATCTGCACAATATACTTTACTAGTTTATTAAAAACTATACTAAATTTTGCTTTAGAATCACAGAATCACAGGATTGTTTAGGTTGGAAAAGAGATCTGAGTCCAACCATTAACCTAACGGTACCAAGTCCACCACTAAGCCATGTCCTTAAGCACCTCATCTGCATGTCTTTTAAATACCTCCAGGCACTCTGACATAACCACTGCCGTGGGCAGCCTGTTCCAATTCTTGAGTGTCCTTTCCAGGAAGAAATCTTTACTAATATGAAGTCTTAACTCACTGTGATGAAACTTGAGGTCGTTTCGTCTTATCCTCTTGCATTACTTTGGAGAAGAGACTGACCCTTACCTTGCTACAAACTCCTTTCAGGTAGTTGTAGTGTATTTACACAAAGGTCTCCCCTGTGGCTCCGACTCTTCAGGCTAAATACTCCCATCTCCATCAGGTGATCCTCATAAGGCTTGTGCTCCAGACCCTCCACCCTCTCCATTGTCCTTTTCTGGACATTTCAGCACCTCAGTTCCTTTCTGGTAGTGAAGGGGCTCAGAACTGGACACAGGTTTTGAGGTGTGTCCTCATCAGTGCCAGTTACAGGAGGACAATCACTGTTGTGGTCCTGCTGACCACACTATAGCTGATGCAGGCCAGGATGCCTTTGGCCTTCTTGGCCACCTGGGCACACTGCTGGCTCATGTTCAGCCAGTTGCCAGCAAACACCCCCTGGTGCTTTTCTGTTGGGCAGCTTCTGGAATAGTGGCTGCTATTCCCACAACGTGTAGCTTTGCATGGGGTTGTTTTGACCCAAGTGCAAGATCCAGCAATCGGCCTTGTTGAATCTGATACACTTGGCTTCAGCCCATCAATCCAACCTGTTCTGATCCCTCTTCAGAGCCTTTCTATCCTCCAGCAGATCCACACTGCAAGTTGGTGTCATCTGCAAACTGACTGAGGGTGCATTTGTTCTCTTAATCCAGACAAGTGATAAAGATATTTAACAGTACTGGGCCCAATACTGAGCCCTGGGGAACACCAGTTGAGACCAGCTGCCAACTGGATATGACTCCGTTCACCACCATTCCTTGGGCTTGGCCATCCAGACATTTTTTTGTCCAGCAAAGAGTACCCCCCTCCAAGCCATGAGCAGTCAGTGATCAGAAAGATGTTGAAAAGCAATTTGCAAGCAAAATCCAGATAAGTTATCATGTGAACTATTGTGATTTGAAGGAAGCATGAGAGCTTTTACTATATTAATGCATACTATTAGTAAACTATTATTTAATAATAAAGGATATAACTTACCTTAAAATATTTGTTTGTGTATCTTTGCATTTGAGAACTGAAATATGTTACACCTCAACAAACTATAAAAAATGGCAAATACCCTGGAGGCCTTTGAAGACTTGAATTTCTTGGTCTTTCTTTGAAGAAGTCATACTTTCTTTTGCTGTAGGCCAGTGGCAAGACAGGAACAGTTCTATTTCTCTTTCTTAACTCTCACTGTCTTTCTGTGTCTCATTTTTTTTTTTTTATACTAGTGATACTTTCCTTGACTTACAAGGACTCTTCCAGAACTGTTTAGAAGCTTCTATTTGACATTTCTGATAGAAGTTTAATGTACTCTTTCATACATTTCCACCTTCTGAAAAAGGAATATGCATCCCTAAAGGAACTTTCTGTGAGGAAGGAATACTATCACCAAAAATTTTCTGTGGTCTTATGGGAAAGTTATCTACCTCTTCCTTCACCCTATTACCTTATCTGGCAAAGAAGCTTTGAGGATAGTTTCTTTGATTCTAGAACTTTTATCTACGCCTATCCAGGTAGTTATCATTCAAGTGTATTTTTATTCAGGTTGAATTGCTAAGGAACTTACTTGAATTGAATTTTAAAAAACCAGCTTTGTTTCTTTATTTTATGTTTACACCTTGTATTTCTGATGCAGTTTTCGGTCCTTGAAGAGCAGAGATGCTTATCATAGTTCATTATAGATGTGAGATCCAGCAATGGCATTCTAGTCAGGGGTTTGGCTACCCCTACAATCAGAAGTTAGTGGAGGAAACACAGATTTTTCAGTTTCCTTTTCCAGTCACAGGCTGTTCATAATGAAGAAGATTTGGCTGTTTCAGTGGCTGTCTTTTCAAATCAGATCATCAAAGATAAAAGGAGGGTTGAAGGGAAACCATGGGGCTCATTTCACAGAAGTACTGAGGCCAATTATTTTTTACATTCTTATTCATCTAATAACAAATTTCTGGACTTCTTCTCCAAGAGAAAGCTTGATTTCTAAGTACTACAACTATATGTCTTAACACTTACAAAAAATATTGAGACTCGTGGTCTTAATCTTTTGGTCTTCAATTTTTATTTCTGAAATGTAGCATTACTTTGGTTAATTGAATCTCTAACTTTTAGGGGAATAAATATAACAGCAAAACCACTAGCGCTGCCAAAGGCTGCAATTGCAATAACTTGTGATTTGAGATTTTTGCTTTTATATTTACCTTTGTTGACATTAAAGATGAAATCAAGTCATTAAAAGCCTCCTATATCTGTCGTTCAAATTTTAAATATTTTATTTTCTTTGACTGTATTGCATTACACAAACCCTATTTTAATATTATCAACTGCTGCTGTAGTTAGTTTCACCTCATAGGTAAAATGTTTAGCAAAGGTGGTTTATTATTCTTTTTAGATTTAAGAATTGTGAAACAAAACGTGGCATCCCTAAAACAATAATGAATGAAAGCAGGAGCAGGCTGTATTCCTGAAGTTTTGCCAAAAGCATGGGATAGGACTGTACTAAAAGTAGATTGGTGAATTGATATAGAAAGGATATCAGCTGTTGATTGAGAGAATTTAATAGGAAGGCATAATAATATACTGCGTACAATTTTTTTTACTAGGAAAGATGTAGCTTTTGAAACATGTAAGGCAGGTTTCTCCTCACTCCAATATGTGGATACCTGCTTTCCTCTTTAGTAGTCATCTAGGTGCCCCTGACTGACACTGGAAAGAAACTGAAAGGCACCAGAAAGTAGTTCCTCCGTACTAGTCAACTGTCCTAGAAGGACAGCATTCTCCAGAGTTACAGGAATTAACCTGTGTGGTGACCGTAGAGAAACTTAGTAGTACCTGGGTGTAGATACTTAATGTGGAGGTGGCTAAAAATATTGAAGAAGAATCTTATACAATTTCTGGTCACTTTTTAAGCACTAGACAATTTTCATATATCTATAAACTACAGTTTTATCATAGGGAGAGGTGGTGATTTAAAAAATCTATGTACTCAAATTAATTAATTTTACAAGGAATAATACACATAATTCTGGTTCTATAGTAAAACTGACTGACCTAACTACCACAGTGAAAATATTTGTTTTCTTTTAGATTAATGATTTAAAAACTGCAAAGAGATTATTTCTGAACATGTTGGCACTGAAATAAACACAAAAAAAGTAGAAAAGGAAAATCTCTCATAGAAAATCATAGAAAAAGTTCGTGCTTTGGATTACAGTCTGAGTTGAAATATGGCCAAAATTATGGTCTATATATGTAAACGTTGCATTTAGAAAGATTGAGCTGATTGCAATGAGTAAGCCACTGATTACAAAAGCATATATTTAAAAAAAGAAAACTAAAGAAGTAAAAATAAAAAAGAATAAGCACTATACAACATTTTGATTTGCTTATATGGCTCCATGTGCTTGATCATATTAGAGGTTCGGTACATTTGTCTTCCACCAGCAGGGCAGGTGTTGCTGTGTCATCTGCTGTATAACTTGTCATTTTCGTTACATTTATAAGTTCAATTTTTAAAAAATTAAGTTAGAGACACAGGTGCAGGCTTTCCATGTGTGCACCAGTAATGTGTTTGCCTTGTCTGCATATTTTGTAGAAAGTACCTTGTAGTCTCAACTTATTCTGTCACAATTTTCATCTAAACTTGAAAATGGGTACTGTTCAGCTTGCATATGGGAGATTAGTGGGATGACACGGCAAAATTAACAACCTTGTTTACAGGAAAAATAAAATTAGCTGACATCCAGAACAAACTATACCCTCTAACAGATTCTGAATCATTAATTATGTTTTGCAGATTTTATTTTTCTATCATTTTGGGTTTTTTGGTTAGAAATTAGAACAGAAAAATATTACAGCTAGAATAGAATATTTCAGATGGAAGGGATCTAGGGTAGTCATCTAGTACAACTGTCTGAGCAATCCAGGGCTGACCAAAAGTTAAAGCAAATTATTAAGGGCCTGAGCCAAAGGCCTTTTAAACACTGTCAGGCTTGGGTCATTGATCACCTCTCTAGGATGCCTGTTCCAGTGTCCAAAGCTGTATTAAAAACTATTGCTAAAAAATCATGATTTCTCGCCCCTGATTTTGAAGTAAGAATTTTGAAGTGCATTGTCTAAAGTAAAATGTATACTGAAATCTTTACATGGAGTTTCACATATATTTTTTTAAATGTGTTCTGTATCTCTGTTTTGCACACATTCAGACTATATTTTCAGTAGTAAGCATAACAGGACAGGATCTTTTTTAAAATCAAGGTCACTGGGCTAAACTTTCTTTTCCATCAAAATTAGGCAATCATGCACTAACACCCTATTAGGAACAGTCTTAGGTATGTATTTGACATCTCCTGAATTATTATCTGTTTTTTGTTTCTGTCCTGCTCACAAAAGAAAAAAAAAAAATCTTAGTTGTACTGGTTCAACTTAGGGCTAATTAATTGTGAGAGTAATTTAAGTTATTAGTACAACCTGAAAATCCTAACACGGAACTAAATCCTTAATTCTTCTATGTTTTTTTTTATACATAAGTTCCCATTGATTCCAGTAAGTATTAGGTATTTCAACACCTTTGTGAATCTAGGTTTAAAGTCATGCCAAAAAAAAGAGAAAAAGAAAGGACCTAATTCCAAGTAAGACTAAACACAAAATTAATTGTGGCCACTAAAGCTTAATAAATCTGAAGTTTAACAAAACAAATAAACAAACAAACAAAAAATAGTAGAGTTCAGGGGCTAGAGCAAAGCCAAAGTAAAATGCAACTAAAACACCAATCATTTAATAGTTTCATTGTGTTTGAAACAAAAGTGATTTGATCTTGAATTTAAAAACTGTTTTTCTTTTTATCATGCTGGTGTTTGCCGCAGCATTATAATGAGAACTATTAGATAATTGATATTGCTTACAATTTTAATTTTAAATGAAATATTTCATTACTGTAATATGTGTCAAAAAGAAATTATTTCATTTAATTTGAAAATAGCATCTGATTTGTTCATATTCAAGGGCAGCAAAACAAACACAGTCTTAGTTCTGATGTTCTCTAATGCACATTACTGATTTGTAAACATATATTTGGAACGTATTTTAAGTGATGACTAATTTCAAGCTTATTTTCATAGTGAACACGATGTATTTTGAGGTGGATTTTTTAAGTGGGACCCAGAATGGCTCCTCATTTGCTTAAAAAATTCAAACCCAGATCTATTTTGCATAATTTTACATAGACAGCGGTTCAGTATAAAGGAACAAATGCTCTTCTCCACATACACACACATAAATGATGACTGCATGTTTGTGTGCATAATTTGCAAACAGCCTTTCCCCTGAAGGTATAGGAAACACACTGTTATTTTACTGCACTTCTTTTGTTGAAGAGGAAGTGGTGTCATTGAATAGAATTGCCTCATCAGACACTCTACAAAAGTGCCAAGTTGTAGCCATCAATAGGGAAATAGCAGATGTGAAGGCTAGTTGGCATCAAAGAATATGAGTGGGAAAGCTTTCCTATGGGAAAGAAAGTGCTTCATTACTCTTTATCTATACTCAGAATATTGGTTCTATCAAGCTTTCAGAAAATTAGAGTATGATGGCTTTCATGACTCCAGCTCTGAACAAGTCACTTTAAAAACAATTAAAAAGTCAGATAGCTATCCATGTGGGAAGTTGTACCAAGTGAATAGAATTTTATTAGTTTTTAAACTTAAATGCTGCAATTTCTTCTCTTTCTGAAGAAAGCAGTTCCCGTGCAATGGCACTGGGACAAGGACTGCCTCCCTAGGTGATCATTGTAGATGAGTATAAATGTTGCTTTTAGAGCTGTTCATAGGATACAAACAACGTTATCGTTTTCTACAGTATAAATGTTTAAAAACTTTAGTGCAGAAAGTTTCTTGTTTTGGGACTGCCTTGGGTATTCATATTTGTTTCTTTTTGTGAACCATGTAAACGATGTTGGTCCACACAGGAACTACTGCAGAAAAACTGAGTTTCAATACATCAATCAAGGTCATTCTCTTCAAAGAATTCATTCCTGTCGGGAATGGCAAAACTGGAGAGTCAGTGAATCATAGATAGTATTTGTCAGTGTAAGAGCTTGTAGTTGCTGATAGCAGTTGAATGCTTTTCTGAGCAAATGTAAAAAGGAGCAGGTGTTAGTACAGATAGAGTACTTGCAAGGAAACATTCACTGATGGATGGTGTTGTTCATTCACTTTGCAAACTTGTAAGATAGTTTGTTTTAGAGAAGGTGAATTAGATTTTGTGTGGTTGAGACTGATTATGCAGGGTTTTTCTCTTTGGATAAAGAGCTCAATTTTTAATCATATATCTTTCTCTAAGAATATCTCTAGTTAGAGGGAGGGATACATATTTCTTATAAAACATTGAAGCAAGTTTGTCTCCTCATTGATCTTTAAATCAAAATACTGCTTAATGGAAGTTATGCCTTTAGCTGCTTGGTTATTATTTAGAGTAAATATATTTATTGGCAATATGAAGAAGGAGTCAGCATTAATTATCTAAAAGCACCTTTCTCACTGAAATCCAGCATGGATTGAAAATTAATTGTCCCTGGTCCTTGGGCTGTGCTAATACTATTAAACAAATAACTGCACTATGACACACTGAACCAAAGGTTGCACTGACAGTTTAGGAATTTAGAGCCAGAATAGAATCTGATTTGCTGAGTACTCTGAGGTGCTTCAAATTCCTCTGCCTCCAAAGTTCACAACAGGGGAACAACAAAGTTCACAACAAAGTTCATAACTGAGGACTTTGATATTAAGAACTTAAATGAACATCTCATGGTATCTGTTGAGATTGGTCTTTCGTTTTAGAGTACTGTGTAATGATGTTTACAAGCAAGTTGCTTCTGCCTTCAGTGCTTACAGATCTATTTGGCAACAAGAGAAAATGACTTTGCCTTTGGATTTAAAATGAAGCTGAGGCATTCCTGTCATACATTAGCCAACACCAATATTTTTCCCTCAATAAACATAGACAAAAGCACCATAAAAAACTGTAAAATCATGCGTTTTGTGATTTTGCTGCTCTCCATCAACAATTTATCAAAGCAAGCAAAACAGAGATAGCAATAAGATTTATATCTGTATCTAACATGCATAGAAGTTTGCAACTTGGAAGTTTGCAATTAGGTTCTTGTTCTAGGTAGCAAATTCATATTAGTAATGGAGAGAATAATCTTATTTAATTATGCTAAGAAAGTTAAATATCAGTGTCTTGAAGTTACAAAAAACACTCCAAGCTGAAATCTTCAGTCTTATCTAATATGAGGGGACACAGACAAAGCTTTTTTTCTATTGCTGTGTTACAATGCTTCCATACTTGCTCAGAAACAAATGACCCAGAGTTTCAGCCAACCATATTGGCTGTAAGCACTGAGATTCAGGGTCAAGTTTACCTGCGAGATCATCTGTAAGTGTCTATTCTGACAGCTTTTCACCTGGTCTAATATCTGTTGCTTTAATCAAGATTGCTTTAGAAGTGCAATGATCCCCAGAGTATATTTTTAGTTTATTTACCATACATCTTTTTTAGAAAGAACTGAGAATTGTAGTTTTCAGAGTGGGAATATATGGTTTGAAAATATGTAATATGGAGCACATCCTCTAACTGTGTTTGCATAAGTCACATTAAAATTAGCCTTTTTCAAGGCATCGTGAAAAAAAAAAAAGAGAAAACCAAATCCCTATAGACCAAAGTTGGTGACAATATTTGATTGTCCTACAGGTAGATGTCTCATTCATTAAATATTGGAGTTTAGCTAATTAGACTATATGAACGGTATTATTTTTTTACTGTAGGTCTCCTGACAGTTTTCTGAAAACACTGAGCATTTTAATTGATTACTAAAACAATAAAGTCTAAAGAATTAAGTTAAACTACTTTTCCCCAGGAACTGCATAGTGATTCAATAAAAGATGAGGAATAAAGCTGCTCCAAAGCTCAGCTGTAGGAAACTTAACACATGGATACAAGCAGGTGCCATGAAGAAAAATGTTTATCAGAAGAATCTGATCCTGTAATTACTGCAGGATAGTTTTTTATCATATCTTTTTCATAATGACATGCATTATCAAAACAATTGTATCATATGAAACTTTGTGCACCTTACTAAGGACAGTGGCTTTATTGCTTTTTTGTTTTACTGCTGAAATTTTTATCTCTATGCAATCCCAGTGGATTGTGCTGAAAGTCTCTAGACAAATAGATGGGTATCAAATCAGATAATTGATTTACAATTGTAGCCTTCTATGTAGAGTTATCAAAAGCTCTCTCCTCTAAATTTTTTTTTAAACTAGTACACTCAGAAATCCACTTTGCCAGAATGTTTTCTACTAAATTGGTCAACAAAAAGTACATGAAAATTTGCTGCAGGATGTTCACAGACTACTGATGCAGAAATGTACGGAATAAACAGAGCAATGCTGTTACTGGTGACTTCAAGTGCATGACATTAACAAGTGTGGGGTACTATTAAATTCACTGTTTCTTTTAGTGAAGCAAGGAACTAACGACACCGGGGATTTGAAAGATCTTAAGGAATATATAGATTTTTTAAAATGCTAAATTATAGGTATAAATTTATACTTAAGAGGCAGAGAATATTGCTAGAATGTCTGCTAATATCCTTCCCCTACCTTCCTTGTGTCAACTACTGAATCATACCACTCCTTTCGGATTGATAACATTCATCTCTGGTTTCTGGTTCTCTTCAGGGTCTTGGTTGCTCCAGGTCAGTTTGTTTTCTTGTTTTAATCTGAAAAATGAATTCTTAAATTAGAGCTAATGCTTTTGAGTAATTGTGCTTTAAATTATACCTATACGGAAAACTATTTTAGTTCTAGTGTACAGTCAGAAGAAAAATATCATACACCAATGCACTTTCTCATGAAAACAGTATCTTTTTCTCTCATGTTTTTACAAGACAATTATGCCATGCTTATTCCTATGTTAACTTCAGAGACTTGCAACTCAATTCCCAGCTAATTGTTGTATTAGTGATAATGGCTCATGCTGTGGGTTGGGCTTTTTGGAGGTTTTTGTTTGTTTCTCTCTTGGTTTGTTTTGTTTTATTAGCTTTTACTGTCTATCTTTTGTTTGTCTCCAATATCCTAGGCACTATGTTACTATAGATTTACATTAAAGCCCTAATGTGAATTCTAATAGTTAAAATCTAAGTGAAATTGGTGGTGTAGTGCAATTCATAAAAGCCACAAACCCTTGGATGGATTCGCATCAGTGATTTAATTTTCATGTAGTGACAAAAATTTCTCTTTGCTGCACAATCCCATGCATTAATGTGATGATCTGCTTACCACTTTCTGCAATAAACAAAGTGATTCAGCTTTCTCATGTCCAAACATCTTCCTGTCATGGAAAGCTTTTCCCTTGCATAGGCCATCTGGGATCTTAACAGCTTGCTTGCCTCCAGCTCTTCTGGTACTTCCTCAGCCCTCAGCTTTGTGTTAACGCAGTGAAGTTTATACATGCTCAGTACACTCAAAGGACAGAGCTGTTTTATTACAGAGGCAGTTGTACAGAAAAAACCAGCTTCATTAGAAAAAAAAAAAAAAAGAAAAAAAAAGAAAAAAAGCAAAAGAACCAACAAAAAGCCCCCAAAAGCCCCCAAACCAGGAAAAAAAAAAAAAAAGATATGAAGTAAATTAAGATTAACACTTAACTGTTGTGTGGCACCCTGAACCTGTAACCATTTATTCAGTAACTTAATTAAACCAAACTGTGTCCAGAAAATCTGAAACTTGGATCTAATTTTTGGAGTTCACAATACAATACTGTCTACAAAACAGTTTTATGGAGAGTTACACTTACCAGGAACTTAAAATAGTCTGGGTATGTAAATATTAATAACAGTGCAGCTTTGGAAGTGTTCTCAGACAATTGTACATAAAGAAAATTATTACTTTCCTAAAATCTTTATAATTTAGTATTTCCTCATTTTTTATACATGGATATAGCCAATGATACAAGCTTGTAAAAAATAAGCCTATCATTTTTAAATCACCGCTGGTGAAACTACCACAACAGGCCTTTAGTGTTGATTTGTCCCCAGCAGCAGGACTCCTCTGTCATTGGACATTATTGTGAAGATGTAACATGTATGTTATATCTTTCCATCTGTCTAGCATTGCTATTTATCACAGGCAGCAGAGAAGTAAGTGCTTATTATGTGGCTTGAGATCAGAACACTGAAACCCCTTTTAAAGTTCAGAAAGGATGAACAAATCTCTGTGATTATTTGGTTGCAGGGCTGAGGTTTAAGAGTTGGGTTTTTTATTCCTCAGAAAATGTATTTTTAAATTAGATTCTCTGAAACTACATGCGATGTTTTTTGCTCGTATTTCTAAACTCTGTGATGCCTTTGTGTAAATTCTGCACAATGACAAAATTGTTAAATACAGCTAGATCTAGCCCTAAGTCCTCTGCCATTAGTCTTATGGTCCTTTTAAGTTCTGTCATTATGGTTTAAAGCCGTGGTTGAAAGCAATTATTTGGATTAATTTTATGACAAGAATTTTATGAGACATTGATGCTTCTCTTGGTATGTACTCTGGCTGCCCAACTCTCTCATAGCCTAATCTGGTGCTTCCTTTGCTTCCATACAAGACAATGGCAGGTTGTTATTCTCCTTTAGGTCCTGATAAATAACATATGGCTAGTGGCATTCTACAACATGCTATTCTTTATCTCTCAAGTGACTTCAATCCATCCCTTGAAAATGGTTGACAATATCTAAAATTCAAGCAACAAGAATAAACTGCTGTGTGTTGAGGTGAAAAATAAAATAAATTTATTTTTAATCTCGCCTTTCTCAGTGGAGAGCATGAGGAGGGGTCTAAGAGGATCCCACAAAAACCTTTGCAGGCCCAGTGACATATTTTCCCACAGGATTTTCCAGAAGGTCATGTAAAAGTGGAAGATGGAAATCTTTCCTCAGTTTCTGTCTTCATTTTCTGAGCCCATCTAAAGTCTGGAGGTGTATGGACAGTGAAAGTGCTCGGATAGGGTCCCTTATTTTATCATCCTGTCCACTCATGCTGCCTAATGAAAGTATCTTGTCCTTGCAATTAAAAGGTCTTTCAAAAATTTTTATACATGCAGAAAAGCAATTTCCAACAGAAAAAAAAAATATTTCAGTGTAAAAATCTCATCAGTTTAGTAAGTGTTGCTATCAGATTTCTCTGGATGAATTCACCTGAATTCACTTATCTTTCTGGCTTAAACCAAGTCATTCATCTTCCCTGGCTTCAGAGCACAACCTGACTGAGTTTTTTATTTCTCTTCCATACTTAATGTAAGATTGGGATAGTTAGAGAATTGTTCTGTGGAGATATCCTCTTTTTCCTTTTCTGTTGTCTAAAAAGTGAATCTCTATGAATAGCTTAGCTTGTAACAGGTGAATAACTTTTGAAGGTCTAAAGAAAGCACCATAATTTTCTCTCTAACTGTATGTAATTTAATTTTCTGAGTTATTTTCATTCAGGAATTTTGTAGCTACTTTTTTTAAGTTTTGAAAGCTTATAAACAGTCTTTTACCCCTTTGGGTTATATGCCAGTTGGGTAGCTCACCCATTTACTTTAGGAATTTGGTTATTCTGTGTCCTCTTTCTTTTCTTCCCTTCTAGTTGACTGAAACTGTATCTTTAGTTTTGATGGTTAAAAACTCATTCTACTAAATCATTAAAGAAATACCATGCCATATTAATCTCTGTTTTAAAATACACTGTCCAAGTGCTAACCATAACCAAACATGTTTTTCTTATAATAAAAATTGGTGAAGGAAGTAATTCTGAATTTAATAAGCATCCTTATTTTAAAATAAACTGCAGAGTTGATATATTGATTAAAGAATATTAATATTGCATTAAATTTTTATAGCACTACTCCCAAGTTTACCTATCTAAATTACTCAGATAAAATTATATATCCATCATTCTCCTAAGATGCCATCTGTTCCACAGATAACTTAGGTAACTAATTGCTCCTTTAGTATTTAAATCCCCAATTGCCACCTGTCCCTTCAGTCAGCAATTTCATTAGTTTCCTGAGAAAGTTTTCTTCTGACGTTATGCAGAAATTACTAAGTCTGGCTGTTCTGAACAGCTAAGTTCCCACTTTTAAGTCTCACTGGGGACCTAACATTCCTCCAGGGACTGGTCTGGAAACGGTATGACTGGATCTTCCTTGATTCTAACAATGACAGCAGTGTCATTATAACTTGGTTTTAGCTGGTGATTCAGTTTGTAGAAAATACATTAGAAAGAATAACTGGATTTTTTAATGCCAAGACGTTTGAGGGGGACGTCTTTGCGTCCATAACATTTAAGATATTCCGTTTTTGTGTATCATTATGAGCAAAAGAGCAAATAGATAAATAGATCAACATTCTTAAATAAGAGAAGGGAAAGAAGGCATTTAACACATCTGAAAATTCAGGGTCTGCTTCACTGGAATGCTAACATGTCTCATCCCAAACAACCCTTTGTTACTTAGTTTACTCAGGTGGACTGTAAGTTTTCTGGGTTTTTGTCAATGGTATGCATACAGGATGGAAGAAAAATTCTGTGTAACTTGTATTTCCATTCTATTTATGCTTTTTAAGGTGTAAATTTTGTTTCTAGATAGTTTATTTTAATTTAGATTGTTTCGGTTTAGTATCTTCAGTAGACATATGTCCTCTCCTTCTTGGTGTGATGTCAAAGATACAAGGTGCAGAAAACTGAGGCCATTCTACTTAGAACATTGAGTGTGAACGTTTGTTGTTGTTTAAAAAAAAACAGAAGCAGAAAGAAAAATGGGGGAAAGAAAGAAGAGAAAATTGCTGCTTCATAGCAAGCTATGTATTTCAGACAAACTAGGATAGCTTTAATTTGTACTCTGCCTATTTGAATAAGGTATTTAACATAGTAATTACTTGAGTATTCATGTTCAATAATTGCTATAGCACATCTGCAAAGAATCTAATTTCCTTGCCTTAATATCTGCAAAATACAGGATATTTTCAGATTATAATTTTTAATCTTCAATTTAGTAAAAGTAAACATTAAAACCCAAAAAAACAAAAGTCCAACAAAAGGCAATTAAAATGTATATATTAAAATACAAAACAGTAATTTTGCTTATTGCTGTGACTTATTACATTTTGCATATTACTGTGATAACACTGAAGTGCTCGCATCACTATCCATTATAAGTACGCAGTTAGTTAAAGCAAAAAAATTAGGAAACCTCCCAGCTGGAGATGATTATTGCCTCCATCAATAGTATCCCTAAAAATGAAGTGAAGTGATGGAAAATACCATATTGGTAGAAACTAATCTGACCTCTGCCAAAGAGATTGTTGCTGGAGTTCTATATTCTCAGGGAATATTTTACGTGATCAATTAAATCAATTAATAACTGAGGTTGAGATCTGAAGGAAGCCTCTTCTGAGGTGTTAAAATTTAGTTTTACAATGTAGCTAAAATTGTTTTGCTTAACTCTTCTAATGAAATAAGCTTAGCCCAGCAACTGCCATTTCCATGGTGAGTGGCTTGTGAACACGTTTTAGTGTTAGTAACAAAACAGTGCTTCCTTTAGGTTTCTTTGGAAGTTTTTTGTCTTTCTACTATATAGGACATATATAGCACATGTAGCACTTCCATTCTTGGTTACATCTTTCTCAACTTGTCATTTATACTTCAGAGATGAAGTATTCTTTTTACACTCCAAAGCCTGATCTTGCACTTCACATAAGTGACATTAAAGGACATCAACAGTCCTTATGACTACACCTCACTTGTTACCTCTCTGTTGATGTTCCCTTTGTTTAGGTATCCAGGATACTAAAGGATGGTGTAAATCAGTAGAGTGTGTTTTCTGAGCACTGGCTTGTTATTTGACTCTTCCTTATGTTTGCAGTGTTTCTTACTGTTAGCTTTCGCATGAATATGATCCCAGAAAAATGAGCTGCATAATCCCTGCGACATTTAATGACAAAATGGAAATGCCAATAAAAATTGCAGCAATAGCATATTATAAAATCAGATAAACAAATCATTAGAATTTAAGTCTGTACTACTTCCTATTTACTATTAATTACTATCAAGCAACAGTCTGTTAATCATGAACCTTAAATTTCTGTTTTTAAAGCTGTTTTCTGTAACCTGATATGGTCTGTTCATAAGGACTATTTTGAAAATTAGGTCAATCATGACAAACTGTCAGCTAAGATTTTATATATATATATACATATGTGTGTGTGTGTGTGTGTGTGTGATATATATACTTAGAACATACACACACACATATATATGTGTTGTGTATATATATGTATGGTGCTTGTGTGTGTGAATATATATACATGTACACACATTATATTATATATACATACAATAGATGAAGATAGATGATATAATCTAATTATGAGGGAAATACTTTAAGAGAAAAGAGCTTCTCTCTCCCCAGATCTTAATGCAGAGAAACATATAATATTTGGTGCAGTCTCTTTCTCCCTGCCTGATCTTCATGGCATATGGGAGATTATCCCCAGTCACATGCCTTTTTAGATAGATACACTGTTAGATGTCTGTGCATTCTTTGAGACGTCTCCAAATTCTGTATCCCAGCAGACATAATAACCTTGTTTGGATCACTTTCTTTGTGCACAATAAACTAATCAAGTGAGAGAGCCTTTTGCCCCTCTGCGGAAAGCACACACATTAATAAGTATTTGCAGGGGTCACAGGTAAACTCCAGAGTGGAACTGTACGTGACTGAAAACACAGCCAAATCACAAGAATGAGCATGTATCAGTTAGAAATTACTCTACTGTAAAAAAAAAAGAAAAAAAAAAGAGAAAAGTGTAAGTATTTTAAACTAAAAAATAAAGAATAAATCCCAAACAAAGTACATTTCTTTTTCCCTCAGACTAATTTCTACCTGCAATATTTTAAGTTTCTGAGACCTTGGAACTCACCTGGTACCCTTGTGATCTTGAGGAAACTGGAATTTTCAGTAACTATGATAAGTCACCACATAGATCAATTGAACTGCTTTGTAAGGGCAATAATATACACAAGATAAATATGTCGAAGCATTTCTTTTTAAAATGCTTTGTAAAATTCAACTACTTCCAATGAACAGGTGAGGCACTGTTTTTAATTTATGTAATGGGCTCTTCTTTGATTGCTGTTTATGACAGAGATGAATTCTGTAGAATTTGTGGAAAGAAGTTGCACAAAGGAACAGTGGCTTTCTGTCCCTGGGGTTAGACAGTCTAAATCATGACAGCTGGTTGGTTATGGCTCCCAGCTGCACTTTGTTAGCAAGAAATTTCCTGAGCACCCCAGTACTCCAGCCATGCCGAGTGACCATATGGAAGTTTAGAATTTGGCTTGTGGTTACTATCACCATCATGGTATGGCACTTCTGAATTTTTCCAACACTTTAGATCCACGTTAATGATTTCATGGGGTTTTAACACATTATAAGCTTTTTTTCTGTTTATGATCATCTCATTACTTAGGAGAATATGGACTGAAATTAGTTTGGGGTTATTTCTAGCTAAATGAAATCTAGGAGAGTCTATATTGTCTCTTTAGACTTGGTTTCTAAAACACATAAATCTTGTAACTTTGTCTAGAAAGGCATGAAAATGTCTATTGGCTGGCTGAAATAATATAAATCTAGGAATATGCTCTATGCTTTGGTAGTTGTGGCACTAGAACAAGAAAAACTGCCTCTATATGGACACCTCTAATTTAAACAAATCACAGCAACTGGTCAAAAATGTAAGAATACAAGCATGGCTACCATTGAAGCTCTTAGCTCAGCATGTTGTTTATGACAGCAGTCAGACTGGGGTAAAATCTGAGTAAGTAACATGCACATAGTGATACTTGTCTGAATTGGTAGTGATTTGTAGCTCATATCCTTTTCGAGATAAAAGTAACACCATTTATATTTAGTAACTACATTGCCAGAATAAAAGGCAGATGTGAAGATTGCTGCTTTACAATGACATTACTTTTCTTCCAAACTGTCTTGCAAATCACTTGAGTCCACTTCTATTTTTTGTAGTAGAAATGCTTGTCAGTGTAGTCACGATTTTTCCAGATGTTTCAGGGATGGTAGAAACAGGTCTGTGAAACACTTAATAGACTTGCAGGTCTCTATTTTCGGATGCAAAAACCCAAGAAAATTTGATAGTGGAAAAAAAGCTGGGAGGCTAACTGACAGTGAAGGTAAGATCTGGAAGAATTATGAAGGGTCAGACAGATTGTTCCTCCACTGAAGACTTGGCAAAGGGAATAGGATCATTCCTGACATGAAAGGGAACTGGATGGCTTGCCAGGTAAGGTCAAGCTTTCTACATTGCTCACCTGCTGCCTTATTCTGCAAATGGTGCACAGAATCTTTCCTAGTCATCATTCTGCAGCCAGCCCTGTCTGTGGCCTTGTAAAAGGCTCCAGGAATGCAGTTGTGTCTCATCACTTCTGTCAGTTTTCTCCAAATGTTCATAGATCCAATCACATATACCCTATCAAGATAATTTCAGGATGTTGGAGATTAGACCTGTATTTTCCCCGATATCTTGCTTGGAGAGTTTTGGTTCTAAGTAAAGGGATTTGCTCATCTGTCCTGTTAAATAATGTATTGTGTTAAAATATGTGAGTAAAATAGCACTATGCAGTGCAGCAAAAGTTCTTATAATGTGTGACGCTTAAAAGTGCTGCCACATACTGTATATTCAACTGCATCTTTTATCTTTTATCCTGTAATCACAGCCTACTGACAATTAGATTTTGAATATGTAAACTGTTTATTATATACTTCATTAAGTATTCTTTTATGAAGTTATTTGTGGATTTCACTTAAAAAATATAGCTGCATATAGAGAGATTTTTGAAAATGTCCTGTAACTTTTATACAGATATAGCTGGTCATATGCTGGTCTTTAGACTCACCTTGTGGTGAGAGGGCATAATAGGTTTAGGTTCCCTTGGCTTCAGTGCACACTTCCTGCCTTCTGAGAAGTGAGAGGGGAACAGTGAGTGGCAGTCACACTGTAGGGAGCAGTCATTGTTACCTGCTTCCCAGTGTAGCTCTTTACTAACAGGATGTGAAAAAGGTTGTTCAGGTTTTGTTCTGAAAGGGAAAGACCCATGACTGTGAATCAACATGTGTATAATTGGTCCTCTATCAGCAGTCACTTATTTGGTTTTGCTGCCTGGGTGGGCTCTGATAATGATGTGAAAACTGTATTAGCCATTACAGCAGCTTACCCTGTTTTATTATCTCCTTTTTAGACCTGAGTCCAAGACCAAAACTCCCAAGTTTGGCCTCTGTTTATCAAGTGATGTTATTACAAATCAGGCCACTTAATGTGTCTTTTTTCTTCAGTTTCTGTATTGAAAAAAGGAGGTTATATTTAAATACTTCAGTGGGTGATGTTAGGAATGGTTTGTATTTGATTAGGACTTTGAAAATGAAAGGTTTGATTCTGCATTGTTTTCTCTCTTTGTCTGACAACCCTTCTCATCCAAGACTATGAGAGGGTTGTTTTTTGCATTGTCTTCTCCAACCTCCCTTCCCCACATTTTTCTTTCTAAACAAAGGATCAATATCTTTCTTCATAAATTATCTGTGAAGGCCTGCAAGGAACCAATGTCTTAGACCAAAGAGAGAGAAGCTGAAATCCTACTCTTTTTCCCTATACATGCAGGAGAAAAGGCTGAAGGATGTAAGGAAGTTTTCACTGGAGAATTCTAAGCCAGGAATTATCTCCAGTTCTCACAGCCACCATGAAATAAAAATATGTGTCTGATCTTTAGGCTGAGAGGGTAGTACAGTGTGCATTGTCGTACATAGAAGGCACTTCCTTTTTGGAAATCCCAGGAACAAAACATGTAATTTTCCCCCTGAAAAATCTGTGAACTGGGGAGAGTTCACATATTTCTCTCCATATTTTGGTGGGTCATTTAATTTACTTGTTTACCAGCAGGTCAGTGAAATGAAAACCCCAAACAATGAAGTAAAATAATAACATTTTTAAAAACAAGGACCATAGTCGTGCTAGGGTGTTTCATACTTAATTTGTGCCATTGGAGAGAACAGTTCACAGTGCCTTTATTTTCTGCATCATTTTAATAGAAATCACATGACACCAAATAACAGGAAAGCGGTGAAAAAACCACATGGATATATATGGAAATATATTATTTCAGATGACTCTAAAATTAGATTAGGCAGTGAAAATGTAATAGAAACTCATCTTAATGAATCCTAGAAATGTTATCAGAAAGAGATCACAATGCTGATATCATAGCTTCTTTTTTCGCTTATGCCTCCACAGAATTTCTTTATTCCTCAGTATAGTGTAAGGTCATTCATATTAAAATCCAATACCTCCTCAAAATAGGCCGACTAAGGATTTCTCTGGAAATTAAAAATAATGCAGGATTACATGACAGAGAAAAAACTAAAAAGATGGTAGATTGTCATCAGAAATTATCATA
This sequence comes from Ifrita kowaldi, assembly GCA_013398055.1. Taxonomy (NCBI): domain Eukaryota; kingdom Metazoa; phylum Chordata; class Aves; order Passeriformes; family Cinclosomatidae; genus Ifrita; species Ifrita kowaldi. The sequence continues at coordinate 749,165 of VZRS01001244.1, forward strand.
ATTCTAGCATAGATGAAAAAGTTGCTTTAAGATGGGTCATGAGAGCATTTATTGCTGCTGATTTAAAGGAATTTAGCTGACTCCTACATTAATAGTGTGTGCTATTTGTCTCCAGTCAAGATTTTCCTCCCAGTTTCACTGGGAAAAAAAACAAAAACAACACAAAAAATATTTAGTGGTCTTCAGAAACTTTTTAAATTGAAATAGCAAGTTTAACATGAATGACAGTGTGAAAACCCCATCAGACCATTATCTTAAAATAATTCTATAAAATAATACAGGTATTTGGAAAAAATGGAGTCTTCAGTAATAATCTTCTAATTTTTATATTTTGGACAGTATTTTTTAAATGCAATTTATATAAAAAAGTGCAGATTGAGAAGTTGTACAGACCTGCTACATTTTCATTCATCAACTGTCAGGTAAGTATCCTCACAGTATCATTTAATTCTGATTGGCAGCTTTTAGGTGCTCACCTCATCTCATTTCTTCCCTTAGAAAATTGCTCACTTTCAGCTTATTATCCCTCCATACTCTCTGTATGTCTGTACTACTAAGGCAGTCTGGCAGCGTGTGACGGAAGGAAGCTGGAAAATTGGTAGCCTGCAGAGCATGTCTTCACTCTCAAGCTTTCTTGCTCTCTTGGTGCTCCTGCCACTAGAGCTCCTATTCACAGTATGGGATGAAGTCTTGATCACAAAGACTTCTGTCAGAAGAGTTTGACCTATCTTTAGCTACTGATATCTCATTAGATAAAGTTTCTCTCTTCCTAAATGAATTCTGAACATGTGCTTTGTTTTCAATACATGAGCTTTGTTTTCTCCATTGTTGTGGGGCTGATTTATTTAGATTAGGCGCCTTACCTGTGCTTGGCCCTGCATTGCAGACAAATTACTACAGCTTTTAGAGGATTTTGACAGCTGCCTGTATTTAGCATTGCAAGTTTATTTCTTATACTTCTCTACCGCTCTCTCCCCTCCTGTCCTTGCTGTCCCTCCCAGCCTACAGTCAGCTTCTAATAAACACTATGTCAGGAGTAATAGGGGAGTTATTGTTTAAAAGCTGTAGAAAAAAGCAAGCAGGAAAATCCTCAGGATACCCTTCGCAATGGTCCTGATTTCGCCGTGCAAGATCTGATGCAACAGTCAGGAAAATGTGAGCCTCATAGTGGTCTTTAGAGAGGAGCTAGTGTTAAAATGGAGCAGAGGTTAAGATTTTAAAGAGGTTACTTTGTTTTAAAGACTGTTTGTCACAGAATGAATATTGTGGATGATTAAGTCCTCAGAGGTTGAAATTCCATTAAATGTATTTTTTCTAAAATACTAAAGGTTATTATTTTTTAGGTTGTAAGTGTATCGTTGTTCACAGGTTGCACAATGATAGAAATAATATCATATCAAAGATTCATCAACTTGTTTTCAAAGATTCAAGCCATGCAATAACAGAAAACTTGCAGTGACAAACCTCTTTGTTTGAATAACTCTACAATTCATTTCTTTTTACTGCATTAAGTTCATGGTAAAAGCAATCAAAGCTGAAAGCTGATTAAACTGTTATATTTCATCTTTATTTCCTGTATAAATCTTAGAGACTAAATAAGATGGGAGAAGAGTAAATAACAATAAAAGATTGCACACATTATGCTCTTGATTTATTTTCCTCTGACTTTTTCGATGTTTGTAATTAATTTTCTGCTGGGCATCAGATTTTCCTTGATATGTTCCTTTTTGCTAGTGGGGAAAGATATAGTAGCAACAAGATCATGTAACTAAGTTCTCTGGGCTCAACTATGAGAACACAAAAGTATAATAGAAATATGTTAACCAAAAAAACCAAGTGTTTTGAAAATGGTCATATAAGAATTGGGCTACTTCTATTGTTCCTGAAGAATATTAGAGCAAGACTTCTAAAACTTCTTAGTTGTAGGTTTTCCATACCAGCTTCCAAACCATTGTCTGTCCCCTTTAAATATTAGGAGAATTAGTTATTATGACAAAACAATATATGTTTGGTTTCTATGTTAGAGTCCATGTCCTGGAATGGAATGCCTAAAATCTGTTTGTTCTTCTCATTGTACGTTAACACCTGCTGATCTACTGACTGGATTTAGCATAACACAACAGCTTTCTTCACAGATACCCCTGTTACCTCAATTTCAGTAGGCAGAAATTCATAATGATATAAATACATCCTGTATGATATAGTATGTGTCTAAAATTCTCTTCTAAACACACTAGGAAGAGCTGTGAACTTTAGTGCAATATCTACCTATGAAAATACCTAAATATCTGAATGTTCCTGCATGTAATATACACTCAAGCACCAAACACCTTGAGCTCCTGCACTTTCTGCAAACTCTTACCTCTGTGCTCACATCATCTTCAGGTGACAGAAGTCTTGCCCTACTATGCTTTAAAACTTTTGAACACAAAAAAAGAGACATGTAAGAAATTCTCATGAAAGTGTATTTTTGAGTAATTAAGAAGTTGATTATTTTCTTTTGTGTTTTGCTTTTCTTTTGTGCATTGTCTTTGCTCCTACAACAACAGGGAGTTCCCCTCCTCCACATTTACTTTGAACAAGTATACCTGAAAGTTTAAAATATATCGAAACAACAATAGCAAAACAAAACATCCCTTATCCAAAAGAAACTGCAGAGACATAAAACTTATCTAATAGACCTCTGTTAAAGATTAATCTTTAATAAAAATCTGAAATACTCATGGGTTCATTACCAGCAAACAGATAAGTTTTGGCTTTTTGAGGTGAGAAAAGTGTCTTGGCTTTTTTGAGTAATTATATGATACACTTAAATATTTTAGGTTTTTTTTAACATGAAAGAAAGACGAACTTCCAGAAAGATTTTCAAAATAATACTGCACCATTTGTTCTGAATGAATTTTCATTTCTTCATAGATCCATGCCCGTGTTATTATCTATACCCATTTACTGGCCTTCACCATGGCATGACCTCATAACCGAGCAGGAGTTCAGGAGCTCAGAAAGCCAGATTCCAGAAGTCTGAAGAACTTTGATGCAACAGTCAGTCTTATGCCATGTCTCTTTAAAAGAATGAATTTGGTTTTATGCAACAAAATTTATCCTATTGTTTCGAACAAATATCCTGGGATGATGCAACATGTATATTTGTCCTAAGGTGGCTAAGCTACTTTCTGGGCTGCCTGTTTTCTTTCAGAACACTAAAAAAGAGAATCAATCTTATTCTTTAAGTACTAGATCTAAGCAAACCCACAGGTTTCACTTGCTTTTCTTTCACAACTTACATTTTTCTAGTAATTTATATTTCACAGAGCTTACCTGAGCTGGTTCATATCATTGTTTGCAGCAGCATTTAGTGTTAAAATCAGAAGTGTCCGAAAGGAGATTTGGATTTTAGAACTTATTTCTTCTCCTTCTCCTTTCCTCCTATTCTTTGCTCTCTATTCTGCTAAATGCATCAGAAAAATGTAAAGAACTGTCACTCTTGAAAACTCAAATCTTTAAGTTATATCAAACACGAATATTTCAAGTTGCTTTCAGTTTCATCAAGATACATGCACACATTATATTAATGTGGATAACACACATATACACAAAGTCCCCCTTAATAATTTTTAGTCTTTTGAATCATGTCTGCATCTTATCACTTTGGGAAGTTTGTCAAATCTGTTTTGGCTCAAAGGTTCTTGTATTTACATGACAATCCAGCTGTTGCTCTTTGTCCTTTTTTACTACCTTTGGGAAAAATCCTTTTTCTGTAACATCAAAAGTGCATGGGTTGAAGTAGATATTGACCCATAACCGGGAAGCTTTATTTCAGTCAAACCATAAGGGAAAAAACTAATGTGGTCTTTGGAAAGACTTATTTTTAAATAAAGAATCAGTAATAATAATATTCACAACTTAAGGAAATATTTATTTGATAAATTCACAGCCCAGATTAAATATATATTCTTGATTAACACCCTATATCAACTATGCTATTCATTTGATCTCTTGCACTTACAGCAATATCAGATAACCTAAGCAGAGTGTATGTGTACATGTATGTACATATAGTCTATATAAATTGGACATGCACATTCATGCACATCCAAATGCTTATGAAGTCATATAATTTGGTTTCAGATACTCTGGTAGACAATTTTATCTTCTTTGTCAAGGCTTCTCAGGCCACCGTGAATATACCACTGATACCACTAATACACAGTAATTTTTTTTAACTACTATTCTTTTACTACTTTTTTTCATTAAATGTAATTTTTCATGTTCTTTCATTCAACCTTCCACTCTTTTAATTATTTATTTTCCTTTGCATATTTGATTGCCTTCGGTATCATAGTTGAAATCCTGTTCGTACCCCTATTTATAGATTCCAGCTTCAGAGGTAGTTACCTTGGAAACTGTTTAAAGTGCACCTTCTTGACTATTTGTTCTATCAAATCACTGAACTGCCTTCTTTCCTTTTCCATCTTTTGCTCCGCAGAGCTTGGTACTAGTAAGCAGACTTGGCCAGCTTATGTCTAACTATAACTGCCTTTCTTAGTGACTCAAGGTCACAGTACAGTAGGTGTCTTCTCATTTTTAGGCAGTCACGAAATGTCTACCATATATGCTTTTCTGCTAGCAGCTGCTATTAGCAGCAAAGTTGTACAGCAATAATAGGTCTAATGAAAAAATTTCTTCAGAGAGCAGTAATAGTTACTGCTTCTCTTTCCCATACACTTCCCCTTACTGGGATGTGGAAACAAGCAAAGTGAGGATGGTGAAGAAAATTATTTACTTAATAATAATTATTATTTTGAGAACAATAGAACAGTATAAACAAAGTCATTTGTGATTTCTCAGGATCAGAATTCTAGTAATACAGGTACAAGGTTGAAGCTTCTTATCTTCATCTGGTCTTAAATGAAACAGCTCTATTGAAATTATTAGTGTCTCAAGATTAATGTATTGGTTCTGTCTTGATGTCTCTCTGCTTTTATGTCATATTTGAGCTGTCTCAAAAGTCCTGACAAAAACAACAATGCTTATATTTTATACTGAGAGTGGCAGGAAATTGGGAAGATATTTATGAACAGAGATAAACAAAGAAAATTTCTTTTTTGTTAGTGTAAGGCTCAAATTGAATATGCAAATGAGAACTTCACCTGTGTAACCTTACTTTTATAACCAAATGAAATTTATAGCATTCTCTAAATATTTATACATTATTTATAAGCTTTGAAATAGGCTCTTAAGCTTCATCAAAAACATAAAAAATGTCCTCTTTATATTAATACAAGTAAAATGGTCCTGAGTGCTTGCTACTGTGGAGGCTTGTCATATTCCATATTGGCTCTCCCTTTCCACCACTTACCTCATCATGTTAAATTAGGATTAAGAAAAAAGTTCACATTCTCTTCCTTGATCGGAAGAGCAAATTGTGCTATGTCAGTATTTTTTCCAGAATAGATTGCATCTTGATCTATTCAGAAGACCTATAGCTGTCTAGGCACAGGTCATGTATTTGAAAGGATAATGAGGAGTTTACTTCCACAGAGTTTTCAGAAGAGATAGTTTCAACCCTCCCAGATGACCTCTCTCTTGCAGATCATTGCAGATGTATAAGGTGATACTAATTTCTGCATATCTTTGAGAAATGAGTGGAAATATAAATGGACAAAAAGTGACTTGGTTAGTTCGATATAGCAGAGAGAATATTTCTGAAAATCTTTGAATATAAGTGTCGATATTGTAGAGATTCATTGGAATTAGTATCCATCAAATCTTAAGAATTATATTGCAAGGCTGCAATATCTTCTACTGAAAGTTTTTTGACATTCTCCAAGGTTCAAAATACCTAACTTTCCTTAACTCTTTCATAAAATATAGGAGACTCTAGAGCAGCTGCTACATAGAAAGGACCATCTGTTAAACCTAATTATCTAGTCTACCTATATCCAGTGTTCCATCTAGGATCTGTGAGAAGTACATTATAAAAATAAAAGCACACAGAGATATGTATTTGAATATATAAACACACAAAAACACACAGCAAGGGGTGTATCTATACCTGTGCATAAAGATATATGGAATGATACACTCTTCCAAAGGGCTAAAGGTTGGCTAAATTAGGGCTCTGGGAGCTGGTAGGAGCAATGCAATGAAGGAAAGAATGCCGTCATAAAGAAAAATGCTCAATATTCAATGAGTTTGACTATGTTTTTATGCTCTATTTAAAACTATTTCTAGACTTTACCTCTTTTTAACAAGGAGAGACAGTGATTCTGAGGGTCAAGGATCTCTTTACATGAATGTTACTAGTGACTCTAAAGTGGGGGTGTTGGCAGGGTGTATCAGGGAGTTCAAGGTCAGATTGGACAGGGCTTTGAGCAACCTGATCTGGTGAAAGACATCCTTGCCCACGGCGGGGAGGCTGGATGAGATATTCTTAGAAGGTCTTTTCCAACCTGAACCGTTCCATGAATCAATACAAACTTTTTTATCAATCCATGATGAAGTTTTAATCAATTTGCACCACGGAGTCATGAATTTTAAGGTAGTTGTGTAGTTTAGTTGTAGACCTGGCAGTGTTGAAATCATGGTTAAACTGGATGTATCTTAGAAGATATATTTTTTCAACCTAAATCATTCTATAATTCTCTGATTCCATGACATAATTTGCTAATATCAATTTGATAATACCAATGATTTTCTTAATTGAATGAATATTTAATTAATTAGTATACAAATTACACTAATTAATTAAATTATAAAAATTATAAATTATAAAAATTAGTAGAAAAATTTAGTATAATATAGAAATATACTGAACACCATTAGCCAGGTGGGGTAAGCATAATCCAGAAAGACTAGCAGAAATTTTACCTTTGAGTGTTATGTGATAGGGTTCATAATATTTATGTATGAATGTTCACAAAAAATGTATTTTTTATTTCTCACTGATGTTTATTTGTGACCATTGTTTGGGCTTCATTCTAAACTAGTCAGCTCAGTTTGCAGTTCTGTCAAGGATCTCTGACCTAGGTGTAAGTTTTTCATATTCCACAATTGGAAAGTAAAATTGTCCACCATATACAGTTCATCACAGATTTAGAAGACATATGGAAATTTCATTTTTGAGTGTCTTTACAAACTTTATACAATAAGTCCATTATATACAATGTTTGAAATATGAAATGTATTCAAACTTTTTTAGACAGTAATTTTAAAGGGACAAAATTTCCTGGAAATGTCTGGAAGTTTAATTTTCTCTTGGAAAATCAAGATCCTGAGACATCAGAAAAACAAGTACAAATTGATTTATTTAGACACAAGTGTTAAAAGGACAATAGCTTTAGTTTCAGTTTCTGAGGGATTATTAGAATCCAGAGAAGTAAATAAAAATGAAGTATAAGCTTGCACAATGCATAGGCAAAATTTTTAAAAATAAGATGGTTTCAGTGAGCTGGTGTATTTTATATCCATTGATGTGTGTTATTTGCTAGCTTTATTATCTTTCCAAGCATTGCATATTTGTTCTAATGGATGATAAAAGTGAAGAAGTAGACTAACTTATAACCTGTAAATCGGTCTAGGAAAGCTGTGTAGAGAGTAAGAAATAGCTTAATCATTGAATTCAAGGAGTTCAAAAGGTTGATCCCAAAGACAAGTAAATGTATGCATGAGCTTGTATTAGTTCCTTCTCCATCATTTGAAATTTCAAGTAAATGGGCTGCTCTGCAATCAAGAACAAAAGGTACTGCACTGCTGCTGTGGTATTTGGTATTGCTTAGATAAAGCCTGTTTAAAGGGGGAGAAAATAAGATTGCCTTAAGCCTCTTGTCAGCTTCCAGTCTGAAGTAAATTCATATGTATCAGAAAAAGACTCAAAGGAAATAAAAAAAGTGAAAGTGGAAAAATAAGCTGGTCAAAGCAAACGTTTAACATATCTCTTCTCTAGGCATTAATCATACTATACGTGAGTGAGGGTCAAAAGAGTTGAGGCGAACAAGGAGCATTTTGGTGCAGGCAAATGGAAAAAAAGCCAGCTAAGCTAGTGATTTAAAACAGATTGAAATTTTTAAAGTGATGCATAAAGGTCACAAAATCAGCTTCAATTTGATAAGGCACAGTGGGCAAGTTTTAATGAATTCTCAGTAAATGTTTTTCAGACAAGCACTTCAGACTTGAATGTTGAGATAACAATGGGGGGTTTTGTCTAATCAATAGGAAGAGAGCTAAGAAATATTCTAGTGAAAGATCAAACAGAATTATGAAGACTTGGTTTTGAACAAAGGAACTGAGCTAAGACTGATTTTACTAACTACTACAGAAAAAAAAAAGGAAAGGTTTTTAATTATTTACTTTTATTCATATGTTGGGGGAAGTAGGGATGCTGTTATGTCTTCAAAATGTTAGCAATCTAACATCTGTAAGCAGCAGAGGAGGTGGAATTAGAATAAGAAGCAGCAGAGTCTAAACCCAAGTCATTATACCTAGCAAAGGAAACAGTGGAGTAATAGAGTGAAATGGAGATAAGTGTTTACTTTTTGTACTTGAAGAGGTAGACAAAATGGTTATACTAAAAATATAGGATGAGGAGGTGCTGAGTTCACTTGGCTTGTTCAGCCTGGAAAAGCGGAGACTGAGGAGAAACCTCACAGCAGTCTACAACTTCCTCATGAAGGGAAGTTGAAAGGCAGGCACCAATCTCTTCTCTTTGGTCACCAGTGAGAGAACCTGAAGGAATGGCCTGAAGTTGTGTCTGGGGAGGTTTAGGTTCGATATCAGGTAAAGTTTCTCCCCCGAGTGGGTGGTTGGGCACTGGAACAGGCTTCCCAAGAGAGTGGTCACAGCACCAAGCCTGACAGAGTTCAAGTGTTTTGACAATGATCTTAGGCACATGGTGTGACTCTTGGGGCAATCTTGAGCAAGACCCAGAGCTAGACTTCAATGATCATTATAGTCCCCTCCAGCACAACATATTCTATTATTTTATGGTTCTGTGAATCTTCAGTGCAGCAGAAACCCACTTTGTCTACAAAACATTATGATAAGTAGTATAAGGAGACTCTTAGAGGCTATTTGAATGTCTTTACTAGACTTTAAAAGGGAGATCAAGACCAGGAGGAGAGACAACACCAGGACAAATTTTGCATTTGTATCATTGGTTAAAGGTATATATCTAGTTTTGTATGGACCATATTAAGTGCACAGTGAGTAGGACTAAAATCTGGTTGACCTGGCAGGCTCAAAGGGTTGTTATAAACAGCTTGAAGTCCAAGTGGAGACCAGTTATAAACAGTTACACTTTCATGTGGGTATCAGGTCCCATACAGATTCACTCATGTTCTGGATGGTGGTATCTTAGCAAGTTTACAGATGATAAAAAACCGAGAGGAGTAGTTGACAGACCAGATAGTTGTGCTGCCATTCAGAGGAACCTCGACGGGCTGGTGAAATGAGCAGGCAGGAACCTCATGTAGGTCAACAAAAGAAAATGCCAAACCCCATGGGAATTAAAGTATCCCTCATTAGAAGAGAGACTGAGAGAGCAGGGTTTGTTTGGCCTGGAACAAAGAAAAGTTGTGTGTGGGGAATGTAGACTGATATTTATAAATATGTGATGGGAGGATGTAAAAAAGATGGAGCCAAACTCTGCTTGGTGGTTTCCAGTGAAAGAAGACAGGGCGGTGTCAAAAACTGAAATATGAGCATTTACATTTAAACATTTTACTATGAGGGTCAAGCACTGGAGTATGTTACCCAGAGGGATTGTAAGGTCTCAATTCTTGGAAATTTTCAAACACTAGACAATATCCTAGTCAACCTGCTCTACTAGACTTTCCTTGGAACTGGATTTGGGATAAATTATATCCAGAGGCTCCTTCCAACCTCAACAGTTCTGTGATTCCAGGACTGTTGTGGTAATCTGGGACACTGGTACACGGGCCATCCTCTCAGAGAACAAGAATGAGCCCCCATAGTTTTATTTTCCTTGCATGTTCTATGTCCATTTGAACAAATGGCTTTTCTTAGAAGAAATTTACCGAACTGAATTAAGGAAGGGAACAGTGATTACATTAATAAAACATAAAACTTTGGGCCTCCCTTCCGTTACCAGCTTCAGTGTCAGCACTATTCCTCTTGGAATAGATGACCCATTTCAAATTTTTAGCTGTCTTTAACTCATGCTAGACATTTTTTAAAAGGCTATGGCTTTCTGCAGGTTTTGGTTGGGTAGTGTTAATTTTCATTGCAGTAGCTAGTATGGGACTATGTTTTGGATTTGAGCTGAAAACAGTGTTGATAACACAGGAACATTTTTGTTACTGCTGAGCAGCCTTTTCTGCTTTTCATCCCATCCCACCAGTGAATAGGCTGGGGGTGCAGAAACAGTTGGGAGGGGACAGAGCAAGGACAGCTGACCGCAACAGACTAAAGGGATATTCCACACCATATGGCATCATGCTCAGCATATAAAGTTGGGGGGAGAAGAAGAAAGCGGGGGCAGGATGTTTGAAGTGATGGTGTTTGTCTTCCCAAATAATGAGTACACATGATGGAGCCCTGCTTTCCTGGGGATGGCTGAGCATCTGCCTGCCCATGGGAAGTGGTGAATGAGTTCCTTGTGCTTTGTTTGTGCACACAGCTTTTGCTTTACCTGTTAAACTGGCTTTGTCTCAACTCATGAATTTTCTCACTCCTACTTACAAGTCCCATAAGGATAATAGTTGATAACAAACAAACCCAGAAATATCATGCTGTATGGTTTGGCAACCCTAGAGTAAGTAGAGCAAATAACAAAGTTACTGGGATTTTCTTTATTCTTACATTTAATTGAAAATGAGGAAATCAAATAGAGAGTAATTATAATGTAAAGAAAATATAATAATTATGTGACTGTGGTTTGTATATAATTTTTTTTCTTTGGTGTTTCTTTAGACATAGTAATTGCTTAGTTACATTTTTGTATTTAAAGTAAAAACACTGTCAGGGATAAAATTAGCTATAGAATATATTTGCTAGAAAAAATATCTATCATAGAATTATGGTAAATACTATCATGATCTGAATGGAAAGTGTGGGTTAATTGACAGGTGCTATCACATCTGTCATGGTGAATATGAATATACTTTTCCCAGAGATCTTCAGTAAGTTGTCACCTTCCTGAAAGATTCAGTGCAATTTTGTCATATAAACATAAACCAGAATCAAATTATAAGAATATTCATGCAAATTAATAAGATTATAATACCCGTCCCCTTTGATAAATGACATTGATCACAGAGTGTTGATGCACACTACTGAAGTTAGCTATTGCTAAGATGAAACCATAAAAGTTGATTCGGGTCTTATGACAAGTTAAAAATTGTTTAAGGAGCTATACACCTTAAAGCAGGTTATTTTTCTTTATTAATTTACTTGACAGAGAATGTCTTTCACTTATCTGCAGCTATTTATTTTAAAATGAATTAAGGGTGTAATTGTCTAACTGCTGAACCAGGTGCTCACTAGAAAAACCTATTATGTTAATTAGCACATTTTAAGCAAATTCAGCAGATGACTGATATTCAAAATAAACATCAAACTATTTCCTTTCTTGCCCAAGCAATTTCATCCACTTTGTCATGCTTGAAATTGTTTGTACTGTCATTGCTTTGGCTGCTTTTCTTCTTGGCATATGCAGAGAAAACATGTTTGCGATGTTGCTACAACACATTTTCCAATACAAGGGCTTTCAAACTCATAGGTGATCTCTTTAACCCTATCTGTGAGTAGTGAATAGGTCAACCAAAGGATCACTCAAAATAACATAAGCACAGTAACACGTTGACAATGGCATCAGTAATGTGCTAAAATACAATAAAAAACACTATCAGTGCACCTGTTAATTTTTGTGAAACTCTGTGGGAACTAGAGGTAGTAGTATAAGTAGTATGGTATACAATGTAGAGTGTATTCGAAGAGTTTTCTGTGCTTTCACTCTATTTTTGTTTTCATTGCCATTGTTTTCAGTCTTATATAATACATGTGAACAGCAAAGCATTGAGTCAGTCACCAGTAATGTTGTTAGCTTTTAAAATTGAAATTTAATACATATTTACTTATTATCTATTGGAGGTTTCTAAAATAGCTGCTCATAAATTAATTTCCATAAAGTTCCTTCAAATGGAATTTTCTCAGATGTTTCAATTAAAGCAAAATAAAGAACTACGTCAAACACTGTAGTCCCAGTTGTTATTATTGGAAACTGCTCTGCAAAATAATTTGGTAGCATCCTGAAAAGGCTGGCTTGTTTTCGTAAGCAGATTAGCAGAGATAATAATATAAATTTAGCTAAATTCAACTTAATGGATTCTCAAACTACATCAGAAATTCTGTTTCCCATTAGCTTTTTACTACATGAATAACAGAATTACTTTTCTGTCCAACTGATCAATTTCCTGACGGTTTGACAGGGAAACAGAATGATGCGTAGCTACACCCGGTGATTCCATGAAGGAAATGTCCAGAACCCTTGGCAGCTGGATAATCATAGAATCATTGCATGATTTGGGCTGGAAGAACCTTAAAGATCCTCTAGTTCCAACCCCCTCATGATCATTAACTGTCAATTTTCTAGGAATTATCACATACCAGCCCACATAATATTTTTCTGATGGCACATAGATTTCCACTAGACCACACAAGTACATTTCAAATATCTGTTCCTTCTCTTGTCTGTATTTCAGAACATGAATGTCAGACATCACAGACTAGTTACTTCAAACCACTTTTGAAACACTTCATTATTGATAAAAAATTCCGTTCTGCCCCCAAAATGCATAGATTGTAAAGTGTAGTTGCTTTTACCATGTGCAACTATAAGTACATCAATGTTGAACAATATTTTAGTCAATAATAAAAAGTCTTCTACTATGATAATTGGTAAAATTTTTTAGTTAGAAAGCTAAAAATGTCACTGAGGTATGTCTGGATACATCTCACATGAAGTGATCTTGCTGAGCAGCGGAAAAAATTTTTATATCAGCTGAGGAATTATCTATAAAAAATATATTATTTCCTCAAATAAAAAAAAATCCATGTTTAAATTTTTATTCTTATTATCTTAATTTTTCTGCCAACTGAACTTGATATGAAATTTTTCTCTCTCTTATTTTTTCCATCATTCTGTTTACTTTGTTCCTAATACACTATTATCTAAAACTTTTGGAAACTTTTTTGAAAGTTTAGTTTATCACTGAAATTTCACTTTTTTGCTCATGTAGGGGAAAAAATAAAAAGGATTGAGGGGAGGTCATCCCAGCCCAACTACTTCTTTCCTTGTTCTGGCTGATACAGCTCAATGTTAGTACCATTTTAACCCTGATTTCTGTAGTTGAAGACGATGTTTAATAAGACTACAGTTGGACCTCTGTTTGCATCGTGAAGTACTTGGAGAAAATGCTGAAAATGGGAAGAAATAAGAGGTGACAGTGCTTTTCACCCTGATCTTTCCAAGAATTCAGGGCAACTAATGTGAACAGAGCATCTATAACCTTAAGGCTGCAATGTTGAGGCCATACCATATGACAGACACTTCCTGGTGCAAACATGAGAGAGTACTTCACTGTTGTTGCAGGAATAAGTATCTGTTCATACAGCCAATGCTAAATGTGTTCTAATTAAAATTGCTTCTGCAATTTGAAGTTCAACCTGACTTAAAGAAGGTATAGTACCCAGGGTTCTACTGAAAATGCAAACTATGTATTTATAGTCAGATTTTGAGCAGCACAAGTTTCTTCAGTTTGTATAAGGTAGTGGAAATACAGTGCATGAACTTTTCACTGATTTACCTTATTTTTAACTCTACAAAAAAATATGAAATAGGGGAATTTTAGATTCAGTAGTTTCAGAAGATCACACATGATAGTGCTTCTCAAAATGATACTTTTTTTTCCCCTAAGACTGGTTCTGCACAGTTCAGTTACATATAAAGGCACTTGTAATGAGCAATAATTAAGTAATTGGCACAGGATTGGCTGCAGAAATCTTAGAATAATCTATGACTGAGTTTTGGTGTATTTAATACTAACATGACTGATTTAAATCACTGGGTGGTCAAACAAGCTGGTAATTAGTTTTCACATTTTCATTCATTGGAAATTTTCAGTTACTTTATTGCTGCTAATTTTGAGCAATTCTTCTGAAAAGAATTCAAATAGACCAGTTAATAATACTGGAAAGTGAATTCTTTTCCCCCTGTTCTGCCATACATTTGTTCTGCATGTTCCCAATTATAAATAAAGCAGAGCCTTTGTAGAACTTAGTCTTCAAAAGCTATACTATATCTCTTTCTCTGTTGAACTACGTTTATACTGCCTGGACTCACTTACTACAGATGTCCAAACTGCAGCGCGCAAATAAACACAATAATTGTATTTTACTCTAACTTTTGACATGTTGTATGACTTTGTCAGCAATACTATGTTCTCCATCAACTTCTGGTAAGTTGGGAAGGGACTCTATACATCAGTACTAAAAAATACTTAAAACTACATCTTATAACTCTGATATTGTCTGTGTTTTCTGTATGGATCATTAACTGAAAACATGTAAATTCATTTATGTGTGTAGATGAATTCTTCGTAATGTATTCAGCAGGAACCAGTCTGGCTAAAATGTTCCTCTATCTTTTACTGTAACTTTTAATTCCAGATCTTATAGATTTTTTTTTTAATTTATTCTTTCTATTGTTGGAGGGAAGCAGCTCCTTAAGCGTTATGTTGCTTATCTTCTCAAGTACGTTGTTTAGGAGGCTAAAGGTGTTTAAAGATAAAACTGCCAGAATTATTTCAAAATCTGACAGATTTGCTAACAAAAAATTCTTCTGATCGGTATCCCACCACTCCTCTACACCTTTGATAAAAACCACATATGGCATCAATCCTGTTTGCCTGAATTAACTCCAATTTTCTAGTCACCAAGGTCAGAAAAGTACAGAGAAAGACTCAGCTGTTAGCACATATGGTCCAATGTGGCTGGTAATTTACTTTGTGCAATAAAAAGCACAGAATGCTAAACCCAAATCCCACTGCAAAATACCTCAGTGGTGGCTGATGCTAATGTATAGATGGCAAATATATTATATGAGATATTTTGTGAAGAAATACTGTAAATTATTGGCCATTTTGGATATAAAGAATTTTTTTATGTCTGTCAACAGAACCGATAGGTGAACTTACTGGGAGAAAAACCCCAAATATCTGTCTGTGCAACTAGGCTCATTTTGATGATTATCATTACAAGCAATAGCTAATGCTACTGCTGCTACTTGAGTGGTGCTATTAGGAAAATAATGACAGTGGAAATTCCATTAAGTTTTTGAAACCTGTGAAGACAAAGAAACAATATTTATTTTTAACTGGTTTTTTTGGGAAGAAAAAGACAAATAATAATTTGTAGGCTTTTTATCTCTTCTGCTCATTCAAAGAGATCTGTGACCAAAGCAATGCCAAGTTTGACTTCTAATGCTGCCCAGTAAGTTTATATCAAATCTCAACAGCTACAGTGTTTTGAGCATAACACATCTTAATTGTGCTGTGAATATTGCACAAATATCTCTCATACAGCTATAGAAGCTGTGAGAATACATCTGTTAAAATTGTGGCATTGTGGGAAACTCTTACTCTGTTGGAGGTAATATTATAAAGTAATATTTCTGATCTTCATGCTCAGTTCCAATGATAAAACTATGCAGTCAGTGCTTTTGCGAAAGGAGATTGTTTTCAGATACAGTGCAAATGAAGTGTGGAGTTCTGTATGCTCCATTTGTATCTGAGAACAGGCAGAGTGAGTAGAAATAGGTTTATCTTTACAAACATCCAGAATATAGGATATGCTTTAGAAACAGATGAAGTCTGATTAAATTCTTATTCCTATTTATAAAGGAGGAAACCTGCAGAAGTGTGAGATATATCTCACTTGTCATCTTCCACAGTATTTTACAACAAGAACTCTTGTGATGTTAGTTATTATTCAGTAGAGGACTATATATCATTCTGGTGTAAAAGGCAAGAAAGTTCTCTGAAATCCATTAGTGATTTTGGAGCTATGAAGTCTTGACTTATTTCCAGGTCAAAGCTGATAGCAAAAACTTATTTCAATAGTGTTAGGGTTTGGGGTTTTTTAACCATAAGATACTTGAAATATTTAACATTTGTTCAAAATCTTAGGGTTTTAAAAGAAAAAGTCAGCACAATCAGGGCAAGAGTGAAAATGTCTTTCTCTGAGCATTGCATTTTTCATTCCTTGTAGCGCTATTCTTGGCAGAAACACCTTTCCTTTTTTCATTTGTGCTCTATGGACCATAAAAACTGCCTTTATGGAGGAGAGAACGCTGTATGCATTAGTTTTATTGTTTTTATGCTGACACAACAAATCTAAATTGTCTGGTTCACTTAGGGGTTTTCAGGCCTCAGTGGTTCTGAAAAAATAGGGAAAAAATAAAAGAAAAAAAAAGAAAAGTAATACTCTGAGGTCAAAGGGTTAGAGTGAATGAGACCAGGATGAAAAAGGAGTGTGTATTTTTCTTTTTTTTTCCTGATGACTGAGAATAAGCTAGTCTAATAGTTCTAGGAGACAATAAAGAAAATATGGTATTAGGTATTAAAGAGATCGGTATTTATAGCTAGTTGTTAAATTGTTGAAAAAATTAGATGATATTCAGAAGCCCACTTGAATTATGTTTATCTGTTGGGTGATAGAGGACAGCTAAGCTGATTTTCGTCTGGTCTGCTGTCCAGCAAAACTGGAGTAAGGTACAATGTTTTCAGGATACTTCAGGTACTAGGGATTAGCCCTGTGCTCTGTACAAACTATGCCTTATCCTATAGCAATGGTTCAAAACTGTGCACTGCATCTATCTGAATGCAGAGTTTGGATTGGGCATGGCATCGTAGTATCCTGTGGAGGCATCAGGTGAAGATATGCAATTAAGACCAAATTGTGTTTTAACATACTCAGCTATGTCAAAATGAGTAATTATACTGCTTTAGCTGCCCCAAAAACAGCACTTGCTTTTGGAGGGCAGAATTAGCTAAGGCTTATGACAAACTAGAAATTATTTTGGTTATTAAAACTAATTTAAATGTATTATTTAAAACAAAGTATCTTCAACAAGATGTGTAGTGATTTGTGAAAGCTAAAAATTGAGTAAAACTAAAAAATTAATAAGATGTGTAGTCTTTTATTCTGATTCTTGTATTTATCATTATTTCCTTATATTACTTATTTTATTTATTTATTATTATTTATTACTTATATCCTTGTATTACTGTTTAGTTCAGAAGTCCCAGTGATAGACATTGTTGTCCACTTCAGAAACATTGAGTTGTTTGGAGAAAACAGTACCTGTTCCAAAGAATTCAGTTTCACATTAAGAACTGGGAGAGGTGGACCAGTGTACACAGATATATATATATATTACAGAAACAATAAAGTGTATGAAGTACACAATGGAGAAAACACATCATTGGTCATTGATAGGTATTTGAACAGTAGCAATCAACCTTTACAAATTTCCATTTGGTGAGACTACAGGCAGGTGAACAGTCTTTTTATGTTTCTGTACAGTTTATTTTCATTTATGCTAGTGTTCAAATTCTTTCAGATAGCCTTATCATTGAGTTGTGCTGTATTTATAATACTTCAGGAGAATTACAGGATTCCTAAAACATTCTTTACCTTAGGCTGTTTGTTCTCAGTTTTAAGCTTGTCACACTATGATTTGAAATGTATTCCATTAATTAACTTTGTTGATCTCTCTATTAATGGTACTAATCCTCTGTGGCCTAAAATACTGGAGACATATCCCAGATGTTTTAGAACATCTATGAGCCGTAAGAGGATTGACTATAATATTTGTTTCACCTAAATTTGACATCTAGCCTTTTTATGTTTAGAAAAAAATATTGAAATACATGAGTGCTTTTGCCGTTATTAAGAACATCAGAAATATATTTTCTAGTTTATTTCGCAGCTATGTAGATTTAGGGCATATGTCAAAACAAAATGTCAAACTTACGAAAAAAGAATAAGGAATGAATAAAATTACTTACTATATGGACAGTTAAGTTTGGATTCCTGTACTCGTGTTCAGGATCTCCAAAGGGTCATGTATGAAACAATTGGAGAATTGTATGAAAAAGTCTTCTTGAATTTCAAAGGAATGAAGCAGAAAAAAATACAAGAGAACACACTTCTCTGGATAATGATGGGCTTGTCTTTCTCTCGATGTGTGAACAACATAAATTCACAATGCTTTTGGGGTTTGTTTGGTTTGTTTCTTTTGTTCTTACTTGTTTGGGTAGGGTTTTTTTTCCAAAACAGGAAATGATATATTTTGTTTTGTTTTCTTGAAATTGATCAAGGTCAAAATTTGAAGAGTCCCTAGAAATTTTTATTAATTACTGTACATAAGTTCATACTAATAAAGAAGCAAAGAAACCAATGAAAACTCAAAGTTGGAAGGAGTCTCTAGAGGTCCCTTACTCTTGTAAGAGGAGGTCTGCTTTCCTAATTGAAAGCATGGTGTTAGATTAGTTTATTCAGAGTTACATTAAGCTGTGTCAATATTTCCAGTGAGCTGATTCTACTGCTTCTGTGAGCTACATGTTCCAACGCTTAGTTTTTCTCATGGTGAAGAATTTTTTCCTTATATGCTCAGAGAATTTCCCATTAGCAGCTCTGGCTATTGCCTCTTATGCTGTTCCATGCATCCTAATGAAGAGAGTACCTTCAGCTTCTCTCTAACATTCTCTTTAGGTAATGGAAGAAGGTGATTAGATTCTCTGTAAGCCTAGGAGCTTCATTTCCATTCTAGGAGCAACATTTCCATAAATTTTTCTTCGTAAGTTAAGATCTCTGATCTTCTGATCACTTTGGTGGACACTGTCTAATTTTAGCATGTCTTTGAACTCAGAGAAAGAAAACTGGACACAGCATTCTTGATGTGATTTGACAAGTGCCAAGTATTGTGGTTAATCACTTCCTTTGTTCTGGGCTTGGCTATAGTCTTGCTGATATTGCCTGCAGTTTGCTTTCCTGCTGCAGAGATGGGCTGCTTACTCATGTTCTGCTAGCTGTCTTCTTGGGACCATAAATCCTTTTCAGCCACGATTCACTCCCACCAGTCAATTCCCAGCTAGTATGGACGCTTGGGATTACTTTTTCCCAGGACAGACTTTGAATTTATCTTTGTTAAACCTCATGGATTTTCTGTTATACTAATTTCCAAGCCTCTTGTGACCTATCTGCATGGCAGCTCTTTCTTTCAGTATTTCTACGTCTCCTCTCTGTTTCGTGTCATCTACAAACTTGATGAGGGTGCTTTCAATACCATTTTCCCAACTGCTTGTAAAGATACTGAGGAGTACCAGGACTGACCCTCAAGGTCCTCAAATCTTGACAAGACGCTAATCTGGCCTTGAGCTGTTAACTACGACTTCTTTTGCCAGTTCTCCACCTGAAGCTGCTCCATCTCTCCAGTCCTTATCCTTGCAGGTTGTCATCAAAGATGTTTTGAGAGACCATGTTGGACACCTTGATAAGGCTAATACAGATTGGTCTTTTTGAAAACTCTTTTCATATGTCATTCTTTTTGTCCCTGCAAATGCCTTAGTGATGAGCCTGGTGAAGTTATTCAGAAGTGATGTTTCATAGTCTGTCCATTACAGAAGGTCATAATGAAATGACATTGTTCCTTTGGCTTTAAAAAATCCATGAATCAACTTTAGGAAAAGTGGCTTGTGTCCACTAAGCCTGCAATGCTCAGGAAAACAAAAGTCGCAAAGCTGTTGTGCATAGTGTCATAAATAGAAAATACTATAGTAGGATTGGGAGTCTGTGGGGTTTTTTCCTGACATAATGATTGTGATGATTTGATTCTCCTGGGGTGGTGAGTGCTTTCATAAAATATATCAGAACTGGGTTGATGACTTTTTAAATTTTTTTTCTCAAAATGTAATCTTAATTACCTTCAATCTTTCCTTAGTTACTGCAGCCTTTTGAGTTTAAATATAGCATGGGTGAAAGCAAAGCAGAAGTATTTTCTGTGGCACCTAAATGCTTTCAGAATCCAGGAAAGAGGTTGTAAGCTATTATTAAAATAAAAATCTCCATTAATGGATCTGTAATCTTTCCTTCATAGGGAAATATCAGAATTAGCCTGGCACATTATTACTGTGCATTCATCCATTCTTGTGTGATGAGATCTGCTTCCATATACTTTGATCCTTGTTTATTCTCTCATTTATTCAACATCCTGATATTTTGTGGCCCAAAGTCAAGCTGCTCAGATATTTCTTTCCAAGCCAGTGCTCCAGGATGGAGCAGTAAAGTAACACATTACTGACAATGACTCATTCTGTTTCCAGACTCATATTTATACATAGCATTAGACTATGACTAACTTAGAGTCTTTGCCATGGTTGCATTTGTGGTCCCTGACAAGCACAGTTATCCTCCAATAATGTTTAATTTTTGAATGCTGAATATGACACTGACAGTATCCTCTGAATGTCATTGTGAGAGCTACCATTTTATGCATCGGGTTTGATGTTGCGATGAGTTTCTAGATTTGCTTAATCTTTTCATTTCCAGTTTTTCTATTAGTTAGCTCTCTTTTTTTCCTCCAGTGAAATTCAAGGCATAGGCAGCTTTCTTACTTCTCTGCGTTGTCTCCAGCATTCCTGAGGGAACACAAGCATAGTAAATCATGTCACCACAAGTTATCTTATACAGACATCATTTCTGGCTGATTTCAAGTCAAGTTGGATTTCCCAACAGTGATTTCCAGTTAGATGAAACAATACGGTGAACTAACGCAGATGAAATAATGCACTTCATTGATGGAGTATATAGGTTGATTAACCAGACTGATTTACACACAGTGAAAGAAGGTGGAAACATAATGTAAATTGCAGCATCTGCTTCTAACAGGATGAATGATAGTCATAAACACTAGAAGCATATTGGAGTGTCATTTTCTTTAATTCAATGTCAAATGGGCTTCTGATGCTTTTGATTGTTCTGACTTCTTGATTTTCATCAATGAGTCTGCTGCATATTTTGGCAAACATGGGGCAACTATTTGTGGTTATATTTTCCTAAATCAAATGATGAATTTAAGATTGAAACAAAACCCTCTTGTGCATTACAAAAAAGCCCCAAACACAGGGTTCAAAAGTAGAATGGCATTTTGCCCTGGCAAAATTTCAGCTTTTAGAGGTGGAAGTAATGCAAAAACATTGTAGTGTTTTGCCTATACGAGAAAACTGAGACATCGCTGTTAACTTTACAGTGGTGAGCCATGTGCACTGATATTCTAGGCTGTGTGCTCTCTTCTAAAACCTCATTAATCATGTGTAGACTGTTTCAACGTTTTTGTTTTAATTATTCCAGTAAATGAGCTGTCCTGTGAAGGAGCTTTCTCTGATTTTGTTGATGACCTTTTTTCTTTTCTTTTCAGTAGTAGCACTGGCTTCATCCTAGCTGATTAAATCAGTCATCATAATATGAACACTCTGTCCTTTAGAGGATATAGTATTTTTTTCACATGTTCTAATGACTGAGTAGAAAGCAACTATTCCCCTTGCTCATATTTTTTCATCCTGGACTTTATTTTTTTTTCTCAACAAAAATAGAAAAATACATATGTATTACAGTTCATTTTTTTTTCTTAATTGTATCTCATTTGGCTTTTTCTTTTTTTTTTTTTTTTACTTCAACATGTGTCAGCAATGTGCATCTAACCATTTACTAAAACTGTTTTCTCTGCCAATGTTTTATATTGCTCAGATTATTTGTAGTGGCTAAAATATTTACTGGGGTTAAGACTGTATGATAAAAGAATTGAATATGGGTTCTTGGTAAAATTTTACAAATATTGAAAAACATTTATTTCCACCCTGTCTGCATTACACAGTATCTTAGATTCCTACAGAGCTGATGTGTGTTGCTTGAAGTATATTACACTACAATGCAATATTAAATGCTTCCAAGAGTTATTTGATTTTAAAAAAAATGCTATGAGGAGAGACCCTATCTGTTTGGTCATCTCTATTCATTTTTCTTCCGAATATTCTGAAGAAAAATGCTTTCCTCTTTCATTGTTACTAACATCTTTTGCAATCAGGCCCAGACTATGCTCAGTACAGTAACAATGCGCAAAATGCAGAGCCCTAAAAGTCTTCAGTTTTGTTAGCATTGACACTAGACTTAGTTCAAATGCTTGATTTGCTAAGGCCTTCACGCATAGTAAAAGAACTCTTCGATTCTGTCTCAGCAGGGGGAGAAAGTAGTCTCTTTTTTCTAAATAAATGTTCTTTTCATTCCACATACACTGCTAATTCTCTTTTGGATCAGAATTTCTGGCTATCAACCAGCTGAACTTCAGAAATGTTTGTAGTGTCAGTCCTTGTTTAGTATTTCTACCAGAGCTGATGGCAGAAATATGTTTAAGGCTGATATTAAAAGAGGAAAGACACCTTAAAAAGTCTGATAAAACTAGTGCTCTCATGGTATTTCTACATTTTATTTACTAGGCAAAATTTAACATTACAGAAAATTTTCTGATACATCTTGAGTTTGCTGTGTTATTAAACAGATGGGGCAAATGTGGTATAAAGTGTTCAGTATTTCCGATACACTCAGTTTATCCAGTCATTATGATCTCTTAAGCACTGTGTTTTAAAAAAATGAAAGAAAGTAATTATCTCCTTTTTAAAGCTCCTCAGGTGAAAAAAAAGAAAGCAACTCCTCTGTGGTTGCACAGCATCAATTTCTTCCAAACTACTGACTCCTTTGTCCCAAATTACTGACTCCCTTCCTACCAAAACTGTTCTTTGTATTCTGGAAATATTAAATCAGAAAACACATATTAATTTTTAGGACTTCCAGCAGTCAAGCTGTAAGGCAAGCTAGCATTATTATGACCAAAAAGTGATATTATCTCTCACCTAAAATCTTTCTGCAAGTATTTTTGTCATATACAATAGATAAAATGTTATCTTCCCTCTCGTTCTCAACTTTCTCCATACACTGCCATCTGTAAGTGCTTTGATTACTTCAGATTGGCACATTGTTCATTAGGTTTGCAGAACTGTTCAGCTGAGTGATTGAAATAAGAGTGAAATTTCACTTGTGCCAGAATCCACAGATTCTCCTACAAAACTCAACAACATAGTTGATTATCTTCGCTAGAGTTAAATACCTGATATTTTTCCACTGACCTGAAGTACTTGTAGGCCTTCCTCTTGCATAAAAAACATATAAACAATAAAAACAGATCAAAATCAGATATTTCACGTTTGACAATCTGCCCAGTTGTTTATTTTTACATGGAGAAGATGAGAAGTACAGATGAGATGAAAGGCACTGGCACCCTTAGAAAATTGACTCGGTAAAATCTGACATGTAATAAAATCCGAGAAGAGAACAATGTGCAAACTGAGAATTTGCTTTCACTCTTATAAGCATATTATTCTCATTCATATTGCATCTAATATTTGTCTTTCAGAAATCCAAAATCTCCACTTATGACAAGATGTGGGCCTTCATGAGCAGCAGGAGGCAGTCAGTACTTGTCAAAAGTAATGAAGAAGGTATCCAACGTGTGCTTACCTCTGATTACGCATTTTTAATGGAGTCGACAACCATTGAGTTTGTCACACAGAGGAACTGTAACCTAACACAGATTGGAGGCCTGATAGACTCCAAAGGTTACGGCGTTGGAACTCCCATGGGTAGGTGATATGTCAACCACTTGTTCTCTGTTCATTAATCTTGGTTGCTGCAGTAGCATAGGAAACAGTCCGGTACACGGTTCCTTTCTCTATGTTGCTAGCATTTACTTCAATTTCTTTATCCCAACCAGGCAAAATACATATTTTGTCAAAGTTTATGAATTTTATTGTGTTTTCCAAACAGAAAACCGTTGCTATTTTACAAATAGTTGGATATTTTCATATGATAAATTTGCCTTACATGGTGCCTTCCATATCTTCAACAACAACAAAAGTGCTTTTCACAGTACTTTATTTTATTAAAAAAAAGTTTTAAAGATGTTGATCTCTGTCTTTAGAGAATGAAGGCCTAGTAGTGGAAGGCTTGCATTAGCAAATGGGGTTGATGCTTCTAAAGTGAGAGATTGCTAAAATCACTGAGATTGCTAAAAGAGGAGGAAATATTCCATACCATGCCACAGACAAAATAAATATTGATTTAGCCTTGTGGAATGTGGCTTTGCATATTGGCATGGAAATTCCAATCCTTTAATTACTTTCCAGGTCAGCTTATTTTACTAAGTACAAAACTTTAGTTGCAAGATTGAAAGTCCTCTACAGGTATTAGCTTGGCTCTAGCTTGGCTCCTAGAATGCACAAAATGGGATTCAGCAAGAACTGAGTTCCCATTGAGTACAGCTATTTTTTAAGGACATGAGATGAAGATCTGGCTTTAGATTTCAGAATAGGTATGACACAAAGACTGTGAGTATCACACAATGAATCTTCTTAGTACAGTAAGGTTGTTCTGCTGACTTACTTCTCAGGCAAATATTTATTTAAACTTCAGTTTTAACAAGAATTTATCATTTTGTGATTGATGTGGATATGTTTGGGTTTTTTTCTCAGGTAGCTGTTGTGTTTGGTACTGTTTTTATCTGTGTTGATGGCATATGCTAATGATTGTACTGGGAAAGTTGTGTCCAGTACTTTAAATCAAGCACATGGAAAGGAATTTTAAGAAATAAAGTTTGCTGGAATATCTTGTATAAAGAGGTATCTAGCATTATCAAATACAGATTTGCCTATATGTTGGATATATTTGCTGCTACTTCAATAACATCTTTGAAATTTTCCTTATTTCGGTAATTTTCTGTGTAATGGACACCTGCTGAAGGAATTATGATTCTGTTCATTCTGTGTTTGAACAGTTAGCTGTTAGGAATTCAGTTTTGGTTCATACCAATTTTTCTACCCTGTTCTACTGTGGCTCTTGTATTGCTGAATATATGCTGTAGACATGTAAATGACAGAATGGACCGGACTTCAGTCCTGCTGGTCATCTTGGCATCTTTTATTTTCTTGTATAAAGTTTTTTGTTGTTTTGAGGATGAAACCCACCTTCCATTTAGGTTTAGTATGGATAAAATAAAATCTTAGGGGTAGTTTATAATCTTTGAATCATCTACATGCAAATTTATGAAACGTCTGAAGCATGCCCCGGAAATTTAAGTGGACATTGAAATGCCAAACTTGTAGGAATGAGAGAGACCAAAGCAATCTAGAAATTATTCTGTTTATGCATAAGTCAGAGAAGCATCATAAACACCAGAGAAAGCAGCTTTAAAACAATGATAAATCCAGAAATAGAATTCTGAAGTTTAAGTTTAGGGGAAGAAATGTTGAATGTAAAGAGGCAAGGAAGTAAAGTAAACTGTCTGTTTGTCTTTGTCCCCTACTTCATATAGGGAGAGTAGGCACTATTTCTTCACTAACTTTGAGTCATATCAAAGACATTATTCAGCTCTTATTCACCCGCAAGATTCCAAGTAACAACAAATTATCTGTGTCTAGAGAAATAATAGTGTTGTACAAGGGGATATGTGAGCTGAAAGTTGTCTTGAATCAAGATGAAACAAAGAGAGGACATACCTGCAGGAATCAGCGACCACCAAAGGAGGTAAAATAAGAGTTGAAACATTGTTAAACTTAAGAAGTTGAAGAAAGATTTGAAAAAAAGATGACAGCTTCATAGGGGAAATAGAGCAGAATGTAAAATAGAGTGTAAAGTAAAATTTTTCACAAAACAAATGAAGGTATAACAAAACAGCATTTGGGGCTTTCCCAGAACAGCTAAGAATAAGAGATTAATCCAATATTTGGGCAGTATCAATAAAATGCTGTTGAGAGAGCTGACATTTATAATGGGTTTATATCCTGTGTATTAGGTGCACAGTCTCAGAAGAAAGGGATTGTGCAACCTCTGCTAGAATGATGCATAGTTTGCACATACATTTGAAAGGAATCCTTATGAAGAAGCATTTCCATGGTGTCTGTCAGAATAGTTTTGTTAAATATTTTGCTTTATTGAAGCTAAAAAGTATTACAGAGCAGTGGATAATGCAAAATATTCTCATGCATTATAGCTAATCTCATTTCTACAGGAAAAAATAATTCTGGAGACTTTAAAGGAACTTATGACATGGTTATATCTATAGAAGTAGATTACATCGTTATTTAATGACTATGAAAGAAGTTTATAGACATGCAATTGAGTAATATCTTTTTAGAGTTAATAATCCTAAGAGTAACTTGTCAAGCGCTTGGAAAACTGCGGTGTAATGGCTTCACATACAAAGTATGTGTTACTGCTTTTGCCTATTTGAGAAGCAACTTGTCTCCAAGGAGAACAATGCAGAACTACTTGTGTTCATAGAATCATAGAATCACAGGATGTGCTGTTTTGGAGGGGACCTGTCAGGATCATTGAATCCAACTCATGACCCTGAACTGGACGCTCTAAAAATCACACCATATGCCTGAGAGCATTGTTCAAACACTCCTTGAACTCTGTCAGGCTTGGTGCTGTGACCACTTCCCTGGGGAACCTGTTCCAGTGCCCAAACACCCTCAGGGTAAAGAACCATTTCCTGAGATCAAATCTAAAGGTCCCCTGACTCAGCCTCATGGGGTTCCTAGTCCTGTCATTGGCCACCACAGTGAAGAGATTGGTACCTGCCCCTTCGCTTCCCCTCACGAGGAAGTTTTAACTGCAATGAGGTCTCCCCTCAGTCTCCTCCAGGCTGAACAGACCAAGCGGCCTCAGCTGCTCCTCGTATGGCTTCTCTTCCAGACCCTTCACCATCCTTGCAGCCCTCATTTAGATGCTTTCTAATATCAAAACTGCCCCCAGCACTCAAGGTGAGGCTGCCCCAGTGCAGAGCAGAGGGGACAATCCCCTCCCTTGCCCGGCTGGCGATGCTGTGCCTGATGCCCCCCAGGACACTGTTGACCCTCCTGGCTGCCAGGGCACTGCTGACCCATGTTCAACTTGCCACTGACCAGGACCCACAGGTCCCTTACCACAGCACTGCTCTCCAGCCTCTCATTCCCTGGTCTATACACACAACCAGGGTTGCCCTGTGCCAGGTGCAGAATCCGGCACTTGCCCTTTTTAAACTTTGTATGGTGTTACAGGCATGGTGTTGGGAAGATATAGATGTCATCTGCAAAATTTACAAAAAATCCAGTTTATCTCCTGGAGTAGTGGCTTGAAATTGCAGAAGTATTTGCACATAAGGTTAAATTTGTAGAATACAGTTGTTACAGGTCTTATGTTGACTACAGTAGAAAGGATATGATTACTTTTGGAGAACAGCTCCAAAGGAAGTAGGTGCAACATGTCTTGATTATTTTGAAGGTAATAGAATAATAGTTAGTGAGAACATAATTTGCTTGAGTTTAAGCAGCTACAAGAAAAAGAGCTGAAAGCTTTCCTAACAGAAAAATATGCTATCAGTTTATGACAAGATAATCACCTGGAAAATGCAACCACCCAAATATAGCACCAGTTGAGAGTACTGCAGTAAAAACACTCTGATGTTAATATTTTAAATTTAGAGAGAGAATGTCGCACAAGATTAAGGAGAACAAAACCCCAGTGGATCAGGCAGTACACTGGTATCAATTCCTTCCCAAAAAATGGAGAAGCAAAATACGAGTTTACATTATTATTTTATTTTATCTAAAAGTACCAGTGAATTAAACAAAGTTTAGATTGTTAAAATGTAAATTTGATGAAGGAAATTGGAAATGCGTACTTTTGGCACAAAATAGGATGATCAGAATCAGTGTGCGTCTTTAAAATCAACAAGATACAGGGGTTTGAAAATAGATGCAAGGCAGAATTCTTTGCTGCAGTGAAATATAAAGTAGGGAGAGTGAATTTGGTAAGTTATGCATACAATGACTGATTCTCATGATATGTATTTTTAAATTAAAGTTTTGTGTAAACTAGAATTCATTTTCAGTCAGCCACCTCTGGTGCTAGGCTAAAAATCTTGATGTATAATGTAAAGAGAACTGACCTGGGATAAGATGTTTGATAGCAACTGATATTTTGGAGCAGATTAGGTAGAACCATATAAGAGTTTGTGTTTGTTTTGTTTTCTATCTTTGCAACATTGTTTATAGCTTTGTAACCAAGTGTATAACACTCGCTTGGCTAGAGAACATTTTTTTGCTTCTTTTTTTAATCTTCCAGTTCGAAGAGCCACACACAAGGGGTTTTTATTTGCTTTATTCTGGTATGTTTTATCAGGAGGCACTATTTTGCCAGTTCTGTATTCTTCATCACTGAATCTGGCAGAGAGGAAAGCTATTTGCATACAGTTTTCAACATGGTGTATAGTTGATTTCTATGTAACATATTCTAATAATATGGATATGTATCATCCACAGCTATCTATTAAAAAATGCACATAAATTTCTTTTAGTGCTAGGAATTTGTCTTTGTGGGGGTATTCACCTCAGCATCCAATATTGATGTTCAAGGGAGGAAGGAGGGGAGGGAAGAAGGGAAGAAGAAAGAGAGAGAGAAAAGACACAAAAGGGAACTGAACAAAGCAGTAGTGGGAGAGGAGGAGGGAGGGATAACAAACCCTTTGAGTAGGCAGGCCAAATTATTCTTTCCATTTCAGATACTCTAAAGTGTTTATTATCATCTCTAGTAGTTTCAATTTCCCATTTCATCATCATGCTTGGTGGAAGTGTTTAAAGTTTGGTTTGTTCTTGATCAAAGCCCAGTTGGGATAAATTTACCGTTGCGAAGAGTTCCTAAATGTTTATGATACATCCACATGCTTATAGTCATCCTATTAGACAGAACGTGTAGCATTTTTTTGAGAAAACCTGGACTATGCAAAAATCTACTTTCTGTGTCCTACTGAAACACAGTTAATGTGACTTTCCTATGGTCAACATACTGTAAAACAAAGTAATATTAAGATACAAATGCTATTTTCCATAATGAATATTACTAACATTGTTGCTATTGTGAAAGCGAACCACATGAAAGGTTAGAAATGTAGCTTCTATGCACTTTATATTAAAGCCTTAATGGTCTGTGAAGCTACTTTTTTTTTTTTTCTTTCTTTTCTATTTTCTACTTTCATATTGGAAGGAACATAGATGAAATCATATTTTGGAAAAATCATACTTCATATATCTGGGATGGTTTCAGGTTGTTATTTCTTTTCTAAATTCCTGCTTCTCTTCAGCATGTTTGACAGCAGGCTACTTCCCATCTGGCTTGGGCAGATTTTCTACCGAATTGCCATTTGCTTCTGTGTTGAACCTGGAGCACATAGATGGCTGACAAGTGAATATTTGGAACTGATTCCATATGAATAGATCTACTGAGCATGCACTTTTCAGATCATCTGCCTTTATGTGGCAGATGAGGACTATCCTGTCTGTATATGCCAGACAAACTCTGTATGTGTGGAGATATATGCAAAGTAATGCCTTTGACATTTTGAAAATGGAAAATGGTATGTATAAGTAATCTTTAAAAATTGCATATATTTCTTCTAGCTCTTAAGAAATACAAAATGGAAAATAGTGCTTGGGAGACATGGTGCATAGAAAAAATTAGTCATTTCTCCAATGTTTCTCTGTTGCTGAACTGCAGAAAATTGCAGAATTAGGCTAAGAGGGGGCTTCGGTGGTGTAGCAGTGATGTTCCTATAACACCTGATAATGGTGAGGCAAAAAAAGTTTGAGAAAAAGGTGAAATATGAATTTCTTTAGCCTTTATTCCCGTGCAGTTAATACAATCAAATTCTGCTATCAATATTAATAATGCCTCAGGTGCAAAATATAATAAGAAGAATCTTTGAATCTGTTACACAATTCTCTTTGCTTGTACAAGGTTTTTTGACTAACTTTTCACTTGTGATCAAACTATGACTCTTACTTCTAGAGCATATGACTTTTTGTATCACCGGCTCTTCCATATTGATGGACTACCAAGATGCCCTGAAAAATGCTAGAAAGGGTTTAACATTCAGATCTTTGAAAACTAATTGTTAACTCAAAAATTGTTAAAAAAAAAAAAAAGTGCACTCCCCTGACTATATAGAGACTCTTCACTGTACATGGGGACAAAATATATCTCTCAGGATATGAATGATGTTAAAAGATGTATTTTGGGGTCAACGTTTCCAGCATTTCATTGGCAGGATAAGTCTTACATAAATATCCATTATACAAATCTACAATAACTTGCAATAGTAACACAGATACAGGTAAGAAAATTTATTCATATAAGTGCATAAAATAGATCTGCACAGGGTATATATGAATTAAAAGTAGAAAGTTGGCAAGTACTGTGATGCAAGTTATACCTCACATGTCAAAAAGAAAAATATAAGAATAGAATGAACAGCCTTCCAAGAGAGATGCATTGGCTGCCGGCCCCAGATATCGGCACACTCACTTAAGTTCAAAGCATGAAACAAAACTTCAAGGTTCTCATGTTCTATTGATTCAGAGGTGCCTTTTTAAGTGAAGTTCTCTTTTCTGTAAATTCAAATGAAATATCAAATAAAATGTCTTTTTTTATGGACCTCATAAATTTACCTCTCATACAAAAAATTATATTTTTCACAGCACATTATTCTAAGAGATTCTGAAAAATGTGCCCACTCACATATGAATTCCAAAAAATCTTTGGCCAACTAATGTAATGTGCACATCACTTGCATGTAGAAATTTCTTTATATACTTTCGCATAATGTAGCCAATCTTAACAATTTTAAATTTTATTTTTGTAAAACCAGAGCCAAGAGTGGGGTTAGTTTCCTTTCTTTTGTAATTTTTTGAATTTCAGTCAGCTGTGTAGCATGTAATTAAAATGTTGTTTGGAGTGTGTGCATTTTGAAGACAGTAAAATTAATATAATTTCATCAGACATAGAATCTAGAAAGAGTATTTTACACTCCACTCTCTTAAATTAAAGATTTCACTGCAGAATAAAAAAAGGTTTCAGACAATAATTTATGATCTACTACTTGATGCCTTCTCTAGGAATATGACTTCATAAATTATTTATATTTATCCAAGCCATTAATAAATTAAATACAATAGTGTTCTTCCTACCTCAGTGAAAGGCTGTTGGATTCAAAGAGAATTTCAACAAATAAATAGTTTTATCAGCAAATGTATAACAATTATCGTGTTGTATCCTGTAACCATGTATAAATTCAGCTGATTTGTATTACCTGTTCTATCTCCAGGGAGTGACCTATAAGAAGTGTTCACAGTAAAATTTTTATGTTATAATACTGAAATTTTTTAACTCACCTGACCATGTTCTTAATGCAAGTATTTTACAAAATATTTCACTATCTGCCTCTTTTTAGTGGCATGTTTCCAAATATAGAAAATTTTAAATTAGGTACAATGGGAAATATAAATTACTCAAGACAGATCTTTTCATAGATGCTTGTAATTTCAAATATTACAACTTAATGTATTAAAAATACAAACAAATAAATGATTCATTTCCTAAATATGCAAAAGCAAGTGAAAAGAATAGTCTTAACTCTCCCCTTGGAGTTCAGTCAGCCTCCTTCCTTGCTGCATTCATTATTCTAGACAGATTTTGCAGCCCGTTTTTTTCGTAATCATCTAAAACTTAGTTTATTTTTGGGGCTTGCCTGTAAAATAAAAAGTGGATAAAATAAGAGTAAATGCCTTGTAAATGTGTGAATAACACTTCATCATCCTATAGATATGTAGGATGTTGTCCCCTATGTTTTGTCTAGCTTTTAAAAGATCAGAGCTTTGATAGTTGCAATAGCATGTCTGAATAGGTTGTGTGGGAGTGGTTCAAAGATGCACCAGGAGAGGTTTAGACTGGACATTAGGAAGTATTTCTTTCTCCAGAGGGTAGTCAAACACTGGAACGTGCTTTCTAAAGCGGTGGTTGATGCCCCAAGCCTATCAATGTTTAAGAGACATTTGAACAATGTCCTTACCAATGTGCTTTTACTTGGTCAGCCCTGGATTGGTCAGGCAGTTGGACTAAATGATTGTTGTAGGTCACTTTAAACTGAAATATTCTATTCTATTCCTTGGATACCAGTTTTTATGCAGTTCATTCTTTCATTTTTCCTCTTTTTCTCTTTCTCTTTCTCTTTCTCTTTCTCTTTCTCTTTCTCTTTCTCTTTCTCTCTTTCCCTTTCCTTTTTCCTTTTGTCCCTTGTCTTTTTCTTTACTATTGGTAAAGATTTTTACACATCTGTGATTATTGGGTTGGAATCACTGAGTGCCTTCAGCTTACTTAGTATTCCCAATATGTTTTATTGTAGGTAATCTGACCAACCACATTACTTCAATTCTTGCCAATGTTCAGTTCTGACAGAGTTTTTTCTTCTTGGTAAGAAGATGAAGTTCTTTCTTGCTTTTCCAACTGCTTTCTGGAGACAGATTTGAAGGAAAAGACTTTTTCCTTAAAGAAGTGATTGGCAAGAGACTTTTACATGCTTGATGCTGCTGTTCTATGGTGCTCTTCACTGGTCCTGCAAAGGTGCACACACATTCCTGCACATTTTCAGCCTTTTCCTCTAATTTATTTTACTTCTATTAGAAACAACAGGGATAGCAAAGATTTATAGATCTGATCATGTGAACCAGGTCATTTATTAAATAAAAAAAAAATGAAGCAAACAAACAACCAAACAAAAAACCCAAACCAAAGACTCCTAGGCATAACATTTCTATCTCTAACATATGCAAATACAAAAGACTGAAATTTCACTTTCATGTCAAGCTGCCATAGGGCTGCTGCACTTTGTAAAAACCAACATCTATGTGAGCTGGTTTAGTGACCTAAAGTACATATTTTTTTAATAAAATTATTTTGCTTCATATTTATCTACATAGCTGCTAATGAGGTTGGAAGACAACTAGTCATAGTATGAAGGAAGAAGTGATTGCAGGCAAACGTGGATGTGGAAGAGAAAATGGGATTTCTGCACAGCCAGCTGTTAGGCCAAGTCTGAAGCAAATCCTGAGAGACTTCCCTGCTTTCTGGTAGTTTCAAACAGGTCTAATATATCTCTCAGAAGCAGAAATAAAACAGTAGTTTAACAGATATGAGTAGATGCAGTGAGAGGGGAGATGTCAATGTGACTTTTCCATATGTTTAAAACTGGTTTTTTCCCAATATTTTCCATTCATTCTATCTCAAAGTTTGCAGAACTTGAGCATCATCCCCTTCACATTGGTGCTTCTTTTTTTTCCCTATTTTTCTTTTCTCCTGGAGGTCTAGGGAAAGGATCAAAGAAAATTACGGTAGCAAGAGAGGCACAAGAAGTGATAATACTGGCTTGTATTAAATACTTTTAAAAAAGAAAGAAAAAAAAAGGGATCCCATGGATCTTTTAAAAAGTAACTGTTTGGAGTTTTTAAACATTCCTTTCTCTTTGAAGTTAAGTCCTTACTGTAGCTAAGGCTGCTTTCTGTCTCCTGACATAATTCTCTTTTCACACCTCCACCAAACTTAAAAGGTGACATGTTTTGAAGAGTCGTTTTGAAAACTTTCCTTAAATCTCAGGCAAGACTAGAAAACAATGCTAGTGAGGACAATGACTGAGACTTACCGGCACATTTATTTCAACTAACGCATGCGTTTGGCAGTCAGTGATCAATGCAGAACATAATTTTAGACACTTTTTTCCAGGAGACATGGGCAGTTTTCTTTTCTTAAATGTTTTTGGTAGTTCTCTTAAACATTAAGCAATTTTCTAAAATCAGAATTATATGTTGCCTTGTTTGAAGAAATAAAAGTAAAAGAACACCTTAGGCTCTGCAGAGACTGTTAGTGAGATTTGCTTCTACTCTTCCAGTAACTCTGTTGTGTCTGACACTGGTGGGTAAACAGAAGGTCTATTATTTTTTACACATCTGTGATTAAATATATTTATGTAAAACCAGCAAAGCCACAGGTATGAATGATGCAGAAACCTTTCAAAAAACAGTTTCAAAAGTGAAAGGAATAAAAGGTAAATTATATATAAATTTAGTCCCCAAAGTTGTTAATGATACACTTGGCTGATGTAACTGAAACAAAATTCTACATATCTGAAAATACTGAACAGTTTGGAACGTTAAAATTTTCATTTTTGCAAATGAATTCCCAGATTTTTTCTGTAAAGTACTAAACCCAACAGTCAACACTGGCTGACAGTTTAATCATAGTTGTGATTTCAGACCCTGTAGCTATTTCCTGTTGATATTGTGTGAGACACTGAGGGTATCTGAGCCATCCTTGTTACCTGCTGTAAAGTACTGCTCCTGGAGAAAAATTTCCATCTCACAATCCAGTACCCTACTTTAAAACTGTGCATATTTTCTTCTGTATATGTATATATTATACACGCTTAGTTAATTTCAATTTTTTTTTGCACTTTGAATAGGAATACTCAGCATACAAACATTTTCCCCCTGCCTATAGTTTTCAAGATCTAGAGTAGTAGTAGTAGTAATAATAAAAGTAATAACAATAATTCTAGGCAATAATTTGTTTTTATCGTTAAGACACCCTAGTTCTCTTGAAGCTACTTATTACCTTCAGACAATACAAATTACATAATATGAAAATTTTTTACCAGTCCTTGGAAATGAGACATATAAACAAATCTGTCTCTGTAGAAGTAAATAGGAAACCATGTACCAAGACAGAATGCCTTTTTCTTCTGCTTGCCTGCACTTAGTCTGTAATCCTTCACACAATCTGAACTGTAATATTCATCACTTATACATGCATAAAATTGCTGAGCTTCAGTTCTCCTGTAACTAAAACAAATTAATACATTTGTCTTCATTAGTTGAACATAATGCAAAAAAAAAAAAAAAAAAGGTACAAATCATTTATTTTTATGCAGGTCAAGCCATGTATTGAAACCAATTTGAGAATTTCAACTGCCCGAGCAGTTAATTTATTATTTCTGAAATGTAAGAATGTGTACCTAACAAATTTGATGAAAGAACTGTTTTTTATAGTTTCCTCAGGATTATGAGCATATTGAAGCACTATATGGGAGGCATACTGAGACTGAGTTTTTTATCAACAAGGAGTTGCCAAAACACTTAACAACCACTAGCTGTAAGCAGACTCTGCCTTAGAGAAGCTGCTTCTAGTAGGAATTTACCAAACAGACATAACCAAAGCAAAGGCATTATTCAATCTTCATGTTGATGTTGTTGTGCCTAGGACCATAATGTATGACATTCATATATGTCGTATGCATGGTCTAGGAGTAAGTCATATGAGAAGCAACTGAGGGAGCTGGGGTTGCTTACCCTGGAGAAAATGAGGCTTAGGGGAGACTTTCAAGAAGGTCAGCCTCTTCTCCCAGGCAACTAGCAACAGGACAAGGGGACATGGTCTCAAGCTGCTCCAAGAGAAGTTCAGGTTGGACATAAGGAAGAGTTTCTTCACTGGGATTGTTGACAAGCATTGAAATGGGGTGCCCAGAGAAGTGGTGGAGTCATCATCCCTGAAACTGTTCAAGAAACAACTGGATGTTGCACTTTGTGCTATGGTTTAGTTGACAAGGTGGTGTTTCGTCAAAGGTTGGACTTGATGTTTTAATTTAGATATGGGGTAGTTTAGACTGCTGTAAACATCTACTGAGCATCTACCATTACAGTAACTGCAACTTAATAAATATTTAGTGTTTACACCATGTCTAATATTAAAATGTTATGATCCTAATGTAGCATGAACTGTCTGCTTTAAAAATAAGAATATAGAAACACTGATTTTTTTTTCACAAGAAATGTAGATTTTGAAAAGGGAGCCAGGGACTGGGAACTGAGGGAATCCCTTTTCTTTCTTCATATATTTCTTGGAGATTTTAGAACCCACAGATAGGAAGAATGAACCTGTCAAGCTATGTTTACCCTTCTTTCTGTCTCTTCCTTCTTATCCCACTTGGGGAGGGTAAAGAGGGTTAGGGAGCTGAGGTGGCTGTAACTTTTAAAACAAAAATATTTCTGTGGAGATAAAGTAAGTGCTTCCCCTATACCCAGTACCTAATACTTTCCCATGGCATGTTAAAACTGTGACTGTCAGTCTTTGTTGACTGAGTACTGACTATACTCTAGATTCCTGGAAGGTTTTTAGGCCCAGTGATATATGAGGCTGTAGGAAATAATTTTGCATGGTTCCTCATAATCTAAACATCTAATCCACATTTATGTGTAAATGAAATACTTCCCACGTTGTTTCTGTCATGCCTATGGCTGCAGTATGCATGATGCTTGCGAGAAACTGAACTCCTCATAGAGCGTTACCAGTTATCTCCTAGGAAAGAATGTCTGTTCCAAAGGACTGAACTAAATTTTGTCTTGTAAAACGAAACCTTTGTCATAGCAAGAGATGAGCAGAGATAATAGAAAAATACAAACCCCAAAACTTTCAAATATGATATCACTAAGCATGCAACCAGTTTGGTGGCAGAACATTTAGTCTGTGGTTCTTGATAGGGCTAAGCTATTGGATAAGAGAGATGTTGTTATGCTAAAACTTAAATGATTCACCCATTCCTAACAGTATAAATGTTGTTAATCAGCATTCTTATAGAAATTTCAGCTATGCTTACACTGGAGTGAGATCGTGACTGCAGTTTGTGGTATTTACACCCAAACTAGCTTTAAGATAGATAGATCAGTCTGGTGTAAGCAGAATAGGAATGGGTTCATGCTGAATAAACAAACACAAAACAAATAAGCCAGAACTCTCCCATTCTGAGTTTAGTGCTTTTCACTTTCAACTGGTAAAACTAGAACTTCAATTGGTTGTTTTGTTCAACGTATACTAGTCACATACAGCTTCAAAATCTAGATATCTTTTCTGGTGAATATGGTTCTCTCCTTCCAATAAATACTTTATTACTCAAAAAAGTTCTAAATTATATAAATTTTGTACCTAGGTTCTGATTGTGATGGTCTATTCCTAACTACGTTTGTCTTTTGCTTAGGCCAAGTACATAGCATATGAAGTAATGTTGCAAGATAGATAAAATAGTCTTGGGGTTATTTATAACAAAAGAAAAAGTATCAGGAATAAAAGATGCTAACGGTGGTCTCTGTGTATTCAGAACATAATTTACTATCTAGCAAATCAGAAGTATGCAAGTGTGTCCTGTGGGCATATTTAAAAATACTAGGCAATTCATAGTGATTCCTTTTGGTAAAATGCACCTGGCATGATGAAACCAAAAATTTAGTGGTTCAAAATTTTCTTATTGAAAATGTTAGCAGAATGCTGCTCTTCCTTTTGATTTACTTTGGGTCAAATTCAGTTTTACAGGTCCCAATGTGCTCCAACTGTTTTCTTATGGTAGAATGAGTAAAACAGACTAAACGTAACCAGGCAAGAGATTTTACTAAGTTAAAATCTAGTAGGAAGCATTTTCAAGACCAGCTAGATCAGCAGAATCTCAAAATACTAATCTGTATGCAGTGAAGTCTCAATATAAAAAGCTTATGTGTTCATAATTTATGTTTAAACGTATCATTATGTGCATAAATCTTTATATACTGAGACTTCAGGGCAGAAAACATATCTATGTATAGCTTCTGCAGTAACTCTGGGAGACTGTTAGTTTTGTAGTGATGCTTTAGAAAAAGGTCCTGTATGCAAATTTTCATTTTTATCTTAAATTTTCATGAGCAGGTAACTGCATTTAGAAGTTATTGCTTCCCCTCTCGAGGTTGTTGAACTCATGCAGGAAAGCAGTAAGGTCTCTATAATCTATAACAGAAGGGCTTAAAATTCTTCTGGCAGAAATTCTCATTCCTGCAAACAGCAGTTAGAGTAGGATCAGTAAATAAAGTATAGGTTTTATTCTGTAGGTCCTCCAGTCCCAGTTTGTCACGGTAATAAATAATCAGTTGATAGAGAAATAAAAGTGGGAGAAACCAACAAAAAAGAGGGGAGAAAAAGTCAGATATTTCCATACTGATCTTTTGCCTTTCTCTTCACTCAGTGGAAGATTATGTACTCAGTTTTTTCCTTTGATTTTGGAAGAGAGTTTTAAAAATCACTGTCTGTCCCCTCCCTATCTTCTCTCCATACGCAGACTTGCAAGACTGTTTATTCTTCAACTGATTTGTCTTTCTATTGAAGGTTGAGATGTGAAGTTTCTACGTCCTCAGGCTGCAGAATTTTATTCTCTTTCTTTTATTTTTCTTTCTTTTTTTTCTTAGGCTTTATTACTTCACTGTTATTCATACTGTATGTATTTTGCAAATTCATTCATATATATTTTCTGGGAGCCTTAAAGTTTCTATTTTCGCTTCATGGCTTTTTTGTTTTTGTTTCGAACAGCAAACTTTCTTTAACGAAAATTTAAATAAAATGATATTAAACATTTTAGGTTTAAAAACATAAAAAACAGGACCTGTCCTTCCTGCAACACCTCATGGCAGGGCTCAAGACATCTTTCAGTCATGTGATGAGAGTGGTAGCGAAAATTACCCGTAAATGTCAGAAATCTTTTGCATTTACTTGCTAACATTTTTCAGTTCTGCAGGGAAAACAGCTGTTACATCCAGAGTGTGATCTGGGTGCCTTGACCATATTTATGCTACCTTTGTACTTTTTTATGCCACCTTTGTAATCCACTCACGATTTACCTACTTTTTTATGCTACCTTTGTAATCCACAGATCAGACTGTGATACTTTTAGCCACTTCAGGTGCTTCTGGGTGGATTTTCCATTGCTGGGACTTGCAGTCCACTCTGTAAGAGAAAAAAGCTAGGAGAAAATCTAGTCTGAGGAAATAATATTGTTCATATGCTTCCTTTGTTCTCTTAATAGATACTTGAATCAGTATAAACAGCATTAAAATTCTTTTTTTTTAAAGTATCAGATTATTAGGTGTACTTGGTATTTGCTGCAAAATGTAAAGCTATGAACTTAGAATATTCTAAGTCCTTCAGAAATAGAATAGAACTACCGCATTCAATGCTAGCTTTATCATGGGTATAAATTTTTAAATGCTTGATTTAACAGCAGCAATATATAATGTTGGTCATCCCACATTGGTCCTTACTTGTGACAGGATCACTTCTTAGACAGGATAATAAGGTATAACAAATATAAACATTGCAGTAGAAACACCAAAGGCCCTGTAACATGTCCATTCCACAACTATTTATGCAAAATTTTGCAAACCACCAACAGAAAGTAATACAAATACTGTTCAAATGAATCACTCTTAGCTGTTTGTTTCTAATGCAACCCTCATAAACCTAACTAATTTTAGACTGTATTAACCCATGCTTTATTGTTTCCGTCTATGAATTCCTCAGTTAATTAATTTTTTAACTGCTTCAAATAGACTACAATTGTAAGCGTACAAATCTGATCCCAAGAAAAATATAAATAATACATGAAGAATAGATGGTACTCACTATATTTAGGCCCACAGAAAGTGTGGAAACAAAATGCAAATCAGTTTAATTAGAAAGCAGCCTGTCAGATCAGAAGACAGCTTAAACTGAGTCCAAGACTATTTCTCTGAATCTAATGTTATTTAAGTTGTTGTTGTTAAATATTTATATGCAGTGTAATGTTGAAAATATACCCAAAAGATTACAGAATGCACTTACGCTTCCCCGGGCTCTTCTGGACTAATCACTTTGTTTCTTCCATCTGACTGAAGCAATGTGTCAAGTATAGGGTTTTGCACAGCTCCAGCATAATCAGGATGGTCTGAAATGATGTGGCTTAGGCCCTTGCATGCACAAGACAGTAGAAAAGAGTTTATTTTCCTTTCTTTCTGCTTCCTATATAGTCCTGTACAAACACAGTTTACCTCCTAGCACAGAACATCATCCTTTTCTGAACATAGATGATAAATGCACAAGTCCTTGCAATTTAAATACTTTGAGGATGGCTCTTCTCACTTTTTATTCTTGAATAAAGGACAAGGTGCTTTTGTAATTAGCAGTCCTTTCTATGTTCTATAGTGGCACAGCAGCTCTTTGTTATAAGCTTTCTTCTCAGGATAAGTTCTAGATATGTAAAAAAGAATTTGAAGAAATATGGAATAAGTCAAAAGAAATTTTAAAAACTATATATATGTTTTCCAACAGTTTAAAGACTATAAAACATCCTATCCATGCATTTCTTCAGCTCCTTCACAGTTGATCACAGTACATTAAACAGTTAAAGAGGCAGCATGTCTCCAGCTGATACAGAGGATTTTTTTTAAAGGTTAACAAGTTAATGAAAATGTATTTTATTACTCAGCTGAAAGAAACCCTAAAAACTATAGCCAGTAAGTAGCATTATTATGATAGAAAGATAAGAGGGCTTCATTATAGAATTGCATTCATATCAACTGAAAGAGGGGATGCCATGCCCTTTCATCTACTCTTTTTCCTTCTTTCCTGAGATTTCTTAACCACTTTAATGAAGTCTTTTGTTCCTGTTTTCGAAGGAGGACAAGAAAAATGATGGCTTTTTGATGGCTCTACTTAAACATTGCACAAGTCTTAACAGAGAAAGCAGTTCTAACTGACGTGATTTACTCTCTAACATTCAGAAAATAAAAGCTTTCTCCATTGCCATTATTCAATTATCAATGTGGATTTTAAAATACTCTTTGAAAAGCCCTTATGCACAATGTAAAGAAAAAGAGAGCAGATTATATCCAAAGATATGGCGCCAGCCTTTGAACTGCCCCTTGAAATATTGAAATGCTCAAAAGCTACGAAATTGTCATGTCATTTTAAAATACTGAAATATGAGAAAGAGATACATCAAAATATGATAATTTAATTCCCTGTTATCCAAACACACTTAACCCTATTATTCTGAATGTATTGCTACCTGGTACTGTTAATAAGCGCGTGCATCTTGGAAGGTGTTTTAAGTGCCTGACAATCTATTAAATAGAGACTTTTGTGGGTTGGTCCTGAAGCATAAATTATTTTTCCTTCTTTTAATAAAATAATAGGATAAATTGTTCATTAAATATGAGACCTTGTATTAGCTTTAGGGTAACAAGCTATGAAGCAACACCCTGTAGATTTACGTATATTGGACTAAATCTACTGAAGCACATTTAAAAACTTACTGGGAAAAAATAATTGAAAAAATTGAAAGAAGAATACTGTTTGGCTGAATATAATAGTTGGACATGAAGACGTTTGAGACCATGGCACTAAATGTGATAGGAATTGTTGCATCAAGTGGTCTGGCTTACTGGCAACACCAGCTGCATCAAGTTTTATAGATATATATTTGTGTGAGCAAGAGAGTTTGTGTTTATGAGACCAGTGTGACTGTGTTGAGAATCAAATGGCTTTTTGATTAATATTATGGCTGTTAAAGATAAGGTTGTTCACGAGATATTATTTATTCTTATTTGGAATAACTAACATTTCATGTAATATATTCCATGTGATATTTCTTCCCTGTGGTCTCTGCAGGTTCTCCATATAGAGACAAGATCACTATAGCAATTCTTCAGCTGCAGGAAGAAGGCAAGCTCCACATGATGAAAGAGAAATGGTGGAGAGGCAATGGTTGCCCAGAAGAGGAAAGTAAAGAGGCTAGTGCTTTGGGAGTTCAAAATATTGGAGGCATCTTCATCGTGCTGGCAGCAGGATTGGTGCTTTCTGTCTTTGTGGCAGTGGGGGAGTTTTTGTATAAATCAAAAAAAAATGCCCAGTTGGAAAAGGTAAATATTGTTATTACCTGTTTCTTTTTTATTTATGAGTTATTTAAATAATTCTTTAAACACTTAGTGATGTTTAGTGAAATACAGGTGATGCATACTTATTGTTTATTCTTATAATAAAGTATTTGTATAACAAAGGATGACAGCAAAATATCCAGTTTTACATTTACAGCTTTTAATTTTTCTTCAATGTGTTTAATTGTAGCCAGATTTCAGGACAAGTGACTATTTCTCCTCTTATTCAAGCCTGAAAAAAGACAGCTTTTTACTCCTGGAAGTTCACTGCAGTTAATTTTATGGATGAAGAAGAAATCTGAAACTGTAATGGGAAACAAATTAATCTTCTACAGATAATTCTGATTTTTAAAAGACAAACTGTCTGTAGCTCAACGTAAAAATCTAAAAATGTCTCTATAGAAATGTGCTTTATAGGAGTTTATACTTGCAAAATTGTCCTGGTAACATCTGGAAAAGATTACATGAGTCTTTTTTTGCTGGGTTTACTACTGATATGATGTCCTGTAATTTCAGACTGACCCAATTTTGAAAATCCTATTGTTAACTTGTTCTGTACTTGCAATTTATACGACCAAAATACTGTAATTGTGCTAAGACTAGTAATATATTGAAAAAATTTGTAGTTGAAATTATCACTTTTGCATAATAATTAAATAAATCTTTCTAGATGTATGTGCCCATGTCTAAACCTAAACTAAAACAGTGTATTTTATTGCTATGGCAAATTCTGAATTTTAAACCTTGAGAGAAACGGTTGGATTTTTCTAAGTCTTGTTTTTTGCCTTTTTTTTTTTTTTTTTTTGCTTTTGAGGAGATTGTGACCTAGGACAATTTTTAAATTTATGTTTATAAATTTAATTTAATAAAATCAGTAGTAAATCCAAAAGCTATATTTATATTGCTATTTTTCCAGATGATGCTAGTGAGCTTTTATAACTTGAATCATTACTCAGAAAATTTACTATTTGTTTTCACTTCTTTTGAGGCAACCTTTTGGTACTCAAGTTTCCTGTTATATTGTTAAAATTTATTTTCTAACACACACTAAGACAGTGTGAGGTTTCAAGGTCCTAAACACTGTTTGAACATGGGTACATTCATTTAATTGTTAAAGGACCCTTTAGGTCCTCTTCTTTACAATACTACAGAGTAATTCCTTCTGTTAACATACTATTGGAATGTTATGTTTCTGAAATGGATTTGTAAGGAAAAATATACTGGTTACTTAAGAAACCCATGTAAATATCAATAATTTTTATCCATTCCTAAAATGGATATGGATCTTATACGAACATCAGTAAAATTTGGTTTAACTTTTCTGGATTTTAGTAAGCACTCAATTAGAAAAATAGGATGGTTTTGATAATAATTTTGTTACATGAGTTCAGTATTTTATAGGGTGTAAATACATATCTTATGTGATAATAACAGCATGTTGGAAGTTGTGAGAGGAACCAAACAGAAATTTTCTAATTAAGGATTTGTTTCCTTAAGTCCTGCAGTTTTGGGGGGGTGTGGGGGGGGAGTGTGTTGATGTTTGTTTGGTTTGGGTTTTTTTTGGTTTTGTGGTTTTTTATTTACTTTTTCTTTTCTTTTCCCTTTTTTCCATTTGTTTGTTTATACGTGTTGGATAGAGATAGCAATGACTGGAGGAATGTGACCTTTCAACAGCATTTGTTCCAGAAATGTTTCATCATCAAGTATTTAGATATTTTAAAAGTTAGGAATAAATGTGAAGCGGTTGAGTTGAGTTGAATCAGCCCTCTCTCCTTTCTCTCCTCCTTGCCTCCAATCACTTACCTTCCATCTCCTCCCTGCTACTCCGCAATACCCTGATATCAGCAGGCCATTGAAATTTCAGTGCAATTTTATTTATGGAATGAACTTAAGAGGAAGATGATGCTTGTGTCCCTACACTTGGCCTACCCCAGCATCCCCTCACCCTCTCTTCTTGCAGCACCCAAAGACCTTCAGAAAACATCTTTCAATCTCTCCAAGTGTAGCAGATCCCCTTTGCCTAGGACAGGGGGTAACAGCAGCCTAGGGGGAGATGAGAAATCCTATCATTTTTCTCCAGTCTCTACAAGTCCTCTGCTGAGATGAGTAAGCCATGCAAATAGCTGTGCTTTGGATAACCCACAGGAAGAGAGGAGGCACCTATTCTTGGTAGCATTTGTGGTTTCATCCCTTTGGAATCAGACTATCATTCTGGCATAGTGTTTGTCAATATTTGGAAACAGGGAAGATCAAAGGTCATATTAAGAGCCAAGGAAACAAAATGAATCAGATAACTTCAGCTGCTGAGTACATAGAGTATCCTGAGATATAAGTGGGCATGAGTGTTTGCTTTTTAATGTGTACAAAATATTCAGTTGTACTTCCAGCAGGGAGGCAATGCAGATTGAAATTGTATAATATAGATGTGGGGTTTTAGAAGTTTTTATGTCACCTTGCTCTTGGAGCTTACACATAAACAGAGATATTGGCTGGTGTGAACCTCTTTGGAGGAGTGAAATCTTGAAAAGAATCAAGCTCAGAAAAACAGCAGACAAAATGGTGTTATTTGCTAAAATAAAAAACGTTGCATCTTGTAAGCAAAGTGGTTCAGAATATCCACGCCCCTGAAGTGTTTAAAAGTCCGAAGGAAACACGTGATATTCCTGAGATTTTCTGATGATGAAAACAGATGATTTTATGCCACCACAACGCTTTCCAGACAGAGAGAAATTCCTCTTTTATTGACACCTTTCAAAAGTAAAGATAAGCTTGGATGTTATCACGGTTAGACTGCCAGTCACTGATGCTGACTAAAGCTAGTTTGCTTGACAAATAAGTATCCTAAATTACTATTTTCTAGAAAATCCAGAAATTATGAATGTGAAAACAGCTATACATGGTTTAAATTCTGCTATCATTTCTAGCTGTTCCAAACATATTGAGCCTTCAGCAGGTTGGAACGAGATATGCTTGTGTAAAAATAACAGATGTAAATTTTATTAATTTTGAACTGTTAAATACTTC
The DNA here is from genome assembly GCA_013398055.1 of Ifrita kowaldi. Lineage (NCBI taxonomy): Eukaryota > Metazoa > Chordata > Aves > Passeriformes > Cinclosomatidae > Ifrita > Ifrita kowaldi. Next base: position 794,002 of record VZRS01001244.1, read on the forward strand.
AAATAATGTGAAATGAGACACATACCTTAACCATTTGTTAAGAGATGAGGTCATACACTTCCTATAGTGAAAAGTACTATATGTGATTAAGTCTTGTACTGAAACAGTAACACCAACAAAATATTTCTGGAGTTTTACAATCAAATCATAACATAAACATCAATTACGTTAACCTCTCTGAAATATTTATTTATAATTTATTATAAGACCAATAAAAACAATAACTACATTAATACTTATTTATATTTCACATACATTTACAGGGAAGACAAAATTGAAATTTCCATGTTAAATAATTCACTGCTCAGCTGCACAATTGAGTTGAGAGGGATCAGTGTGGATAAATTATCTCACCAGGCACTATGACTGAGCACTTGGCAGGACTGGGCCCAAAGCAGAGATCAGTAGCTAGGAATATACCAGTGTAACATATAAAATTGTTTTACTTACAACTGTAGATTCCACGGAACAAGAAATTCTGAATGCTGAGCTGTGACCCACATATGAGACTATGTCTTGGGAGATGGCAGAAATTTATTTGGATGACTCTTGCCTGAAATGAATTGCCTACAATAATTTAGCATACTTTCTGCAAAATGCTAAAATCATGTTTTTGTAATGTAAGGATAGCAGGAACAGGAGTGTCTGGTCTTAACTGCCTCAAAAATTCATGCAGCTTTAATGAGCTGCAGAGTCTTTAGGTTATGGTACAATTTGATCTTAAACTTATTAGAAATTAAATGTGGTTCTGCTATGATTGGTAGCAATTCTGAATTTTCTACCTCACGCACAAGTTTTGATAATGTGATAACCTGTAGTGTATTTTGGACTAGATAACTCTTCTAGTGTTGCATAGTACATAGTCTCATTGTTTCCTTCAGAGCAAGTGCTGGGAATGACAGAGCACTGTCCTTGTCTATGGCAGAATGTTGACATTCCAGTTGGCGCAGTGGGAAGGGGTAGGAGGAGATGGCAGGTCAGAGGTTATCCCGACTGCACTCCTGCAGAGCAACCACAAGATGGTGCCTTCTAATTTCTGAGAGGGAATTTAATTGTCACTTTTTAATAAAATTTATGTCACAATGCTTACCTATTGTGTAATTGCAGCCTTTCTAAAAATGCTAAAGGCTTGTATTATTTCCCATTGTTTATGATACAAACATCTAATTATGTCATCTACTTGGAAACATGTTATTATCAGACCTTTTTTATCTAGCCAATCTTGACAATAAATGCTCAGTCATTTGCATTTTATAATTGCTTTTGCTGCTGAATGACCTGCTCCCTTATTTTAACAGGCACTCAGAGGGCAGTGAATAAGCAAGGTTAGAAACAGAAGCCATTTAAAACAATTACTATGTCTTTTTTCTTTTCTTTTTTTTTTTTAATTGATGTGCATCGGTGCATTATGGGTTTATGTCCATTTCATGCATTTAGTTTTGTTTAGTTCATGTTATTATCATAAAGGCCAGGGAAAACACTGACCTTGAAGACCACTAATACTTAGCATAATATATTGATGATTCTCAGTTTGAGAATTTATTGACCTTTCCTTTGATTTCGTGTGTTGGGGATTTTTTTAAAGCTTTCTGTGAGATTATTTCCATTTTCATACCACCTTTACTCAGTGATTAGATACTACCGTAAGTGTCAGCTGTGTGACAGAAACTACATGTGCACTGCTGAAAACATTAGGATGAAATTCACAGTATTGATGAAGGCAGTGCCACGGGTATATCAATCGTTGCTTCTTTTCACCCTTGTAAGTTGTTGTCCTTGTGCCTATCCTGGTCAGGGTTTCTTTGGAGAGGGTGGCATTGTCTGGAGGAGTTATCTGTAAACCTGTCTTTATTAATGCAGTGGCCCCACAACTTTCCCAAGAGGAAGGGGGGGCCAAGAGCTGATAGGCTGAAACAGCTGTTGCGCTGTGACCATATGCACTTACACGTCATCCTGGTTTTTCTTCTCTCAAATATGATTTAACTGTTCTCAATTTGTTTACGTGAAGTCAGTATAAATGCTAATGAGTGTATTTTCCAAGGTCCTTCTGTGATCTATTTGTACTAGGATAAGTTTCATTCATTGTGTCATACAGTGATTTTTTTTAGAATTGATGTGAGCAAAGTGCAAATATATAGCTTGTCCTATATGGATAGGACTTACAGGAAGAAGTTAATAATTACTGAAATATTGTGATGCTTTTATGTCAGCAGGATGCGTAGAAAGTCAGTATTTTAACCTTTGTTGTAATTGTTATCTTACCAACAGTGCAAAACCAAATTTCAACAGTTTCACATGAAAAAATGAAAATGTTCCAGGATCCTTCTTGTTTTACCATAATATTTTATGGTACGGTGGTTTGGGTTATTTTTCCAAATTTTACTAAATTAGTGTTCAGTAAAGTATTTTTCTTTACTTTCTAAAAAAATGCAGTTATGTCTGTTTTTCTGGATTTCAAAAATATTCCTAATAGTTTAATATCAAAAGCCTTTGAATTTGGGATAATAATTTATAGTAGTTTTGGAACAATACCAAAGTAAATCTCAGCCTAGTGATTTCTTTCCAGGGGGAGACAAGTTCAAAAGATTTTGAAGTTGAAAAGCCTGTTCCTCAGGCTACAAGAAACAAAAGAATGTGGGCATTCTTGGTAAATTGAAGTAAAAGCTTTGGGATTTATATCCCAAGCAACTTTTATACAATCTACAGTCAGTGATGTAGTCTGTATTCTTGTGTCACATTTTATAATGGAGTAACCTCAGAAATTTTAATTTTGGCTGGGAAAAGCAGCAGCTGGGACAGGTCATGAAAGAAAACGTTTTTCCAACATGAGCACACTGCATTCTGCAGATATGCCATTGTAAAATTGGGAACTTCTATCATCCTGTAGTCCCCTGAGCACTGTGAGAGTATGTATAAACTTGTATGGGTAATTTGTGTGTGTGTAAGTGTAGAGATTACTTGGATTTCAGGTATTAATTTTAATTAAATGCCTTCTTGGAAACCATGGAAGTATATATTAGAGGATATTTTCTAAGGGGAGGAACTGTTGCAAAACACAACAAATCAAAACAAAACTCCCCAAAACCAAAATCAAATCGACAGCCTACACCTCCAAACACACTTAACAGAAGAAAAAGAAAAAAAAAAAGGAAAAAAACAAGTTACCAACTGTGGCATTTTAAAGTAATTTTCAAACAATAAAACACTAAAACCAAGACCTCTATTTTGATTTTCGATTGCAGCTCAACTAATATCTATTTGGTAATGGACCCTTTTTCTGAGGTGTTTTTAATGTCTTAATTTGTGTCTTTCAAAAACAACAGAAAATTTAGGAGTGTATGTAAAGATGACCATTACATGAGTGCATAAGTACACAAGTACAGGAGGTTCACTGTAGTTCCATAGTCATTCAGTCAAAGATCAGAGCTTAAATAATAGGTCTCAGTTATGGAATATTTTAAGTTTGACAAGATTTTAAAGTTGTATAAAAAAATTCAGAAACCCCTACATTTTGTTTACCTTATAGCAAATATAGTTCACTTTAACTCATCAATAGAATGGAGAACCACACACATTATATAATTATTTTCTCCTCTGATAAAAATATTTTCTTCATTCTAATGGAAAAAATGTCAGATCATGGAACATTCATGTCTTTCTAATAATTTTTCATTGTCTTTCTCTAAAAATTACTTTAGCATATAATATTTTAATATAAAACATTATACTTTCAGTTTTGAATTGATCAGCTATGCTGTAGTTAAGTGTAGTAGCAAATACAGTTTAGTTCAGCTGATTTATTTACTTTGACTTTTGTATAGGTCAGCAAAGAAACAACAAGCACTTCCAACTACCTTTTAGATTGAGAAAATATCCTAGACTGTCAGATGGAACCATATAATTGTGGAGAAATGGGTGCTAAACCTTTTGAGATTATGTACTGCAATATGACTACAATAGTGTTTCCAAAACAGTAGAAAACCTTGGCATTAAGTTAATACTAATAGTCTCTCTCTGTTCAATATGATTTGAGGCCATGGCAAATTTTTTTAGTTTGTACTATCACACTGAACTATAAAAGTGGTATAAATTTTTGCAATGAATAATATGCAGAGCATTTAAGCTGAGCAAAATTTGAAAAAAAGCTGTTTAGAATTCAGGTAAGAAAGGTTATATTTATTTTCTAATATGTCTCTGTAAAATTAGCTATTTATTTTCAAATTATGCTGCACAAAGCATTTTAATCCAGATAGATTGGTACTACAAAGCATCAATTACATATCATCACTTCCTTTCACCATGCCTGGTGATCAACAAACCTGACATTCCTTGGACAATAAGAATGAACTTAGATGTAGGATCAAAGATGATTCAACAGGTGAATGAACCATCACATCCTGTGGCTGAGAATGCAAGATCCCAGGGGACTGACTCAGTGCAACCAGGATCACCTCTGCTGAAAGGCAGAGAATTATCCTGCACAGCTGTGATTGCAAAATACAGACCCATTAACATTGCAATGGATGTCGTGCTAAACCAGTTAGGCAGTGCCATATATTCTGTTATTTATTTTCTCAGTGGCAGCTGCATGGCTGAGGTACTATTAATTGCTCTCAGTCCTTATTAAACACCTGCCCGCCATGTGTAGCCATTGTCCAGGGACATGAGACAGCAGTACTATGTTCTGGAAGAAGGTCTGGACTGGTGTGACATAGTTTACATCAGTGGAAATTATTGTCTCTGACTGAAACGCTAATGACAAATAGCACTTATTGCCACTCTTTCAATTTGAAAACACAGACCCAAACCTGGAGAAATGTGAGATTGTTATCCTCTTCCAGAAGAGGTTGAACTGAAAAATGAGGATAGAAGATATCTTCTGAGTGCTTGCCTTTACCTGTCCTACCAGAACCTGTCTCCCTGGGATTAAACTGCCATCACCCCCCTATTTCAGCCAGGGACTGGAGGCTCAAAATGACTGCACCATCCTGGTCTGACAGTAGAGTAGGACTGTGTATCATCTGCGTGTCGATGACACCACAGCCCAAATTATTTCATTATCTCCTCAGTGGCCTCATATACATGTTGAAAGGAGAGATGACAGGATGAAACCTTGTGGAATCCTGCATGAGAAAGAGCCCTCGGGGCTGATGAGCAATTGCCCTATGCCATCCTCTGGGATTTCTCTGAGAGGAAAGAGTGGAACCACACAAGTGCAATCCCTTCTGCCCCAGCCTAGGTCCACAGGTGAGTCAGAAAAATATCATGGTCAGTGTGATGGCCAGAAAGGCTGCTGGCAGACCTAAACAAAACCACTTTGAAAAAGCTTTCTGCTATAATAGAAGTTCCCCATCAACCACAGGAAGAAAGGTAGTTGTCAGGATGGAAACAAAGAAAATAGTTTCAGAAGACTTTAAATGAACTCAAGTGTTGCTTTCCTGGAAGTCTCTGTCATCCACCAGAGTGCATTTTGTTCTGTTAGGAAATAAATTTTAGAATTTGCGAGTGGCTGAATTGTTTTCTGGTGGGTTGTTTTTTTTTGCTGTTTGTTTGTTTTATGTGGGTTTTTTTGACACCAGTTGATAATTTATTTAAGGCAAGCTGGAATTTTATTGTCCCACTGGGAGACACTTACAATAAACATGAGAATTGGCCTGCAATGAGGTCCTGTATGTCATCTAAGTTCATCTCATAAGTCTAAAACTCAGCGAGCACTTCAGCCTGTGGAAAATTGTTTCAGTGTTGTTTTGTTATAGGAAGGGTCAGTCCCATCAGACTTTTGTTGATCCTCTCCATCAAATAGCTACAAAAGCCCTTGAAACAGCCAGAATTCAGTCACAGGGTAAAGCGCCTCATGCTACATCAAGATGTCTGGAACTACTCTTCTGGTCGTGACTTTGTAGATACTATGGTGAAAGCAAAGCTTGATCTGTGGAATTAAAATTTTCACTTTGTTTGATATTATTGTCTTCATTTGAGTGGGCAGTGAAATTTGTGTTTCATACAAGTGACATCTATTTTGGTCTGAAAATAATTTCCTAAAATGGTTGCTCATTCTATTTCTACTGAAAAAATTAATAATTGCTAAATCTAAAACTGAGAATATACTGGTGTTATGTTCAGGTAATTGGTGTGGATTTAGTCTGAAGTGTACTTGTGTGTTATGCTTGCTATGGATTGAAACTGTACTGCATCAGAAAAGTCAGTGGCAAAATATTTTTAATGTTACTATATTATGCATATATAGATATGTACAGCCTGCACATATGTGCAACCTCTGATCTACAGCCATGCTTAAGAATAGGTACATAACTAAACAACCTAAAAATCTGATCATTACAAGTACACTTCAACTTTGAAATGCTTGTACTTCAACTACCATGATATGTGATTTCACTTTTTCTGAGGTTATTTTCTCTTCTTTAATTGTTCATCTCTTTGTGATCCTAAGCCAACATTTTGATAGGATTTGTTTTTCTGTCTAGAGGGTTTGAGATTGACAGGCTTTCCATACACATATTTAAAAGCCCTGAAGGAGTGACATAGGAATCAGAAACTGATTAGGAGGGAGAGTCAGGGTAGGACTGTGCATTTATTCTCAGCTAACTTCAAGACAAAAAGCAGTTTGATTGATATATCCTCCTAGATGCTAGAAAAATGACCCATAACACAACAAGAAAATGCAGGATTACTGCTGTTACTGCTTTAAGATAATTGAACAAATTTCCAAATAATGTCTGACAGATAACACTGGAAGTAATGAACTTCTCAGTAAATCTTAAATATTTCTATTAAATGTTGACAGTCAGCTTTATATTAATTGCATCAAAGAAGGGAAAAACATAAAACAGTGATTGGAGATTTTTTAATTTAAAAGACACTGACTCTTAACCACTTAAATCAGAACGTTTAAAGTGGTGAAGACATGCTGTTCTGTCTCCCTGTTGCTCTTTTTAGGCTGTTAAAAGAAATATCTATGGTGATAGTCTCATAATTCTGTGTCTAAAAAATGCTATTATGATTTCTAATTACTTTTCTAAATTCCCATAAAGCAAAATAATGAAAGCAGTGTAAGTATTATCTACCTTTCATATTAATACACATTCAAAAATACATTTTTTTTCTCATGCATTAAAGCCATGCATAAGCTGTCTAAACAGCTTGTAAGAAGTGATAATATTTTGCAAAATTCTCCTATTGATTCTTCATGACTTATGAGATATCAGCTGTGACAAAGAATGTCAGACGTGTCAGTTACTTCTTTATTCATCTTAAGGAGATCAACTTTTTCAAAATTATTTTCTGTTAGAAAGCTAAGAACTACAGTTCTGATTAAAATTATCTTTTGTACACTTTTTTTGTGATGTTTTGTCATGATATGCTGCAACAAAACAGATGCACTTATCTGCCCTTGGTTTAGAGAGCTGTATGCTGTCCTTAAATTCTAGCATTTGATTATACCTAAGACGACTCCGAAGCAGCATTTACTTTCTGGTAGCATTTAAGAAGACAACTTATGATTTTGTAAGGGTTAGTGAAAAATCGATAATAACTGATGTTCTTGTAACATGCCTGCAGTGTGGAAGGTAAGTTGGGAGCAAGAGGTTATTTTCTTTGAATTAAGTGGAGACTCTTGTAATATATACTAAAGTGCTCAATTCCATGACGGACAGCAGTTTCGAAATGTAGCCTTTCAGTTCTGTAAACATTTTGCTGTTTTCCCCTAGCAATTGACTTCAAGATCAAGACATTGGATTATCTTTTCTAAAATAATATCTGAAAATGTCTTCTATCTGTCACCAAAAAAATATTCTACAGCTTCTTCTTGTTTTCATGTCTTATTATTCCAAAAATTGTATCCTGCCAGAGAAAGAACACAAAGTTTAACTGTATAGAAAATGGAGACTACAGAGACTGGAATTGAAAAATTAGACAAAAAAATTGATAATTTCAATTTTATAAAGTAAACCATAATGTAATCCTTTCTAAAATTTATTGCATATGACTTTTTTAATATGTGTGAGAACTCTTCCTTGTATTTCTCAGATAGAACCCAAAGAAGAAAAAAGATCTGGGTCATGAACTCTAACATAGCCTTGAAATAATATTTTTAAAATACATGAGTATTTCAGTGAGTGAAATTTGAAACAAACAAACTAACAAAAGATGTGTAAGAATACTCTTCATCAGAAACAATATTTTTATTACCGTACATGAATGAAAGTTCCCATAAACAATTTATTAAAAATAATTTGACAATATAGAATGGAAGAATATTCTATGCAAAATAATTCTCTCAAAGTTGTGGCATCTGCTTTATTAAGACTTTTCATTTTGAAAAGTCTTAATAAATGACTAAGTCATTTCAACATTCCTCTTTTGATGAGTTTCTATATCCAGGTAAAATTCTCAGATAAAATGTGTTGGCAAGTTACTTGAGGTCTCATTTTCAGGGTATTTCAGAATGTTGACATGTATCTTCTCACCTCTTGGATGTTGGTTGTAATCCATTTCCTACTGATATGACCTAAAAATGTACACCCTTTGCAGATTTTTGCAAAGGTTTGAGTGGATTAATGCCTCTTGAAAAGGATTCATTCTAATTTGGCACTCTTCTTAGACATCTTGGCAAAAAAAAGACAAGGCACACAACCTTGAAAGTTTTATGTGCTTATGCATAATTTTAAAATTTAGAAGGATTTTGTTCGTCAGAATGTTTCAGTTAGGTCTTTAATTCCAGAGGTGAGAGTCATGTAATGGCTACAAGTGGTGTAGTGCTGAGTTGCACCATTTACTTCTTAATAGATTTCCTATGAAATTCCTGAGTTATATGCTAGTTTCCTCACATAGTGGAAATTCCAAGATCTTCAAGCCTTGGCAGTTTAGCCTGTAAGGCACTAGGGAATACTAAATTGAATCTTTTCCTTTTAAAATATTTCAGGGTTAATTTCAATTTTGTAATAATAATGGCAGTTTTGATGTTAAGCAACAGCATTTTATTGGAAAAAAGGGAAAGTGTAAGAGAATTGAATATTTTCTTTCAAAGTATAGCTGGATAAGGAGGTACAGTTTTCTGCTTTCTACAAAATGCTCAGCAAAGACACCTTATGGTTTAAGATCTGACATATTACATTCAGACCATTCAATTAGGAATTTTAGCCACCTCATTCACACAAAGAAAGCTGTCTTGGATGTCAACCTAGTGCACGTTGCAGAGTTCACTTCAGCCAGAAATGCCAAACTTTCCCCTCTGAAGGACAAGTACTTGACTCTGAACCAGAGAGGTATACCTCGTTCTCCTTCGGACTCACAACTTATTTTCTTAGTTGTTGGTGGTAAAACCCATTCTATTGTAAGTTGAATAGGCATTATTCCTTTATTTCAAACTCAGCAGGAGAAAGAAAAGCTTCAAAGGAGGAGTATCACAGCCAGAGCAAGACTGCGCTTTCCCTCCCTTCCCACCTGCCTGTATCCTGATTCATGCAAAGGATTAGGGAAGCGGGCATTTGTCCAGGATCTGATGAATTCATGTTCAGTTCTAACTCATGAGTAAGAAAAATCATGTTTGCACTCTTCTGCACAAAACTGAATTTTATGTAATGCAATTGAACTCCTCAATGAAACAGGAACTACCACTGAAGCCCTTCCTCTGCTGCTGTCTGCTCTCCTCCCTAATCCACAGAACAGTTCACATTTTCCTATCTCCCTTTCTCTCTCTCTGCCTCTGTTAACTGCTTCTGTGCCAAGTGGAACAGGATCAGTAGACCCCAACTGCAAGTGACTCTACCTTGGAATGGTCTAATACCTGTAGGTTATAGATGTTTACTGAGACACTGAAGCTTAAATCTCTCTGGCAGAAGATGCTGTTCCATTGACACTCTTAAATGTGACTCATGTTCAGCTCTAATGCTCCAGCTGATGGCTGGCTGCACAGAAGAAAAGGATATCTGCCACGTATTCTTCTTTAGCAGTTGCCACATTTTTCAAGGAACTTAGTTTGTTAGGTCCTTTCAAAGCATAACTGTTGGGTTGATAACCATGCATGGAAACCTGGAATGTGAATTCTGATTAGATCCAGGACTAAGCCAAGCACCAGTGTGTTTCACAGAATTTACAGTATTGCCAAATGATGAAGCTATAAAATATAACGTGGAAAACTGAGTGCCTTACTGCTTAGAGTGCTTTCAGCCCTGGAGGTTGGAAGCTGAATGCAGACTTTTATAAACACAGCTTCAACCTAGGTTGCCAAAGATCTAGGTAGGGTAAGATGCTTAAATATTTTCTGGATCTAACCTCCAAGCTTCAGGTTTGTATGAATAATGTAGATATAACTGTTCAGAAATAAAGCAGGATTTTTATTTGAAAGATAAAGGAGACAATCATATATTGACTACCACTAATTAAATAAAATTTAAAAAAATGAACATGAGATAGTTATAGGAATTCTAGGTGCTTTGACTTTTTTGATTCTTGTTTGATAGGTTGTTTGTTAGTTTGTTTGTTTTTCATTTGTTCATTTACCTTTTTTTACCTGATCATGTTCCTGACATGGAGATTAATTATTAAGAGAGAAAAATGCAAAGCGTCAGATCACACCTCAAATTTATTTTTGGGTGAGAGCAATTGTCAGAGCCTTGGCTTAACATCTCAGCTTCTGGGATGTGTTATTTAGTTGTACATTTCTCCATTAGCTGGAAAACGTTTAAGTTAAACTATGTGATGCAGAGCCCAAAAGCGAGACTTTTTTCCTTACTACCATATGTCATTCCATACTCCAATTCTCACACTGAGACAAGGCTAATTGCTCAGCACACTATTAGCAGTTGAAAATTCAGTCAGACTGAGGGAATAGAGAGATTTTACTTTACTTTTCAAATTGCTTGCACTGCAAAATGGAAAAAGGGCTTTGAGGATTTGATGGAAATGTTAATAAAGTTTTTCTAATAATATACTTTTCATAAAGATCAACAAAACTGAATTCTTGGGGTCTTTTTTTGCCAACACATACTCCATAAGTGATAATCACTAGTGGGAAAAGTGTTTATATACAGAAGATATTACAAATAATGGAGTAAATGTTAGTTTTCAGTAATGCATCTGGATTTTAACAGTATTTAAACATGAATTCAGGTAAACTTCTTAAACTAAAGCTTGATGTTTTGTTGAAGAACACTTACTTAAGTCACATAGAAATGCAATTATTATTTTGAAACATGGTTACAGGGATTTTACTGAATGCCTAACATACATATTACATTCAGATACTGTACTGTAAGGCTAACTTGTTGACAGAAAATCTGCTTGAAATAGTTATATGTAGCGTATGCATCCAGAGTCAGTACCTGCCAGAAAAACAATTGTAGAGGCAATTTTACACTGAGATTTTTACACTGAGTCATCACAGTTTGATAAGTAATTTTAATTATTATGTGATGCATATTGTAAAGACAGCAACTTGTTTTGAGCTTCAGACTGAGACAAAGCAAAGACTGACAAGGTTGTGCCAGTACAGTAAATCTGCTTCTAGACATTGCAGTTAGTAATTTCTTACAGCTGTTTTTTTTTCTTTCTTGTTCCTCTCTTTCCTTCTGTAGAGGTCCTTCTGTAGTGCCATGGTAGAGGAGCTAAGGATGTCTCTGAAGTGTCAGCGTCGATTAAAACACAAGCCACAGGCCCCTGTTATTGTGAAAACAGAAGAAGTTATCAACATGCACACGTTTAACGACAGAAGGTTGCCAGGTAAAGAAACCATGGCATAGAGCTGGGAAGCCAAATACCCCAAGCACAAACTGTCGTCTTTTTTCCAAACAACCTTGCAAGAATGTTTCCTGTGGAAATATGCAACAAGTGCAAAATAAAATGAGTTACCTCATGCCGCTGTGTCTATGAACTAGAGACTCTGTGATCTCAGCAGTTGCAATGGCCAGACTCGAATCACAAGCATCATGGATCAACCAAGTTATGCAGGGTTACACTGTTTGTCATGGGTTTCCACCATTCTGAATGAATGAATGTTCCATGTGAGTTTTGTGGCTGGTTTCAAATGCAGTCTCAGTGAGAAGTTACAGGTTCCTTTAGAAGTTCAACGGTTGCCAGGAAAGAGAGAATAAATGTCCAAGATGATACAAATCACAGAAGGAGTCTAGTAAAAGTAATGTCTCAGAACTGTAGTGGAACAAGAAACCATATGTTTTTCGAACTTCCCAGCACAGAAAAGTTGGTAACTGCTGGTAGACTGAAACTACCATCTGGACAAAGCAATATGAGCTTCTTGGATGGAAGAAATGTTAAAAGTGAAGAAACATGAATTTCATGAATAGAAGAATGAATATGAGGATGCTCACCTGCTTTTTTTTGGACTCTTTGTGACACTGAAATAAGTAAATAAATAATAATTACAAAAAAATGTAACTTAAATTTAACTGGGTTGGATCTTTGATCTAAAAAATGAACAAAAATATTTCCATAATTTTGACCCAATTTTTAGATGAATGAAAGTTTCCTTGGTACAAAGGAATGTATCTTACAACCTTTAGATATAAGTGATTAATTTTTTTTTCTATAATTGTGAAAAGAGGGAGGGGGGTGGGAAGCAGTGTATTTCACACATAGAGGGCTTGCATTTTAGCCTGAATGGGTTTTGAAACACTTGTTCCTGCTACTAATTGAACTCAATGGAGCCTGTGCAATTCTCGCTAATGTTGGATGTGGGATGGGTCACCTAAAAGAAGTGAATGTCGAGAACTTAAAGGAGGACTGCATTTTTCAATACAGTCACAGTACTAAACGAACAAAATTCTTGAGCAGTTTTTTTTTTCCAAAAAAAAAAAAAAATGTTCAGGTTTATTTGTGGAAATGCAAGATTTCTATGAAAATAGTTTTTGTATGGAAATTTTTGTAATACTTTTTATCAACAAAATAAGAACATGTGTTTCCGTCAGGGGTGTGATGCCAAGCATGAGTGGTAGTGCGTGCGCACCACCAACGTTTGGTGAAAACTATTTTTATCATGAAAAAGGAATCTTAGAAGAGACATATTTTCAAGTTATATAATATAAAAAAATAGGTGCACTACCACCACTGCTTACCATGCTACACCCCTGGTTTCCACTAAGCTGATAACATGCTGTCATGAACAATTGTGTGTAAATGGTAAAAGACACAGACCTCTTCACCACATTGTGATAGAAGTTAAAATGCACTCAGTTTGCTGTTTGAATTCAATGCACAAAATTAAAAAAAAAAAAAAAAAAGGAAAGAAAGCATTAAATTTATGTCAGTTTTAGTTGGTTTGGTTTTGCTGTGTGATTTGAGCAACATATGTACAGTACTTTGTGTCAGTACTGGTACTTAGCTTCAGCTTAGTGCCCTATCCTGACGATTCTTGCCACTAAATTTGTGGCAAGAGAGTTTGCTGGGATTTCTGACAGAAGCCATTACAGCACATTGTGATAATATTTGCAGGATTTGGCTCTTAGCTGCTTCAAAGCTAATTTATATGTCCTGACTGTGGTGAGTTCCTGGACATAACATTTTGAAATACTGCCCTAACGCTCCTGAATCTTGCACCTCTGTCTACTGTAAATTTATTTGTATCTCAACAAGAAATGTATAGTATGGACTATGTAGGAATGTTATGCCAACCAAAAAAAATGGTGAAGATGGTCTTTACATGGAAAAAAATTATTTTGACTAATTAGGAAAACCCCCCAAAAACCATTGAAATAATCATAGATAATAAGTCATTGGTGAGTAATGAGATTGGTTGTTTACTCAGGCTTAATTTAATCTTATCATCATCCTTATGGCACAGAAATATATCATCCCAACTGCAGAAATTATGTAATGAAATTTGGGAGTAAATGGGAGGTTTGTGTCTACTACCCAGTTATCATAAATCTTCATAGAGATTGAGCTGGCCATTTCCATTGTGAGCAGGGACTGAGAAAGCAAATTCTCTTATATTTGTGAGTTTCATCCCCATTTATGTGATAACAAAGAACAGGTTATCTTTGTCTGAAGTATAAAGAAGATAAAAATCCTTTTAGCAATTTTTCTGGAAATGAGTATACTTACATAATTTATATTTAAGTTAATTCTTTAAAATACAAAGGGGAAAAGAGTAACTGTCATATAACACAATGAAAACTCCTAATTATGGTGGCTTGGAATGGAAAAAATTGGCTATTGCATTTGATTGATGATTTACAATAAAATTTGTAAAATCATGTAATAAAATGCTGTATTATATTCAAACACACCGTTCTTTTCTCCATTGAGGATGTTGAAACAAGCAGGATTTCATTCTCACCATGATGCAGAAGACTAATTCTCATTAAGCTTTATGTGACCCAAAGTAAGAGTGACTGCAGAATATGTCCCAAATGTTTTATTGGGTCAAAGTTCCCCAAGGAACAAAACTTCTATCACAGAGATATTGTGGCTTAATTAAGATTTTGGTCAGAATTTCACCCTTCCATTATTGAGGGAAATATGCAAAGTAACTGGAGATTTGTGTTAAAGATCAAGACTAGAAATGCATGGCTCCACAGATACACAGTAGGATAATGGGGTTTTTTCCAACAATCATACACTAACTCATGTTGTTACTTTGTTGTGCATTAGTAATTATTTCTATATTAAGACATTTACAGAAAACTGACTAACAAAGACTTGACCCCCAAAAGAGTAGAAAATACTACTGATAGTTTTGTACTTGAAAAAGCTCCATTTCTTACAATTTCTTCAAAAACTTCATTTTCTTTTCACTGCTGTGAAAAAAATCCTGAATTCTGAAGAAAAATTCCTTGTTTTGAAGGGCCTCTGAAAGGCTTATCCCAAAATTCCCAAATTCTCATGCTGTATAAGTTTCTATATTGTCATTAAAATTGATGGAACTTCCCAGCAAAAATCAAGTGAGTACCTGGCCTGCAAAGATTAGGAATCCATATATAACTGCTTTATGTGGTTGCACATAACAGCTTAATTAGCCTGCTGATTTCTCAGGACAGGAGGATGGGCGCTTCTCTGATTGACCTCAAATGTCACTCTAGAGAAGAATTTTAATGCAGTTATAGATCAGTGAAATGGTGCTGCCTAGTCGATGACAATTGGAGGTAAAAATTGAGCAGGAATGTTTTTTTGCTCTGTGTCTGTTCCAATTAAAATACACACCATTTAGATCTTCAGATTGCCTCAGCATGGTTGTATAGCAATAGATAACTAGAAAAAAAGGTCAAAACTCCTTTAATGTTGTTGATAAATGCCATTTGTGAAGGACTGGTAGTGAAAATTATAAGCCAAATAGTTGGATGAAGTCAAGAGATCTCTGGTGCTTTACAGTTAATAAGAATTTGTCCAGTTATAGACATCGGGAGGTTTTTTTGATGGTATTTGCCTTTTTTATAAACATAAGTACAGACATATACAGGGAGTATCTAGCAGACTTTATATGTGATATTTCTTTCTGAAATTTCTGTCTCAATTTTCAGTTGAAGAATTCAATATAGATTTGAAATAACCTTTTCTTTCATTTTATTATTAATTGAGTCTCTGTACATTAATCCTTCCTGATTTCATCCATAAAGTGTTCACAACCCCCAAAATAACACAGTTTAGTCCTAATATACTAGCTAGTTAATATTCCAGAATTGAAAAAAACATAATTTATGAGGGGGAAAAATATTGTGCCAAAATCCAAAGTCGCAAATAGGAGAAATGCCCTAATATTCTACAAAATAAAAATATTTTCAGGGAAAAGGGATCATGAGCAGAGGTAATTTCATAGTAAGAGGTTAAAGATAATGCTATAAAATAATTTCTTATTGTTTTTATATTAAGGATATTAGAAAAATATTTGAAATACTTCAGACACAGCTTCACTTAGTCTCCAAATACATCAATAAACACAAATAATGATGACTGAAATACTACTTTCAAAGAAGTGTCAAGACTCCTACTTAAGAGAAATCAAGATTTTATCCAATACAGCCCCAAATATGTACTGACATAATATTTAAGGCAAAATTAGGTGTACAGAAAGGATTGTGTTTTTGTCAGAATTTCAAGGATGTATAGGGAAACAAAGGGTCGCTGAGGTTGGCTTGTCTGACTTAGATCACTGCTTTCCAACCTCAAACATGCCAGTGTCCTGTTCCCTTCCAGTCCTGCCTCTCTGCCTTCCTACAAGCACCTCTGACACTATGAAATTTGTTTTCAAAGCCCTTTTCTTCTGGCTTTCCTTTAAATATAGATCTAATTTAAAATAAAGTTACTCAAAGACCTCATCTCCCCAGTTTGTATCCACCAAGATAAAAACATTAGCTTTTCATGTGACTGTAATCTAATTGTCTTTCTTTTCATTTACTACCCCTCTCTGTCCCCTTCCTGTGTTATCTTCTCCTGTTGTTCTTGTACTTGCCTAGACTGTAAGCTCTTAGGGGGCAGGGAATCTGTCTTTGATTTGTTCTATGTAGCACCATGAACTATGGAGCTATATAAATAATAAAAAATGTAGATCTTCTTAAATGATGTTTGAAGTGATAGTGATCTGATTGACTGCCAGTCTAGTAATATATTGTTTTAGCTCATTGCCTGAAATCCTAATCACTGCAGCAATAGAATAATCAAAAAATAAAAATAATAAAACCAACCCAAAGGAGCTATCACACTGATTCATCTTACTGGAATTTTCCCTACGTGGTTGGGGTATAGGAATAGAATGTCATGTTCACATACCTTCTGTAAAAGTTTAAATATTAAACCATCTAAATTAGAAAATAAAAAAAAAAAAGTTGATTAACACAGATATACAGAATGATCTTTGGAAAGAGATCTTTTGGTTGGTTTAAGTTTGGAAAAGCTGTGATTAAGAGATTTGTTAAGTTGAACACCAGGAACCTTTCCTTCCTTCATCTTATCTGCCCATTTAGATCAATAAGCCTGCCATTGCTGAAATCTATAGCAATCCTGTTTCAGTAATTATTTTATGGATATAATTAGAAATTTTCTACAAAATATAATTCTGAACAAAATTAAGGAAAGACTTCCTTTTGCTTCTATTCAAGAACACTATCCTATGACTGCTGGAATGAAATATTTTGGGAATTCAAGAAAAATGCTAGCTATATAAATGAAAGGAAACAATGCATCTGGTCTTGAGGACAAACTTTTCAGCTTTCTCTTTTACCTCTTTCTTCTTCAAGGAATTCTGTATCACTGAACTTAGTTCTTGTGAATGTTGAAGTGTATACGGGCAAGCATACATGGATTTGTCTTTCAAGAATTCTCAGAGAAGACAATACCTTTCTTTCCTGATCACAATGTACTGTTTTTTCAGATACTTAGGAAATCTATTCCAAGCTAAAAATAATGGCAAAATCCTGGAGTTTCCCCTTTGCCGTGACTGTAGGAGTTTTTTCTTGGTGGAAATAGGATACATTACATTAAATTTACCTGAAAAAATTGTATGAAAACATTGAAAATTGGTAAAGGATCTGTAGTTAGTATTCCTTGGGCAGCACTGTCCACCACAGACCAAATCTGTAGTGATTTGGTTTTGAAAGTACAGGTTCAATTTATGATGGGCTTATGCTGAAGATTGTCTTATGACAGTTTCCCACGAGTAGCCTTCTGGCCCAGGGAATGAAAAGCAGTCTAACACAGTGGTAACCATGATCATTTTCTTTATACTGTAACCACATGGACTGGCTGGGACATTTAGGCTCAGGTAGATCAACAGAAATTTCTGATATGTACACCTGCTAAATAATTTTATGTATTAACATCTATGTTAAAAATGCTAATTTAGCCTAAGTACAACTGGCCTGTGGGCTTATCATGGAAGAATCATATCACAGAATCATTGAGGTTTTGAATTGCAGAGTCCAATGTCTTTGGGTAGAAGGGCCTTCTGGAGACTCTTGAGTACAATGCCCCTGTACAAAGAAAGGTTAACTAGAGAAATTTTTCCAGGGATGGAGACTTTCCAGCCCCTCTCTTTCCAGTGTACAATTATGCTTACAGTGAGGAATATTTTTTTTTGCTCACATTTAAAGGTAATTTATTGCATTTCAGCTTGTATTGACAGCCTCTTATCCCCTCACTGGCCACCACTGAGAGTCTGGATTCATTTTCCTCCTGTCAGATTGTGTTGAGCTTTCTCTTCTCCAGCTGAGTGGTCCCAGGTATCTCAGCCTCTCTCTGTATGACAGATGCTCAATCCCTTAATCGTCTTTGTGGCCAGTCACTAGGGGTCCTATTCTGTTAAGTCCCTGTCTCTCTCACACTGGGGAGATCAGAATTGGACCCAGCACTCCAGATGTGTTTCACCAGAGGAGGAAAGATTACAATCCCTGAACTCTTGGCAATGTTCTTCCTAATGCAATCAAGACTACGTTGCTTTTCTTAGTTGAAAGAACACACTGCTGGCTCATGTTCAGTTTGCTGTCCACCAGGGCCCCCATGTCCTTCTCTGCAAAGCTGCTTTCTACTTGGTTGGTTCCCAGCCTGCGCTGGTACACGGACTTATTCTTCCCCAGGTGCAGGACTTGTCATTTCCCTTTGTTCAGCTTCATGTCCTTCCTGTTGGCCCATCTCTCCAGCCTGTTGAAGTCCTTCTGAATGGCAGCACAAGCTTCTACTTTATCAAACACAGCTCCTTAATGCAAAGTTGATGCTTGCTGAGGATGCACACTGTTCTATCGTATACGTAATTAATGAAGTTATTAAGCAATATGAGACCTTTTGGATACATCTTTGGTTACTGGCCTGTGGCTGGACTTGCTGGTGCTGATTACAATCCTTTTACCTGATAGGTGAGTTTTCAATTTGCCTTCTTTTCCACTGATCTTGTTCATATATCCAAAGTCTGTCAGTGAGACTTTTATGGGGGATAATGCTAAGAGCCTTGCTAAAGTAAAAATAAACAACATCCACTGTTCTTCCTTCTTCCACAAAGCTAGTCTTCTCATTATAGAAGGCTATTATGTTGGCCAAAGATTATTTCCCCTTTGCAGATACATGCTGACTATTATCAGGCACTTCCTAGACCTCAATGCTTGGAAACAATTTCCAGAAAGATGTTCTCCATCATCTTCACAGAGATGGAGATGAGGCTAACAAACATGCAGTTTTCCACATCCTCCTTACTACCCTTCATGAAAGGAGGAGTGACATTGGCTTTCTTCCAAACCTCAGGCATCTCTTCCAACCAACATAAGCTTTCAAAAACTATCAAGAATGACCTCACAACGACATCAGTCAGCTCCCCCATACTTTGCAGGTGCATCTCCTCAAGTCTCATCAACTTATATATGTCCAGTTTATTTAAATGTTCCCGAACATGATCCTTTTCCACTGAGAGTAAGTCTTCTTTTCTCCAGACTTTCACACAGATCTCAGGAACCTCACTTTTCTGTGGGCTTACCCATAAAGACCCAAATTGAAGAAGATACTGGGTACTTGGCCTTCTCCATGTCCTTCGTCAGTTCTCCACCCCCACTCCTGCAACCATCCCATGATTTCCCTAGTCTTCTTTTTCCTGATGATATATCTGTAGCAACCCTTTTTGTTTCCTTTTACAATGATTGCTGGATTCAGTTCAGATGGGTTTTGGCAATTGTAAAACTGTGACTGCATTCCATGACTGCTTTTCTAAGGATTCTTCCAAGCAGGTCTTGGAATGCCAAAGGTCAATTCTGTTTTCCTGCAATCTAGGACTATGATTCAACTTTTTGTCTTGAACCTCTTCCCTCAGAATCCTGAAACTGATCACCTGCAGCCAATACTGTCTCTCACCCTGATTCTTCCATGTTTGTAATCATGAGATCAAGCAGCCAAAGCCTCTCTTGTCTCCTCCAACACCCCTGTCAGGAAATTGTCATCAAACGACTGTGGAAATCTTGTGGGCTGGTTGTGCCTTGATTTGTTGTCTCTTCAGCAGGTACCATGGTTCTTCAAGGCCCCATGAGGACTTGAAGACTTTTAGAACAGAAAGCTTCTTCCACTCATCTGAAGATATAATCTGCCCAAAATTTGCAACATGCAAGACAAATTTGCACTATATATCAGGCTATAAATATCCTTTCATCTTCATTTGCCGTATAACTTCATCTTCATTCTCTTGGCACTCTCATTAAATAATAA
This sequence comes from Ifrita kowaldi, assembly GCA_013398055.1. Taxonomy (NCBI): domain Eukaryota; kingdom Metazoa; phylum Chordata; class Aves; order Passeriformes; family Cinclosomatidae; genus Ifrita; species Ifrita kowaldi. The sequence continues at coordinate 814,147 of VZRS01001244.1, forward strand.
CAAAAATCTCTGCTTAGAAAATAATAAAAAATAAGGGTTTTTTTCATATTTATTGCTATTTTCTGAATATTATTATTATTTTTTCTGAATATTTCTGAACATTGCCAACAGGACCATGACTAAACATCTCTCCAACTGGACTCCAATTTTTAGTGATTTGCCTGATGAGCTGTAAAAAATTTCATCTCTTCATATGTGAGGGACAACAGTCACGATCTAAGAGTGAGCAGAAAGGTGACTGAAAGCAGCTTTTGTTGTTCTGTTTTGAAACATTTCAGACAGTTCAGTTGCTTCAAAATGAAGAGATATTTTCAGCATAACTTATTAATTGGCATGTTTTCATCTTGGTCTCTGAAAGTTTTGAAGCAAATTTGCCTAATGAGGAAAAGAAGAAAAAAGGAAAAAACAAACAAAAAAAGAAAGAAAGAAACAAAGAAACAAAACCTATTTGTGTTCAAGGTTTATGAGACTGAGCAGTTATTCCTAGACCATAATACTACAATATACTTAGTAAGTTTTCAGATAGCAGGATTTTAAATTGCAGACTTATCTCAACTTTGTAACTGCAGAAGCACGTGTATTGCTTTCAAATTTCCAGAAGATGAAATAACTACCATTGTTAGTAGTACAATCAGTCCTAGATTCAGAAGAAAGTGTCCAAGAAACATGTCTGCAGTACAGCTAAATATTTATCTCTATTTGGTAAACTTTTTCAGGCTTTTCCATTTTAGCTTTTATCTTAAACTCAAATCTACCACTAGCTACTTGCTCCAGACTCTTGCTTCTGTTTATATTTTTTATGGTCAGTACAGAGTTCTAACAGACAGGTGATCTTTGGCCAGAATCTAGCCTGAGGGAGACAAAATATGGTCCTTAAAATCAAAGGAACCCAATTATAACCAGGCTATCGAAACTGTCAGTTGTCCACATTTCACCCCAAATTTCTTTTCTGGTGATAGGTGTTCCGATCGCTAGACTTATTTTCTTTTCCCTTTTCTTTATTTCAGTTTTACATGGGGTCACATTATAGTAATAACTAGTCTAACATCATATTCCAGAAATTGCCTACGAAGCTAGGGATCATTTTAGTTTCTACAAAACTGTGAACCAACTCAGATTCTACTTGTGAACCTGTGAGAGGTCATATTAGCAGACTGAGTTTCATGATAAAAACTTCATTTTTCTTGTAAATTCATTGAATTTTCTCTACTTTTTAGTTTTTGTCCTGGTAACTGGATTTGTTTGGTTGATTTGCTTTGGTTTTAACCTTTATGTTCATGTAAAGTGACTGCAAAAAAAGATAATGCTCTCAAAATGCAAACAATATGTTACAGCAAAAGAACAAAAAAATTTAAGTTGTTTCTCAGATTGATATCCATCTGGCCTCTAAGATGTTCTGGTTTAAGATGTTTATGTGATGAAATCACATTAACTTGAGCTAAGGACCCACTTCCAGGAAACAAATTGTTCAACTCTTCTTAATGTGTTTGGACTATCCATAATGTAAAAAATCTGTACTACTAACACTGTTTTGACAAGACCAAGTTCCACCATGGTGTTCATGAACAATAAATCTCCTATGTCTTTTTTCTAATTATGGAGCAAAATTAATATGATAAGACTATGGAGATTCTAGGACTTCAGTTTGTCTACACACTTAGCCTATGGGCCTATCACAATTTCTCTGGAAGCTGGTAAAAACTAGCTTTATAAATCAAATATCTATTCCTAAACTGTGACTTTTGAAAAAACACTGCAAGATGCCATTATATTTTAAATGGAAGATACAATGAAGTACTGTCTTGGTAACAAGCTATCCATGTATTATTATACACTAGATGAACTACAATTATTGTTCCAGAATAGAATTGAATGACCCAATTTTTCATTTGTTTGTTAGGATGTCAAGCTCTTAACGCATTATAATTAATATTGACATCTTTGACACTAAAAATTGAACAGTGCGAACTTTGCTTGAAGGTTCTAAATTCTGCAGAACTTTGAATTTATCCAAGTTTATGCATCTCACTTGTCAAGAAAAGGTTATGAGAACTACATAATTGATCCTGAGTCCTGTGATTTTCACCCCATTGTGGTACAGATCAGTTTTTAACATGGATATTGTCCATTGTCAGTCATTTTCATAGCAACTCATTATGAAAGTAAGTGAGTATGCTATAATCGTGCCACTTACCTAACATCTTGCCCAGTATAAATGAAATTAATGGGAATTTTTACAGAATATTTGGACTGGTAAAATATGGGAATTGATATATATTAGTCCACACTTGCAAGTGTTCCTCAAGGCTTACTTATATGTGATATGGTGGGGTTTTTTCATGAACTCCGTACATTGATCCACTGAATGATACATGAAGCTCAATTTCTTGGCCTCCTAGTCACATCAATGTTACAATTTTGCTGCCTCTTTTTAAGGTGACAAATGCTTTTGTCAAGATAAATAGAATAAGCAAATGCAGCCTAAGTTATTTATTTTGAAACACATTAGGCAATGGACCTTAAAATTTTAAATATGGCACGAAAATGAAAACATTAATTAATCCATTGAAGAGTCAGCATTAAGGTATTCTTTAAAATTCTGCATATAAAAAAGCAAGATAAGATTGCCTATTCTCGAGTGAAACTTTTTTTTTTGCTTCTCATTAGTAATCTTGAATCCTATTTCTAAACTTGTTTCAGGCTCTCTTTAAACCTGACAGATAACCAGCAAATGACTGATAAGAGATTGCATCATTTAATGCTCTAAATTTCTTTTCAATAATCTAGATGATTCATAGTTACAATTGACTCCATTTTTGTCTGCTAGCTTAATTATGAAATCTTAGCAGTGTGTCAGTTTCTGTAAAGATTTTCAGATAACTAAATTATAGATAATTTTTGTTATAATTCTGAAATAATTGCTTAAAATTAAGGGTATTTTAAAATTTCTTAAAGATGTATCCAATGTCCTTTTTTTTCATCTTGGAGACTGTTAAAACAGCTTGTGGTTAAATTTACTCATATATTTATATCCCCATCTGTTGGAGACACAGATATTTTCTTTGTGCTCCTCAATGACTGTAAACAAAATTTTTAGTTTAGCTTTACTTGTAATAATTCTATTTAGTATATGTTTCCAGTAGGGATCTTCATTACAGTGTTTGATTTCCTAACAGGCATTAATATTTACATCTTCATAAGGAACTCACACAGTATTGCTTTCCAGTTTACAGAATGGCATAAAAGACAGAATGAAAAGTGAATTGCCTAAAATTAGATGAAGGTCCATATTTCCAGTCTCATGACCATTTGAATGCAGCATAAATCCAGGCTGCGTACAAAAGGATAGATTATTTTCTTTCTTTTCTCTCTCTGTCTTCTAGTCTTTTAACGCCTTTGAGCCATCATTATTTATTTATTTATTTATTTAGACCATATGATGAGAAGGATCTATCCTAAACTAACTGCAGGCAATTATAGCCATCTAGTGTTCCCTTACGTAAGAATCATGTTTTCCCCAATTTGAGAGAGAAACAGTTCAGTAGCACATTTCAGTACTTGAAGGGAATTGGAAAGCGATGTTGGGTTGTGTCTGTTCTGGTGCAACGTCAGTAACAGGAGGCCTGACCTTGTCATTACAGGCTGAGGTGCCTGTCCAACTTGGATGCTGCCAATCCTCTTGTGGGTTTTAGCTGTTTTGAGAAGGGGGGTCTGCAGCACGTGTGGTCCCCAGCATCTCTGCTAGCGAGGACCCAGTGTTGCTCTGCTCTTTCCCTGCCTGGATGGGCATCAGGTACTCAAGCCAACCAAGTCCTAGTTTCCAGCTCCATTCAGTGTGAGGACTCAGCTCTCCCTCTGACTTTTTTGCAGCTGGAGCACTGCAAATGGGCTGAGAAGACTGCAGTATAGAATGGAGAAACCCATCATAATTTTGAGACAGAATAAAAAAACAATACTGAAAGCATGACCACTTTGGAATGTTTTGAATCAAAATTTTCCTTCTCTGAAACACCTAAAATGTAATGCTATTTTCCAAAGGAGTGTTTGCCTCTTAGTAACTTAATTCACATTTTGCATAGTGAAATATAGATATCTACAAGAACAAATAAGGAACAGTCACTGGGAGAAGAAAAAAGAATGTCAGTGCCCAGAAAAGTGTGCTGTTAAATGACTTGGAGGTGCATTTTTTCAGATCTTGTTTTACTTTTTATTGTTGTGGTGTTATCTCTCTTTTACCCTGCTATTTATTTTTCTTACTTTATCACTTTAGGAGAGAACTATGAGCTGTGGAAAGCTTACTTTTATTCCATATCCTTTCTTTTTTTGGTGTCTTCAGATTCTGATATTCAGACACTCTCTGGGACAGAAATGTAGCATTACTTATTTATGTTCAGTACAGACCAGATGCCTCTCTTGAGTTTAAATTGTTTTCCCTACTATTATTCTCCCAGCTTGAAGACCACTTTTGGATGCTAACACGGATAGCCTTAGCATTTCAGAACCTATATCTGAGCTAACACATAACAATACTAAAACACACAATATTACTTCAGTTTCCAGACAGAAAGAAATAATTTTGTTTCATTTATGTAAAAAAAGGAGACAAAATAGTGACAACTTCTGCAACAGAAACATAAAGCAAATAATTTTGCAGCTGTCCTTATGAGAAAGTGGGAGTGTTACTCTGTTACTGTAGTTCAGCTTTGGTGTACAGAAATAATGAAACTAGTAAGAATAAATCTCAAGGAAACACATAATTAGCAAAACCCATTCTCCTTACGTTGCAGATGTGTCAGATGCTGACCAAAATTGCATTCTCTGTGCCCAAATCTGCCTGATGGTGAGACCAACCATGTACTTTTCCACTTCAAAAATCTTGATGTTAATTCACTTTACACCAAAGTTTCATCATAGGATGGAAACCAACTTTGAGGCCTTCACCACAAGCCTTCTTTTCCTCTTTCTTATTTTCTTACCTTTTTTTTATTCTTTCCTTTTTCTTTTACTTTGATTTCTTATTTTTTTCTTCCCCTGCCTTTTTGCTTTTTCATTTGTGGGTTTTTTGTTGGTTTTCTTTTTGTTGTTGTTGTTCTTGGTTTTTTGGTGGGGTTTTTTTGTTTTTGTTTTTGTTTTGGGGGAGCGTTTGTTTTTGTTTGGTTTTCTTTAAGAAGAAAGTTATTTAGCTCAGGAGAACTGTATAATTCTCTACGGTGTACCAGTCTGTCTGTATTGATGTCTATTTGCAGGCTGTATTGTGTCATTTGTAGCTTTTCCTCTTTAGCCTGGGCTGCTTGTGCTTCCTCTACTGTGAAGAACATTACATTCACGGAACATTTATTTTGGACTGTGAAGAGAGATGTGTGTAGCTGTTGTGCAGAGAGGGAGGTAGAAAATGAAAACTAGAATCAGTGTCTAATAATCTGTCTTTGTCTTCTGTTAGATCAATTCTGTGTAAGTATGGTCTGGGGAAGGTAATAAGTGAGAAAACATGCCATCAAGGGATTTCCTGCAGGAGGGGTTATTACATGATCAAAGGCTCGTTAGTGAATAAGGCTGGCTTCATGCTATTTTTGTACTTACTCTCTAAAGCTGCCCATTTTAGTGGTGGAGCAATCAAAACACTGAACTGCATCTGGTAGTTTTAGAGAAGTCTAACTCACACATTAGGTATAGTTTTATATTTTCATTTTGCTCAGCAAGGTAAGAACAGATATAATGGATTCTCTTATAAGACCTTCAGATGCTGAACGTGGGATCCTCCTAATCAGTGATCCTGAGGAAACTTTAAGATGTGTACTGAAGTGATGATCTCAAACAGCAGAGGAAGCTGATGTTGGACAGAGGATTGCAACATGGGAAGTTCTGGTTTTGCTCGGATTGTAGTGGACAACATTGCTCTTTGTGAGAGAATTACCACAGGAAAACATGCTGAAAGAATTCAAGCTCTGACTTGAATGATATGAGCAGCACTTAAAAACCTGTTCTTAACCTTCATTCCCCAAATATAAAGCAGTAAAGATTAGGAAGGTGATTTTTAACAGGTTATTTATACAAATATTCTCAACCCCATTTTTAATCATCTGTTGTTTGAACTGTAGACAATCCTAAGGATGAGCCTTAAGACCAAACATTACTTTTGCTTTTTTTTTAGCTTTTCACAACATTATCAATATAGTGTTATGAAGACAATATTTTGCATTATACTCTTGAATTTTTGTAAGTATAAATGATTTAAGATGTACCTTGTCATTGACATTTTTAGCTCTCTGAGATATTTCTAGCATTTTCCTTTTGAAAAGAAGGGGTTGGTAATTTTGTTTATAATGCTTGTTCTGAGAAGAGAGTTTTCTTCTGCGAAGGTTCCAACAAGACAGGAAAAGGCAAATGAAATTGTGCCACTGAAGCTGCAGAACAGATGCCTTTTTTGGGGGAATGACGGTGCACTGTAATGCAGTGAGATGATAACTGTGGCAAAATTTCAGTGAAGAACATTTTTTTTAGCATTAGGAAATTCAGCATCCAAATCCATAAGAAAACAGAAAAAAAAAAAAGGAAAGAGAAATTCCCCTTATGTTGTTTTCTAACCTTCCAGAACAATGACTGTATAGCAGTAGATGCATTCCGTGAACACATCCTGCCTTTTTCCCAGACTGGTGAGAATTACCTCACTCTTTATATAGAGTGGTTTATTGCTGCCTGTGCAAGCCACCTACTGTAACCAGCACACAGAAGTCTTGTATTCCTCCATTCACTTGTTCTCTTTGCTTCTTTGAAGAATGTAAAGGTAGAATAAGTTGTGTTCTTTATTCTCCTAAGTGATTTGGCCTCTTGTTCATCCAAGATAGCGCAGTAACAGTATCACCATACTCATCCCCCTGACAAATGTGTCTTAACAGAAGCTGAATAAATATGGCACAGTTGTGTTCATATTCAAAGATGGAGCCAAACTCCCATTTTACTAGTCCTAAATATTCTTTTATCTAAGTGAGAGATAGAAAATGGCTCAACTTTGCCAATCTTTTAGTCTACTTGGAATTTGTTAGCTGAGCTTCATAAAAAGGCTGATGAGGGTAGGTGACAAAGGGACCCCTCTTAGAATAGAAGAGCCTGAGAAGCTGGGTTTACAGAGCCTGATACAAAAATCACAGTTACAGCACTAAATCAACCTACAAGCATTGTAACAGGGAAATATGAGGGAATACAAGCTTTGTGAGTGTCTGAGATTATTAGAGCTTTAAAAATATCCTATAGACTCTGAAAATCCTGTCAACACTGCAGCAAATCTAAATATAAAATATGCTAGTGAAGCTGTAAATTGAAAATGAAATTGGCAACAATGATATAAAGAGTTTTGGGATTAAATATTTATGTTGTTTACAGGCCCAACCCTCTGCTAAGTATTTTAAAGAGTATTTAACAGACATGACATTTTCCCTTACTGCATCATCCCCCTCCATTTTCCTTGCCTATCATTGTCACCAGAGCTTTAGGAAAGGAAGATGTGACAGAACTTGCTATTTTTTTTTCTATCTCAATATTCCAGTGTGTATTCCAGCGCACATAAAAGTATCATTTGAAGAATAATTAAACAGTCAGAGCAAGACACCTGTTTGCTAAAAGGTTTTTTTTACATTTGTGTGCGGCATATAAATGCAGATGTGTTTAGACCGCAGGTATTTGCAGGAGTCATTTTCTAGTTATTCCATTTACATTCAATTATGCCTTTTGTGGACTTCACCAAAACAATTACCATAACCCAGGGAACAGCCTTTTAGGTAGCTACACAAAAACATGTTATTATCTTTCACTGTTAGGGGAGGCAAGCTGAGAAAACTACCACAAAAACAGCACAACCTGCTCTTGTGACTTTGTTTTCGGAGGTACTGTTTAAAGGCTCCCTTCTGTGAAAGTTATTTGCTAACAAAGTTCCAGATCATCAGGAAAGTAAGGGAAGAGATGACTCAGCTAGTGGTTACTCTTGGATATTCTGAAAAAATTGGACAGACATACACACAAAACAAACGGGAGGGTGCCACAGGGCAGCTGAAGTCTTGGAAGTATTTTTTGCTTGGTACCATGAGCCAGTCAGTGACTTTACAGGACATACACAGCCCACTGAACTCATGAAGCTGTAAAACTTCAGCCTTGTTAATTACAGGTTTAAAGCTGCAATGACTTAAGAAATGGTGAGAACATGACACACAATGTGATACCCTCTCTGCTCCAATTTCCCTTCTCTTTGAAATAAAGAAAAAGTGAGAAAACAAAAGCAGACTGTCTGAATGGCATTTAACACGTGTGGCAATTTTGACTGTTCTGAGATGTATGACCTGTGAGGATGAATAACATGTTCTGATATTTACAGACTGCTGACAGCAACTGTACCACAACACACATCCTCCCCTTTTCCTGATTGGGCTTCTGTAGCTTTGCTGTACAGGTCTACAGCACTAACCTACTGATTGTTCTGACTTTCCATGCTCTTTTTCATAATATAAGTGCAGCAAGGTAACTAAGACGTTAATATTTGAGCATTTGATGTGTTGCAAGAAACAGTGAAAACTGTTATCTGCAGCAAAGAGTGAATAAGAACACTTGGTTCTTTGGGGCTGCACACTTTCTTTCTGAGGGCCAAACACTGGGTCCAAAGATCCAGTTGGAACTATCACATTTTACTTCAGTCCCTGTAAAACTCAGTGAGGCAGCAGAGGATGATAAAGGATATATTTTAACTCTTGCTTTAAGAGCAACAAGACACAGAATAACTGTCTATTGGTTAGATAGCTGTAGAAAGACTGTAGAAAGACAGAGTGTCAGGTCTGCAATGAAATACAGCTGCTCTCATTAAGGGCATACTAAACAACAGAAATATTTTTATGGATTGGTGTGGGCTTTTTTTTGTTGTTATGGGTTTTTTTTTTTTTTTTTGGTTTGTTTCAATGAAATGCATCAAACAGAGTTAAAGGTGGTCTCTTAATGACTTTCCTAGCAATTACTTTGCCTGCGTGGCTAACCATGTTGTCCTACACTAAAAATCCCTGCCAAGTGCTATAGACTCTCCTACTTTGATCCAGTTGGTGGTCACACAACCTGTGCCCCTATGGATTTTATCCCTCCCAAAGCCACTGTGTTCCTGAGGCATCAGCTAGCCAGAGAAAGGATCTGTTTCTGCAATAACTCTAGCTCTGTCTTCTGGTACAAGAATAACTAAGGAAATCCTGTTATGCAGAAATATTTCCCAGGGCTGTAGGAGCTCTGTGAGCCTTCTAGTGATGCAGGCGGGAGGATCCCCATCTATGGACAGTTTGTGACCTCAGTTCTCATCTGTGTCTGCTCTCTGGTTAGAGGAGAAATAGAAGTGAGACCTAGCAGAAGATAAGGGGAAAGGGAAGTCTATTTACATAGGTCTCCCTTTACTTATAAAGTTACATTACAGAAAGTTTACAGAACTCCTTAAAATACCTGCAAATACTGTCTTATAGATGAAAATAAATCATCTTTTCTATTTCATCTATTTGCACACATAATTTGAGATGTTCTGAAAAATCCTTGATGGACAAATTAAATAAAGTTGAAATTTTAATAACGAAATTTAGTCTCTGGTAGAGAACTTTAGGAAGTTCTATGCATTTTTCACATTCAAGGCATTTTAAGATATTAATTTGTGTCAATGCTGGAAGAAGGAATTGGTAATTTATAAACCTAATATATAATTCTGACACAATTAAAATTATCTGTCATATGTGTGAGAGCTTTCCTCTGCATATGTAAAAAGGATTGAAGGTCTACAGACACCAGAAACATTGACTACCATCTTTCTAATTATATGTTGAATAAAATACACGTGATTTTTTATTACCCATGAGAAAAGAAAAATAAATTAAAAAAAAAAACCGCTTAATAATATATAGGATTAAAAGTATAATAAGAGTAAATATTCCTAAATATAAGCTGTGACATACTATGTGAAAAAACAAATATCAGGAGTTCTGTAAATATGAATACGCTGCTGCTCCACAGTATACAGAGAAAAGGTTACCATGAAGGTTGTAATGCAATCTCTTTTAGTTTATATCTAGTACTGAAGTGAGACCTAAGGACACTGAATTTCAGCAGAACAAATTTTGGAACTATGCAGGAAATGATGGGTGAAATTGAATGATTTTGAGTAATGGAGATAAAATTAAAGTGTTTAGAGATAAATTTCTTAGGCACAGAGATTATGCATGCCACCTAGTAATAAATATAGTAAGAGGTGGGTATTATTCTGTTCTTTTTCCTTTTTTTGATAACCAATAGGGAAATGAAAAAAATGACCAGTGGTAAGGAAAATGCATACAGTGTGGTAAAGAAAATGTAGGAAATTGCTCAAACACTTCAACTGCTTTAGAAAAGAACAGCAGTTAGGACAGAAATTGAACTCCAATTGAGAGTTTTATGTATTTGAATTGTCTTAGATATATAGAATTCACATGGTTTTACCCCAATATGAACATGCTAGTGAATAATTGCTACTATGTTGCAAAGCCCATTGTAATAGCCTGTGATATCATTCTGAGTATTTCTAGGCATTCAAAGCAAAAGAATTTCACTTATCTGGTAAAGAGCTGATTTCAGTGCTTTCAATATTTTTGGTAAAGCAGTACTATTTTACATTCCCAGGACATGATACAAGTCCCAAATCTCTCAGTGCATTGACACAAGACTACATAATCATTCTTTGCCTCATTCTTCTTGTTTCATTTGAATGAATAATCTTGATTTTTTAAACTTCTTTCTTCTCTTTAGAGCTTTAGCTGAGTAAAAAAGGGATGGGACTGAAGAGGCTGAAGAGGGCTATCTTCATGTTGCACTATTTTTCCATGTAGACAATACTATATTCAGAGATTGTGTGTCTTTGTCTTACATTTTTGAATCAGAAACTTAGAAACAGAATTCAATAAGTTAAAGAGTGTGCTAAATTCAGTTTTCCTATAGAACATTCATATTAAGTGCCTAAAATAATAACTTGGTTTATATTTATCCTTTAAAGTACGACAGTTCTCTTTGGTTCTTTCTCTGGGTCCAAAGAATTTTCTTCTCCTTAGTGCATTCAGATGAGATATATTTCCTTTTTTTTTTCCCTATTCATTTTTATTCTGATATATGGATAGTTTTGGCTTGTTCATTGGAACATGATTTAATTTACTTGCAAAGGACTTTATCCTGATTCAACAATGTTACTTTGCTGATGAAGTATTATCTCACAAGTTCTGCAGTGCTACTGGCGCAATATATTTCCTTAGGAAGGATTTATTTTCAACTAACACTACATGACAGTGCTATTGATAGCCGTGCCTGAACTAGTCATCCAATCCTCTTCTGAAACCAATTTTTCCATAGGAGTAATAGGGTTTAAAAGGAGAGTAGGCTTACCAGTCCACACAAAGCTGTCTACACACTGCCAATAAAACCAGCTGATTATCAGGTGCCTTTCATAGTGACCCCTCACTTTTCTTGATGATGCAAGGTGAGACCATATGATAAGTCATAGGACCCATGTGCCATGCTGTGGAACAAAGAGCAAGAGATAAAAAACAAAGCAAAAAGAAATCTATCCTCAAGTTAATTCAGCAGATATGGTAAATGACAGAGTAGGGAAATTCAGAAAGGAGAAGGACAAGATGATACTTAACACTTAAGCAAGATGAAACTTAAAAAACTCCAAATACTAAATATAGTTCAATCAAAAAGTTGTTTTCTCCAGCTTTGTGTGCAAAAGTTAAAAAAAAAAAAAAAGTTCAGTATCGTTGAAGAAGTGTACTGACATGAATTGTACAATTTTGGAGCTATCCTGTGCCTCTTTTTTATGGAGCCCTGAAAGACACCAACAGACAATGAAAACAAATAAATAAACAAAACACAATCCCTCACAAATTAAAGTGTATAGACGCATTCATCAGACCTGTATGGATATCTTGACGAATATGTATTTTCCTCCTGTGAAAAAGAGCACCTAAAGATATTGAAAGTGTAGTATTCTGAGGTCAAACAACTCATTTGATATTAAGGCATCAAATACCAATTTACATGGAAAACATGTAACTCTGCCATGGGTTGTCAAAATACATCTGAGTAAACTAGCTAAATTCCATATCTAAATATCTTTCCTAGACTTTTTACTTTATTTTATTTTAGACTTTATTTTGTTGTATCTTTGTAAGTCACCTAAATGTCTGAGACATAAAGGACAGTTTTAGATATTAAGGAGTTTCATGTTATCTACTGTATTGTGAACAAGTATGATATAATCAGATACAGTAAGTGTTCAAGAAGAAAACTGGAAATTCTAGTACTGGATACGAGTTGAGCACATTTCAAAACCTACCTTGAGGTGTGTTTGATAGCTTTTATACCAAATTTTTTACCAAATAGGTGACCAATACTTTTTTAAAGAATTCTGGTAGTTGCTTGGTTGACTGTCATCTCCAGAGCTAAGAGTTATTTCACTGCTCAAAATACTAAAAATAGAAAAAAAGTTCAAACTATATTTTGCACATTGCAATGAATTTATTTATAGGCATCTTAATTAAATTAATAACACTTAACATCCCTAAGGAATTTTATTACTTTTTTATTTTATTAGAATGTATGATATGCTTTATAGACAGAGATTTTGTTTCCAGATATTTCAAGATAGTTGTGTTAAAATTGAATCCTTTGGTTATATTCATACCAGTAAGTTAAACAGGTGATTTCCGGACACACTAGAATAGAAAGTTCCCTGGCTCTTTATAGTGATTTGCATATTTGCATGGTCTTCTAACTGTTCCCTCTACCCCTCCACAAAAAAAAAAAAAA